>JAODLD010000052.1:19046050-19058838 GCA_026781065.1 Mormyrops boulengeri | reverse complement strand
CCATTCTGAATCCTGTGGAGGGATTATTTTCAGCATGGCGATATAAGGTCTATGACAGCCACCCCATGCCCGCATGCCTCTTCTCCAGGCCATGGGTGGGGTCTGCAGGGACACTGATGAATCCAGGCCTGCATAAGGCACTCCAGATGATGTTTAGCCACGGGGAACAGAGCCTGTGCTGGTGATGAGGTGCTGTGGCCCGATCCAAACAGGAGGCAGGATGTAGCCTAAATTCTACCCCCACACAACTGCTTTTTGTCTCTTTTGTTATTCTATCTTTTTTTAGTATCTTTTACTGAACAGTCTTTTTTGTTTCCATTTATGTAAGACAGCATTCTCTACTCAGTTTTTTGTTGAAATTCATTGCTTCGAAAAAAAGGTTTTTGTCCTGCTATTCTGCCTGTGTGTTCATAGATTCCAGTAAGGAGTACTTATGCAGTATTACTACAATAATCATTTACAAGCTACTGTACAATCTGTAAGCATAACACTGAAAAGGCAAAAGTCACTGCTACCAATAGTCTGCTTCCCATTGAGTAAACAACTGTATTACACAACAACATTCAGATGGAGGTATTAACAATACTTAGTAACTGCCAAACAAATAAGTCTAAAGTTTGTCATGATATGTATCTTAGTACTAAAGGATGTATTTTTCAAGCAGCCCATGTGGTCAGGGTTAATATTCATTCTGTAAGGATAACAAAGTACACTGCTACACACAGTAGTTCTCTCCATTGAGCACATCAGTGTGCTGCTAGTTGTTTGGAAAATATGTGCATATGGTGTATGTGTGCATAATTCTGATACAAAAATAATATGTTGAGACTGGACTAGTTTTAATTTGCTGCGTTTACATTTTGCAAGAGATGTCAGACGTTTTGGTCTTTGTATTGTTAGTGAGGTTTGTGTGTAAAGTTTTGAGAAAATGAGCCTAGTGTGAACAATTGTAAAAACAACTATAATGGCACGCTTTGTTATCTTTATCCCTCATCTACCGCATTGCATCAAATGCACCCCCCCCCCCCCCACCCCAATCTCCCAACATCCCGCTAAGTACACTTCCGTTCATCTTCGTGTACCAAGCATATTGCTTTTAATCGACACTCGAGAAGGTTTGCAAATACCATTGAGGACACATAATGCAGACTGCCGTTATCAGCAGTGCTGGTATTTCTGATCTTCGCCCACAGTCGTCGCTCCTGCAGAATCGCGCGCTCCTCGGCCTGTGCGCGTGCACGGCGGTCACTCCGGAGCGTGCGCGTATCGTCCTCAGCCGGCTTCCACCTTTACCGCAGTAAAAACGGAGCTACTAAGATACAGCCTGCTGAGAAAGGAGCCGGAGGATTCATTACGGCGCGCTGAGAAAACGAGCTCATCCTCTGAAAGGACATTAAAGGACACTGCGCTAATGTACGCGATTTAGATCAGAGGGGGCAGGTAAAACTGGGCATCGTTAAGCAGCCGAATTCCTTTATCAGTGATTTTTTTTTTCGTTCATTTTCGGCTTAAGCCTACCAATATTTCGACCTTTATCGCGGTCGTCCTTCAATTATTTACTGCACTCTCACGTGAATGTATTTCTTAGAGCAATATTGCTGGAATGTTTTTACAGAGACAGACATTATAGGCACGTTTAATTAACTAATTAGTCTGTTCAATCCGAAAACGTCGCATGAATGTCCGCAGAATTATTTAATAAGGCATGCGCCAGGGATATAACCGGCTTTAATTTTTCATGATCGGGCATAATTGGTGCCTTTAGCAAAACGCGTGTAATGTGCATAAACACGAATATTAATACATGGTAACGATATATAGTTATTTGCAAGACAAAGAACATTTAAGCGAAGTACATTTCACTGGACGATATACTTTGCACTTTATTAAGTTATGAATCATTAAAGGGAATGAATAGTTGTATGCTAGTTTGCTTTCGGTGCACTGATACCAGAATCTCAGGGCGGTAATGCTGAAATATCAGGGTGAATACTTTATTCTGATGGTGAGCTTCCTTATCATATAAACATAGCATGCAAAAATAGAGATTTATTTTACAGTGATTAGAAAAATAACTTAGAGTATATGTCATGTTAAAAATATATACGTTTATATAAAAAGCAAAATAGGCCTACAAATAGATATCAGCAATAAGCAAAGTATGTAATTGGTTAAACTGTGATTGAATAATAAGCCAAAGACCGAAAGATAGCACTTTGACGAAGGCGAGAGATTTTAAGTCACTTCACTGTTTGTTAACAGATTGCTTTGAAATATTTAGAAGCATTAACTTACTTTGCACATTCTCCGCTCTTAGGGTATTACTGACGTTGAAGGTCTAAAGCAATCATTTGTCTTCCACTTGTCTGCACAACCGAAATTCATATTCTTTCTACATTCCCAGGTGTCCATTGGAATGTAAGTGGACATTTATAAGCGAAAGAAAATAATTAATTAATATACTTGGGTCGGTGGCGTTAGAAAGCGGATCTGTCATTGGAGCGAGTTAGACTTACGTATTTTTTTCAATGGCTCAATGAGGAACCTGCGCAGAGTTGGAAACCTGAAGTTGAGAGTTTAATTACTGCATCTTCATATTGTACCTTGATGCACAATCATAAATAATAATAGCAAGTTTTGTGGGGCGTCTCATCTTCAAAGTGGCATTTCTGAAATTACGTACAGTCCAGCGGATATTCCTCTTGCGAGTTTCTCCCACTATTTTTGCAGCGTAAGGAAGGGCTACTTTAAAAAAAAGTATTTTTTTCGTGAGAATAGTCAAGGCCAGCAAAAAGGAGTTGCATTCAAAAAGGGTAGACAAGGGAGAGGGGAAAAATAAATACAGAAAAGAAGAGCGGTGCGGCACTTTCGGAGCCGGTTCCCCTGCGGACCTTCCAGCTGGCGCTCGGCTGCGCGCTCCTCTGCCATGTCGCCCCTCAGTATGTCTGCACTGCGGCTGCTGCTCATCCCGGCTCTGCTGTGTGCCCTGCACGGTAAGCATCGTAGGAGGCCGATATCACGTCATAAAAACAGAAGAAAAGAAAATAGCCTTCCTGCTTTCTTTCTAGGGTAAACTAGTGACCTAGTGTATAAACACACTCACGAACGGAAGTCTGTGACAGGTTACTTAAATTAGTGGTGAAAATCTTGTGCTGATTTATAATGCTTCCCGAAACAGTAAGGTCTTTTAGCTCACTGTGATGTGCTAAAGCTTCAGAACCAGAGCGCAGACGCTCGGCAGTATGCCGGAGTACTCACCACTGCCATGTATTCAATATCTATATGGGGACTCACCATTCATTTCTATGGGCAAAACCCTAATCCCAACTATGACAACCTTAACCCCTACCCAGTCCTATCCTTAACCATAAGTAACCAAACAAAATACAAGACTTTGCCATTTGTACTGTAGTTTTTTGATTGCAGTAACAGATTTCTTATACAGTTGAGGTTATCCTTGTGGGGACTGAAAGAACGTCACCACAACGTAAAAAAAATACAGGTTTTTATCACATTGTGAGGAAATCTTGTCCTCACAATGTAATAATTACACATACACACACACACACACACACACACACTACAGGCTATTTGGAGACATCAATCCACCTGAGGCACATCTTTGGAAATCCACACAGACACCGGAGGAATATACTTCCACTACATGCATAAAGTCAGGACAAGATTCAAACCTGTTATGTATAAAGCTCACAGAAAGTCACTTACTTAATTCAGTAAAATATTGTAAATTTACTGGCGTTATAACCATTTTTTTTGTTTTGTTTACAAAACATATATCACATTAGAATCAACCAGTAGTTTTCAGTGAAATTCATTTCAAGTAGTAATAAATTGAAATCAAAATTAGTCCTAAAAGAGCTGTTCTGAGTTAAAAAGTTTATTGACAAGCAGTCTCATTTGGTGCTTTTTAATTAACAACACTCTTGCAATAACACCAAACCCTTCTGTTTGGTATCCCATTGGGACCCAATGACTAAAATTGCAATTAATAGTAAAATGGCCAGAACTGAACTAATGAGTCAGTCAGAAAAATTGTGACATTTAAGAAAATGTCTGTGCAGAAGATTTGTGCATATATGTTAAATGTTATTTTATCTCAGAGTGATTTTTTTCTACAGGACAGTGTTTAATTTTATGCTCATGGCCTTTTTTCACTCTGACTGCTAGGCAGGTTTCCAGAAACAGAACAAAGATGGATGGATGGATGGATGGGTCTTTTATATGCCAGTTGTCAGCACCAGTTGTCATTCTCACAGCCGACTGTTAGACTCTGAGTGTGAGTCTCATGGCTTGTATTCCTGAGTTCATGCTCAGTGTGACATCAGCCTATTAATTAGCCTTCCTGAGGCATCATGGTGCCTTTGCTCTCAGTTGGGACATGTGGCCGCAATGCTGTCTGTCCACCACTGCAGGACACATTGTCCATCACATCCAGACTTGTTTTAATAGTGCCCATGATGAGACAGAGAAGGTGTTCTGGTCGAAAATGCTGACAGGACAGTTGGCATCTTCAAAATGTACAGAAAAATGAAGACTTGACTTGCTGGTAGAATCTATTCAGCTTTATCACAGTAGCAGCAGCCTCTATTGGGAAAAGCTGAAACAGCCTGCTAATACAAAAAGTACAGGCTGAAGGAGCAGTACGAATACAGAAACAAGGCCAGTGTCCTGGACATTTTGGAAGCGTTTGTATAGCCATGTATTAAACCTTTCCTGCAATGAAATTTTAAGAGTTTGGTTTTAAAAGCAAACACTTTATTGGCTATAGGAGACACTGAGGTCCTCATTGTTGGACCATTTCCCGAACACTTGGCAGATCTAATTAACGGTGACCTAATTAACAGTTCCCTGTGGAAGTATTCACACAACTCCTATGGTGTCTTATATTGTGAAATGGTGAGATGCCATATGAAGTTGCAGAGTGGCTTGCTGGGTAGTACTGCTGCCAACACTTCACGAATCCCAGCATTCCCAGCCTACTTCAAAACTCTCTTTTTTGTGCAAATTACTGTAAAAATGTAAAAAAAAAAATAAATAAAAAAATTCAACTTCAAACAAAGTTTTTCAGTCAGGCTTCTGAGCACTTCACAGCACTGAATCTGCTCTTTTAAACATGACAAGTAATTTACTACTGACTATTGATTCTACAGATTGTTCCATTTTGATTATGTTAGATCTCAGCACACCATTTCATACTGTGGACCATTAGGTGCTGATTGAGTGTCTGGAACATTGCGCTCACATTTAGGATGCTACGCTGAATCGGTTCATTTCTTACACTAGGGAAAGGACATTCTCAGTTAATATTGTAAATGACTTTTCCTGTGTTGCTCCATTAGGTGGGGGGCTCTCCAAGGCTCCATTGTGGGGCCAGTTCTTTTAACCATACACATGTTTCCTTTAGGCAATATCTTGAGGAAGTAAAATATTTCTTTTCATTGTTATGTTAATGACACCCAGCGCTTCCCTTGAATCTGAATGACCCAGATTCTTAGACTTGCCGTCATGAGTGCTTGAAAAATGTTTAAAAAAAGGTTAGATAATACATTTTTACAGCTAAATGATAGCAAATTAGAAACCATTTTATCTGGTCACCCAAAACTCTCAAAACAGCATTTTAGAAAAACTGGGGCCATTGCCACCCTATGTTAAGCTATACCGAAAAAAAACTGGGGTTCATCTTTGACTCAGAAATCAAATTTGATAAACAAATTACTGCTGTTGTCAAAGCTAGGATGATCTCCAAGGTCAAATCACTTCTGTTTTCAAGATCCATAACACTCATTCATGCATTTATTTCATCCCATTTGGACTACTGTAACTCATACCTTGGTGTCAGTTAGTCATCTCTATCACGTTTACTCCCAAACACTGCTGCTCGACGTTTAACTGGTGCAGGATTGAGGGATATCTCACCCGTCTTAGTCTCTCTTCTTTGGCTGACGGTACATTTTAGGATTCAGTTTAAGATCTTATTGATTACCTTGAAAGCCCTAAATGGATTAGCCCTTTCCTATGTAGTAGATTGATTTTTTCGGCTCACCACCGCAAGATCCCCGAGGTCATCTGAACAGCTTCTCCTGACTGTTCCTCAGGTAAGGGTTTAAATTAAACGGTGACCACGCTTTTTCAGTAGCAACACGAAGGCTTTGGAACGATCTGTCCAGCTACGGTAGGGCTGCCTCTTTAGCTTCTGATTATAAAACTAAACCGAAAGCTAAAGATTTTTATTCTTTAGCCTTTCAGGAGGCTTAAAAAGTATTCAAAAGTGGATCGGCAGTTTATTTGTGTGTAGTTTATTATTCATTATTTATTAACTCTGTACAGCACTTTGGTCAATGAAGGTTGTATTTAAAGTGCTTTATGAATAAAATGTACTTTTTTACTTACTTTTTTGCTTCAGCCTGTGCTCTGTAGTTGGGAGTTTGCATCCTAACCCCCCCAGGCGGGCCTGACTGGGGTTAGAAGCAGCATCATACAAAATGATGACTTGTCAGTGCTGGAAGAGAAGATTCCTAAGGGCAAGAGTACACTTCTAATTCTTGTAGTTAAGTGGCAATACTAGTTTGACTAGAAGATCCTGGTCAGATCCCAGAACAAAATATATGCAATATATACCAGAACAGTTTATATAGTGTATTTCCTGATAACTATAGGAATGATTTTCAGGATCCCTACCCATTGTATATACTGATTTGGCCCAGATTTTGCCCAGTCATCTCTGCAGTTTGGGGACGGGTTATGGATGACGGTTGTTGAGCCTTTCTATATAAATAACTTTCAGAGCTTGGACTGGGTCACCGGCTTCATGGTAGCATGTTGTTCTTTCTATGTTTAACCATATTCCACTGGTTCCACTCCATTGCTACTTACACTGGGCACGTTGTTTCCATAATTAAAGTAGCCCATGGGTTTCTATAAGCGCCTCACAGGTCCCAGCAGTTTTGCTCCCATCTCTTTTGTGGATCAACTTCTATTTTTCATTTTGTTCTCTCTCTGGGTTGAGTGTCAGTGACTCTGCAAAGTCGATTATTTCTATACCGGAACAGTGTCCTGGTGCAACGCCGCTTGTGCAGAGGTGGACTCAGACACACAGGCGGTGGCAGGCCAGGGCTTCAAGCTGGGCTGTATCTCCTGTAAGAAGAGGGGCGAGGTGGAGGCCACCGCCACAGTGGACTGGTACTTCCGCCCCAAAGGGGAACACAGCTATATTCATGTAAGTGGTGTGGACTGCAGCGTGCATAGAGCACTTTTCGGGTTATTGGGTCCCAAGATATCGTCATCCTGTGCTGGATGACTTTGGTTTAACAGTAAACAGTCTTTGATGCTCAAGACATCAAACCAAACAGTGCTTCATTTTCCATGTTCTTGCTTGAGAAGCTGCTACATAAAATGAACAGAATGCATGTTCTTAATTCACATTTTTGCCCTTTGCTCAGATATACAGCTATGAGGAGGAGGTACCCTCCATTATGAATGAACAGTTTGAGGACCGCTTGGACTGGAACGGCAGCAAGAACACAGCAGACATCCAGGACGCTTCAATCTACATTCTCAATGTCACGTTCAATGACTCAGGAACCTACCGCTGCTTCTTCAACCGCATCCTCAAGTATCCCTACTACGAGTTCCAAACCACAGCCAGCAAGATGGTCCACCTCTCCGTGGTAGCCAAAGGTAGGCTGGCTCTTAGGAAGTGGGGCCATGTGCATGTCTGAAGTGTGTGTGTGTGTGTGTGGTCCAGGTATACATTACATTGCGGGGACCAAATGTCCCCACAATGTGATAAAAACCTGTCATTTTGCTGTTGCGGGGACCATTTTTCTTTTGGTTCCCACAAGGGGAAATTCACTTTTATAAAAATTTGTGACTGCAATCAGAAATTTAAAAATAAAACAATTAGAAAGAAATGAATGGACGGTCCCCATAAAGATATGACTACAGGTCTATGTGTGTATGTGCATGTGTGTTTGTGTGTGTGTGTGAGAGAGAGAGAGAAAGAGAGAGAGAGAGAGGGAGGGAAAGGATGAGTAGATTACACGTCATTTGTGTGATGGAAGACAGCAAACAAAGCGTGCATATATATGTACGGGGTTGGGCAAAATACTTTGAAAAAGTAGAGATGGCTAAATACTGAGTACATTGCCATACACATATTCAGTAATGTATTCCATTATAGTGCAAAATGTATTCAGAATACTTTTAGAACACATTTAAAATGCATTTTTGAAAGGCATGTGTAAAACAGCATGAACATCAACATTAATTAAATATCTGTATGAATGGATTAGAAACATATGAAAGGCTCCAAGTTTTTTTTTTTTCATCAAGCTCTCTTTTTACTTTATGACCTCAAGCTGATTAAAACAAATTTAAGTCACATAATGACAAACAGATGTGCATAGGTGATGAAGTCTATGCGTAAACGATTATCCAAACCTTAAATGATCAAAATCTAATGGAAAACTACATTTAAAATCTTCCTAAGATTGCGTAAGTTATCTAATCAGTTTTATAGAAGTAAAAGCAACATAACTAATTTGTGAAATGGCTGTATTAATTTGTCACAGACTAATGACATTGCTTGAATAAAGTTAACTGAAGTTTTACACATCACATATCCTGTGTCTAAATCTTCATGTTACAATTTTGCTCTCATTCATCAAACTCAATGGAGGATATCTGACTATTGTACTGCATCAAAAGGACCTTCTCATTTGGTTGCGATTTGGGCTAAGAAGGTTTCCGCCATGACTGAAAAGGTGCTGAAGAGCTGCACTTGAGGGTAATTCTGTGTTTTACTTGAGGAACATCTGTTTAAAAGCTGATGACCAGTACATACCACCAAGGGAAGCAGGGGACATACAATGCTAGCTAGGTTTGCAGGTAATCCTAGCTTGGTTGAGTTTTAACTTCAAAGCATTGCTTATCTCAAGATGTTTCTTTGAATTAGAAGTTGAAGGCATCCATGCGGACAGAGTCTTTATTATTAGCAGGCACAACTGGCATTCAACAGTAAAAGATTTCCCACTTTTTTGTCTGAAAGTTGGAAAAATGATGCTTATATTTCCAAGACGCGAGAGCACTACAGTAGGTCATGGTTTCATGTGCTGATCTACCGCTTACCACTGCCCTCTATTTGACAAAGGGAAAAGTGTGCACCTGCTGAGCCAAGACAAAAAAACAACAAAAAATCATATAAAAGATATAACATATCTTTTAAAAGATTTTTAAACTATATTTATATCATAGCAGATGCAATCTAAAAGTATTCTCTTATTTTTTAAAAAAGTAACTGAATTCTAAATACTGCCTGGTAAAATGTAATGTGGACTGATTTCAGATTAATTTTTGTATTCTGACTATGTGGCGCTGTTACATGTATTCCGTTACATCCCTGTATATATTTACCCATCTGCCCTAAGTTGTTGACTTGTATCACTGTATCTTATCATCATGAGCTCTGAAACAGCGCAGAGTCACACAGCACTTTCATCTTATTTTATGTCGAGTTTAACAGTCATATATATATATATGCATATACATATATAGGTATATATGACAATTTATATATATATATGTGTGTGTGTGTATTATATATAAATTATATATGTAAATGACCTCTTGATATCCCTGATTATACTGTAGGTGGTGTACTGCTCAGCAGGTGATGTGCCTGTGACCGCAAGGCTGTTGGTTCCAATCCTTTAGTCAGTAGAGTGATTTCACTGTTGGGTCCATGAGCAAGGTGCTTAACCCAGGCCTAGTGGGAATGGCTGACTGCATCAGATTTTACTTAACCGTGTGCCCTGCTGGGTACGTTAACTTGGGCAACTCAAACCGAGAATATATGTCAAGCTTATGAGAATCCCACTAGGCGCTTAAACCAACAACGTTCTGTGTCCGTCATGGTGCTTGTGTTCATCAACACAGCTGAATAATAAGGAAGGTGATGTAGTGCTTTGTTCTAGCCACCAGGGGACTCGCGTCCATCATCTCAGAAGTTATGATGTACGTGTCCATTATCGGGCTGCAGCTGTGGCTCCTGGTGGAGATGGTCTACTGTTACAAGAAGATCGCTGCAGCTGGAGACGAGGCACTAAGACAGAGCGCGTGAGTGTCACCCCCCCCCCCCTTTGATCTGTGTCCCCTCTCCTCTTCCTGCCTTTCAGTATTTCAGGGTGTGATTGGCATCAGTACCACACTGCCATGGAAGGGTATATCGCCTGATATCACCTCTCATTTCTGACACCCTCAAAAGCCTTGTTGGCCCTTTTACGGGATGCCAGGTGTCAACTCAGATGCATCTGTTTCTCTTTCAGGGAGGAATATTTAGCTATAGCCTCGGAGAGTAAGGACAACTGCGCGGGGGTACAGGTAGCGGAATAGCACAGGTATGTTTCCTGTACCCCTGTGACCATGGTGGCAGTGTGGGGTGCTGTACGGCCCACTGAGGTGTTTTCTCCGATCTCAGGATTCACACGTTTACCAAGACACATCGCTAACCCCCCCGCCATCGCTTCCATAGCTTTCCTTACCCCCTCACTCATCCCCCCAGCCCTACTTTATTCAGTGCCGGTTGTCAGTGGAGGAATAAATAAAGACAATTTATTCATGTTTTTGATGAACCTGGACCTGAAACAACCTTGTTAGCAAACATGGATGACGAATACAAAGCAGCGGCTGTTCGAGACACTTGAATAGCATGATGTCACCATTTCTGTATGCCTGCACACAGTGCTGCTGGAGTAGCTGTTCCTGTTTGAATCCTACTGAATAATGTGCCCCTTAATGGACAGCATGGCCATGCAGTGTGACTGTATAATACTGTAAGTTGTTGACTTGTATCACTGTATCTTGTCATTATGAGTTCTGGACCAGCACAGAGCCACACAGCACTTTCATCTTATTTTGTGTTGAGCTTAACAGCCAGCCTTGGTATTCCAAGAATCAGTTCACCCAAAAAACGATCCACAGATTTGTAAAGCTTTATAGGTCATGCAGATTTATTTATGCATTAAATAGTTCTGAAAGAATATTATAGTATGCATATGACTGTCATCTGGGGAGGGATCTTCCCTAGTGATGCTGGGGGGTGGGGGGTGGGGGTGGGGTGGAATGGGTCCTTCTAAATCTTGTACAACCCAGTCAAAAGCTTCTCTGCATATGTAGCTTGAATTGCACAGCCTATTAGATACCTTAGCCATCTCTGTACATAGGCTTCAGTGTCTTTCTACCTTTTCTAGCATGTCTTCTACTGTGAGGTGTTTCTAATATTAGACGTACTACACCTTGGTGCAGGAATTTCCTGCGTCTATCTTGGGACATCAACATGAATGGTTAAGGAAGCAGGCAACAGAGTCAAAATTAGACTATGTACGCATAGATATGTGATTGTTTTCAAGGTGTCCCTAAACTGTAGAAGTTACCTATACAATTATCTTAAAACTTATCTTGAACTTTATGTGTCATTTCTATTACACGTTACCTGAATTTCCCTTGCACTAGTTAGCTAGATCAGCCCAATCAAAAGATATTCTGCTTATAAAGGTGACACGTTTGACCAAGCAATAAAAAGAATACTGCTGGACAATGTGATGATTGCCAGGACTGTAGTTCTTACAGCAAGACTTGAGGTGTAGTTACATGTCTCCACCAAAAGGTGGCACAGTATAACAGCATGTTCTTTAAGAAACCTTTACAGATTAGGCACAGAGAAATGGTGCATGTGTGAAGGCTATTGCTTTGGGTTATGATCTGTATCTCTCAATGTATGCAAATAAAACAGCTACTGACACATGCTGGCTTCATTCAAGTCTTCCTTTGAATTTTCCATAATCTGTGTATTTGTTGTAATTTATGTGTATGTTTTCTGGATGATGAAGCTGTGATCATGCCAGTCTGCAAGCAAGTTTAATCTGCATCACCATCCCTCCATTGTTTACGTCAGCCTACCTCCCAGTGCTCTCCCCTCAAACAGTAAACCACCCTTTGCAAAAGTAGCAGAATTGATGTTTCTGCATTCCTTGGACATGAGTATAGTAACCATCGGATATTACTCATTGTTGAATAAGGGTTCGGGTTAGGGTTACACACCTGAATAATAATAATCAAAATGATATATGAATTGTTATTAATGTAGATGTCACTGAATAAAATTCCTGTTTTTTTTTCTTGGGGCTACAGTGTTATTCCTGTCCCTCCAAATCCTCTGTGAATGGATTTTTAGGGAGCCTGTTCCACTACCATCTTGGCTAGATCCTGGCATATCGCCCCCTTCTGGAACATGTGACAACCTGTGATAACTGTTTGTCACAATTATCCATCTTAGAGATGGAAGCTGTTGACCACGCTTTACAGTTTTCTCTGTATTTTTAGTCATATTTTGAAGTGAAATTTATTATTTTATATTTTATTTTATTATTTTTTCTATTTATTACTGCATTTCCTCAAGTAAAAACCAGGATAGAGTTAACAGACAGGTCTCTGATAATGGCTGGGGGGGCGTGGTCAACAGGAACAAATACAGGCTGGGCCCCAAATACATGCCAAGAAAAAAAAAAACGAGGATGGGAAAAATCCTGGGGGCTCATTTAAAAAGGCTCTGTATGAACAAAATAGATTAGAAACATCCATACACACATTTATATGAAGATTTCGGGATTTATAAAGAAACAACATAAAACATACTCTGAACATAAGAACATAAGAACATAAGAAATTTACAAACGAGAGGAGGCCATTCGGCCCATCAAGCTCGTTTGGGG
>JAODLD010000052.1:19014344-19027424 GCA_026781065.1 Mormyrops boulengeri | reverse complement strand
TATCACGCACGTCTATAGGGCTGACGTCCTACATCCTTTCTGCTCCTGACACATTTCACTACACCGATAAGTGGAATATGCCAGGAGAATTACAGCCATCTTCAGCTTGTCTGAAGGAAAACTATGGCCCCATAACAATTTTACTATGCCTTTAAATAAGATATATATATACAGGGGAGAGGGCAGGCAGAATAATGGAAACAAGAAAAAATATATTGATATGAAGGTCATCAGAAGATCAGAAGGAGCAGAACCACCCTTTGGCTTCAGAAGAGCTGGAGTCCCTCGTGGAATGTTGCCAGACAAGTTCTGAACTGTGTGTAGTGGGACATTGGACCAGCCTTCAAGAGCGAAAGCCTCCAGGTCTTTGAGAGATGAAGGATGTGGAAGTCTACTGTTCAGTTTGTGCTTGTGAACATCCCATAAAACCTCAGTGATTTTTAGATCTCATAACCAGGGAGGCCATGGAATTTGATGTCTGACTTGATGCTTTCATGACTCTTCATTTTATTAATATATTGTTACTATTCATTTCTGCCATTGTCGTGTTTACATTTTATTTTATTAATATGCTCTCACATCTCTGCACAATTTGCTACAATTTGCAACTGTAAATATCAGAACTGGGCACTGGTTGGCGCGGCGCTGTCTTCGTTTGTGCCAATCTTATTGTCCTGCAACCACTGCACGTGTTAGCATACACGCGCACTTTATGTCTGTTTAGCTTTGTAGTCCCGTGCTGTTTTTTGTAGCACCATGGTCCTGGAGGAATGTTGTTTCATTTCACTGTGTACTGTACCAACTGTATATGGTTGAAATGACAATAAAAAGCCAATAGAGTTGAACTGATTTGACTTGACTCTTGAGTTTCTTTAGCTGTATGCATGGGTGTATTACCAACTAGGAATAAGTGAACATCATAGGAAAACATTGTTTGCACCATAAGGTGCACCTGGTCCTTTAAAATGGCCTCATATTCTTTGGTTATTAAACATCTTGACAATGGAATCATTGGACATGATGATTCCTGCAAGATGGCTGCCCATACCAACAGACATTGTGGATTGAAGGCATCGTTTGATTTTCTCCAAACATAAACCCAACCATACATAGGAAAATAGACTGAAATATCTCAGTTGTTTCCCAAATGATAGTTCGTCCATAAATTACAGATTTGTGAAGCTCACGACATTCTATTTCTCTTGCCGCAACTGTTGATAATTAAGTTCTGTGGTAATTTTAGTGGCTGTATTTTTAAGAGCCCGTCTATCCCCACCGGTGAGCGTCAGCTTGCGACCGCCATTTCTCATTGCCCATGTAATTTGATACACACTCTCATGATATGACACTCTGCCACTTGACACATCAAACAATTAGGAGTTTTGAGACCAGAGCTACTGTTGGGTGCTGACTGTTTGGCATCTTTGGAAGTCTGTTAGTTGTTACATTTTGCAATTCACAAGTACTGATTTTCAGCAAGGCTCACGACAGATTTTGTGCCCCGTGAAAGCATATCATATTAGGCCCCCAACACAGACTAAAATTTTTTGTGTCCCTGTCACACAGGGGACTTTGTAATTGTCCGTAATCCCCCCACAGCACTCATGTTTATCAGACCCCTTTCCTCCTTTGTAGCTGACACATACTGCTAATTTGCATTCAACCTAACCTAATAGCTGGAATTGTTTTTCTGATTTAATTACAGCTATGTTAAAATACTTTTTCATGTGGTACTTCGGTAGTTTTCTGTCATGTAACCCTGTGACAGCGGTTGGTCCACAAATGTGTCACAGGCTAGTTTAGAAACTGAGAAGAAATCCTTCGGTGGTAGAAGAGGAAGTGTTCCACCAGTAGGGCGCGCCATTTACCCTGTGGTTGCCTGTCTGTGGCCGCGGAGTGAACTAAATGAAAGTTACCCGCTCCTTACAACTTGGCTTCAGACACCTTCGTCTCGCGTGCGGTATTTATTAAAAACTTCTCAAGGGCTCTTTTACAGGACTATTCATGTGGGTTTGAAGGCTCTGCTAATCCTTTGACATTGGAATAATGTAGTTTTCGCAGCCAAACGGTCGCTATGTGATGGGTCAGTGTACCAGCGTTTAAATTAATAGGAAAACCAGCACTGTTTTAAGAAACAATGGGCAAGCTGAATTCGAAACACGGTAAGAGCCGGAGTCTGCGACTCAATAACAAATTGCATTTTAAAACTACATGCTCAGCATTTTAAAAATTGGTATTTTCTTTGGAATAATTTATGATTTTCTTTTTTTTATGCACCACTGGGATAAGCCTGCAAACGCAGGGAAAACCCCGAAGGTGAGAATTATTGAATTGTCACCAACTTAAGAAGCGTATTTGACAGAAAAGCAGTTGGTGTTACAACTGGATCACTGCTTCTTTCCAGGGGACAGTTTCGTTGCGGGCGCGTCCGTGTCCCGGAGAGGCGAGGAGGACAGCGAGGGGCGCAGAGTCAGAGACAAGCAGGTAAGACGCCGGTGTCACTGTATGAGGGGATGCGCCGCGACGCGGTCTGCCTAAAAACACACCTCGTGTAAGTGACTGTGGTTTTGACACTTAATACACATTAGTATTCCGTGAGATTTTTTTTTATTAGCCTACATACCAGAAAAATTTAAATTCTGACTTTTTAAAGTTAATTGAAAATGTCCTTGTTTTGTATGTTCCGTTTATGTGTCCGCATCCAGTCGTGTTATAGTGTGCATATTTGTCATTTATATTTCATAATGCAGTCGTTTTATGATTTTTTTTTTGCCTTCTTGCCTGCGTTTCTTACGAATGTATTTCGTGTATGTTTTGAACAACGGAGGTTCGCATTTGTAATTTTCCACAAATAGGCCTATAATATCCACCGAACAGTGATCTTGGTATTTTGTTGTTTTTTGTGGATTTTTTGCTGTTTGCGTAATTGAGATTATCATCCATATTATGAAAAGGCAAATTGTAAAAAATATAACTATACATTGCCATCTTAATAGTAAAGATTGTTAAATTATTATTATTATTATTATTATTATTAATAATAATAATAATAATGAAAAATCCTCACCGCGTATATAGGATGTGTTTCCACATCGTTCAGTTAGCGCCCATCTAATGAAAATCAACTTGTGGCATAACTATTATTAATAGTTATATACATGCAGTGCAATCATGTAATGAGTTAGGCTGTATATTTTATGGCATTGGTGGAAAGCAAAACAAGTTGAACAAGTTATTTTTTTAAAGGGAAAACGACATGTCTATGAGAACATATAAAAATGACAAGCCTGTTTGTTAGACGTGCTGTGTGTGAACCTATCCATTTTTTCTCTTTTACAAAGAACACCTTTTGAAAATCTAGGAGGTTCTCTGTATCTAATTTTATGTAAGTGTGGACCTGCTGGAAGTCCATACTTGCTACTTGTGGATGTTAATCCAAAAAAGCAAAATAGCACTGAGTTCATGGCAAGCTTTCATCAGCCACACACCAAAAGCACTTTCACTGCAGAATTTGTTGGGGCATTATGAATGAGATTGTGATTTTCTCTGTGCTGGAACAGATAACATGATGATTTTCAAGACCCAGAAGTCTTATCCTAAAACAGGGCTGAGAATTGTTTTCCTTTGTCCTAAAAATACATAATTCTATGCAAGGCCAGTTATACACTGAGCTAAATGAGTACTGGGTGTGGTAGAAGCTGTGAGCTGGTGTGCTGAAGGACCAGCGTCATAGCCTCTCTTTGCCCAAATCGATGGCCATGATATGGCTCAGTGAGTTAGCACTCTGTGCTCATGGTCAGAAGGTTTTCAGTTTGAATCCCTTGGCTGGCTCCATGATTTTACTACTACATTTTGGGGCGTTGTGTGGTTTAATACTATAGGACATCGCATCGGTGATTGGATGGTTGTTGGTTCAAATCCCATGTTTTCACCATTTGGTCCTTGAGCAAGGCCCTTAACCCCAATTGCCCAGGGATGGTCTGACGCTGCTCTCACAAATGTCCATCGCTTTGGAGAAGAACATCTGCTAAATACATTTTTTTAAAACTTGGGGGGGGTGCCTTGATTGGGATTCAGATAGAACCTGCTGAATGTCCGGGGCTGGTGATAATGTAGTAATTGAGGCTCCAGGGAATGGAAGGATGAAAGTGTCCCTGAGGCCAATCTGCTTTTGACAGTCTGTCCTTGCAGCTGTCACACTGGGGATTGGAGTGGACTGCGCTCCCCAGCTCCTGCTCAGCTGCCCCCACCCTCTCTGCCAGGCATCACCTCTGCCTTTCTTTGGCGGTGGAAGTGGAGGTTCAGGGATTTCTGGTTCGAGTTACTTGCCATTTGAAGGTCTGGAGTGAAGACTATCCCACCTCCCATTTGTTCCTGCTTTTGTTTCTCGGCTGGGTTTAGACCTCAAGGGGGGTTGGGACATTGGTGGTGGTGGCGGCGGAGGGAGGGCTCTGGGATTTGGGCCCCAGGCCAAAAACCTCCTATAAAAATGCTTGTAAACCAGGATAATGACAGGATAAATGGGTGATTAAAGCAGCCATTTAAGAGGTAGAGATTTAATCAGAACCAGAGTGATAGAATCTCTTCTTACCGGTGCGCACACCCGGCTGAACTGGCGGCAACGGCGAATCCGCCCTATTTGCACTTTTCTTTTAAACTTTTGAGTATTTACAGTCCTATTGTCCATGATCTGTTTCATACTTGGCATGTGCAAATTAATGCCATTATCATCGTTTATCCGCTAATATATTACCTAAAAACGATCTTCCAAGACTGTCTGCATGTTGTGTAACAAAAAACAAATGTGTTTCACAACTCACAGGGAAAGGGGTGATTGCAAAAAACATATTGACAATAGTATTAGAACAGGAAAGGTTTTATTCTGACATCACAGAGATTTTATCCCCTAAGCTGTGGCAGTGAATGATCGATTGAGAGTGGCAGAGAGTGATAATGAGCCGCGCATTAAAGGAAATGCGTGATTTTGTTTCTTTCGACTGGGTTTCGAGTGGGTTGCAAAAATGCTTCTGAATGATTTTATATTGTAAGCCAGTCCTTTGTAACAGCCACGTGATAATACCTGAAGCTTATAGATTTGTAGCATCTGTCACATCTTGATTAAAAGCCTTGCAGTAATACCAATTAGTAAAAACATAATTCAAGATTAAAAATATGTGTAATTGCAGTGATTGGACTGTTTGGATTAGCTGGACGGGCTGAGCTTGTACTTATGTCTCAGCAAATTAAGACTTGATGTCAAAAAAATGTTTTGTTTAAAATTAAAGGTGGTAGGCCTAAATTACAGTTATTCAAATGATGTTGTTCCGGTCTTAAATATGTTTTTATGAAGCATAATTTGGTAACACTTTAGTTACACAGTTACTACTGAAGTACAAATCATGAACAAATATAGTAACTGCATGAAATTAAGAACTGTCATGATTGATTAATGAAGAACAAACATGGGATCAGTATGTAACTAACACTTAGTTCCTGGTTAATTAATACATTAAGTAAGAGTGTACTACCACATTATTTTTTTCCCATCAAGTGAAGTATAATCACAAAGTTCTCCTAAAGCGATCGTCATACCATAACTACAGGGCCCCTGTGCATCTCGTACTATATACACTGCTTTCTGTCACACTTCATGTAGCTTAGCCACACAGCATGTCCCAGGGAGGCCTTTAACAGTTGCTTCTGGCAACCTGCAGACATGCAGCCCGTTTCCAGGTGCTTAGTCAGCTAAGATGCCCCAGCCAGCTTCGGTCCTGCCTCGCACAAGTGCTACAGTCCCTGTCGTGTGCATAGCTGTTATCTAATGACGTAGCATAAGCTTAAACCTCCGTCTGCCTCTCTCGTTTAACCCGCCAGACGTATGTACATCTTTACTCACTGAATAACCTGAGAGCTCTTCTTATGATGACATTTTTAATGAAATTCTAAACCAGTTGCAGCTCATAAAGACTGATTGATGAGTTACTTTCTGGCAAAAGGTAGAATCTTTACTAGTTCTTTTAGTTGCCTTGATATGTTTCCAAGGTTTCTATGATCATTCTGTATGAGTATTCATGTATTAGGCACCAAAGACTTTCTAGGAAAGCTGGGAGATTGTAACCTTTGGATGCATTTTTTTTAAGAACTCTTCATTTCACAACATGGAAAATTCCTCTCAAAACACTTCTATGAAATCAAGCCCTGTACATGAGATCAGGTAGCAGAAGATGCAACTGTTTTATGAAACAAGGCAGTGCAATCTTGTGCCAAAGCAGTTAGAGTAACATGAATTATTCTACTGAACATCTAAGACCTTTGTTGAAAGTAAAAAAAAATAGTACTTCAACCTTTACAAGTATGGTAGTGAATAGTCCTTTTCTTTGCCCAAGGTCCAGTTCTCGGCTAAGATCTGCTAGTCACCAAAGCCACTTTTCCTCTGTGACATAAAAAATGGCTTCTGTTTGGCTGCTAGGCGGTTTCTCATTTATTTCAGGTCACATGTTCATAGTCACACTCTCAGTTGTAGACCTGGCTTGGTCTTCATTGATTGCTGCTCACACGATCCTGCATCTTCTAGGTGTGGAAGCCTGCAGGTCAGGGGTCAGGGGACAAAGTTGAAAAGTTAACTTCTAGGAACAGCTTCCTGTGAATTTGTCAGTATGGGGCCTGGTGGGGGGGGGGGGGGTTACAGAGATACACAGTGGGTTTGTGCTTTGCAGTGCATTAACATTTATTTTTCCACTGCAATTGATGCCTTTAATATAGATATTTGTGGATCTTTCCAAAAGTCAGCAACACATTGCACATCGGTTTTCAAAGTTGAAAGAACTTAACATGCGACCAGACAGACTGACATTTCCAGGGAGATGAGTTATGGACACTCAGACGATTCATAGTTTTGTTTTGTCAGGGAGGCTTGCGTAGATAGGATTCCTCAGCTGCCTGGCCTTGACTTCAGAGTACCGAGAGGTGAGTTATTAGGGGGCCAAAGTGGAGGTAGAACGGGAGAGAAGATGAGGGAGACAGTGAGAGGCCATGGAAAACAAGGATTTGAAGAAGTAAAGAGTGGGCATGTCAGCTCCCGGCCCTCTGGAACATGTCGGAGGTGGCCGAGGGGCATGCATGGGGCGCCGGTCATTCCGGAGCATTCACTGCGAAGAGGGGGCTGTGATACTGAAAGGAACCATGCGGTAAGATGTTAACACTGAAAGGAGGTCTTTATTTCAGATGTCTCTGGATTGTGGAAAAACAGAATAACACAATGTGTGCATGAGATGCCAGTTAAACTAAATTTCTTGTTTGACTTTTGGAGGGAATTTGAATACCCATTTTTATTCCATCCCCGTTGCCGTGAACATTTGTTAATAAAATTAACCGCAAGCATAATTTCCGCAGTGCTCACACAGCACTTGCACTGTTAAGCGATTAACCTTGTTTCTAGTTGAGCCTAAGATGAGCTTTTCCTGTTCGCTGAATGTAAGGTGACCACCTCTTCCAGGCTTTGCTATTTTATGCCTTGATCAATGCCAAGGATTTTTCATCGGGGGAGTCTTCGCCCGGGGTGTGACCCCTTTCCCTTCATGCTGAAGCCGACTGTCCCGACACAGCTACTTTTTGACTCAAGCCTGGTCCAATACGATGAAATTCAGTTCCTTCAACCTTTGCTGTACTGATCTCTCAAATTAAATTTGAGAGTTCAAGCTCCTAGGTACCTGGGACAAATATGTTTTCTGCTTCCTTCTGCCCATGACATACATCTGCACTTCAGTGAAAGGAACTCAGTAATTTAGCAACATTTTCTCTGGAAACGAGATCCCACTAAGCATTCGGCTAGAGCTTCGAATCAGTCCATTTCACCTCGATCCTGTTTCTCCTGTTCCAGCATGCCCTGCTCAAATGCGAGCTGCATTTCCTAGTTGTGTGTTAAAAGCCCAGGCGACTGTACTTTACCTTTCGTCAGTGTCACCCTCGCTGTCAGCCATCCGACATACTCTGGCAGTCACTGAACTGTGTAACGTGTGTGACTGAACTTGCCCCTCGGCATCGGACTGGGCCATTAGACTTGGGGGGGGGGGGCTTCTGTGGAAAGTGTCTTCAGACGGAGCGAGGTTGTGAGTGAAAAGCCTCTGGCCGACGTCCAGGACAGCGAGATCTTTCAGCACGGCTGCATCACACATCTGCTCCTGGTTTGGACTTCATGGTGGGGGGCGTGGACATGTAGACACTTTGAAACGTGACCCTAATAAGTGTATGTACATGTGAGGAGCTCAGGGTCTGTTCCTTCTTAATACTGTGTGTGCCTACACCACACTGTGTGTGTGTGTTTGTGCAGGTCTGCATTTGTGCGTGTATTTCTGCATGCGTGTATTTGTGCTTGAGTTTGCACATGTGTTTCTGTATGTGTTTGTGCATGCATGTGTTTGTGCATGCGTGCATTTCTAAATGCGCGTGTGTTTGTGCATGCTTGTATTTGTGCATGCGTGTGTGCGCGTGGCCCTTTGAAGTTGCTGGCCTGCCGCCAAAGACAGCTTGCTGACGGGATTCATGCTTAGCCGGACGCTGCAGCTGGAATGAGATCCGCCAGGTTAGAAAGACAACATTCATCTCAGCGGCTTTTACACGGACTGCTTAGGCCATCAGGCTGCAGAACATAGCTCCCACGCCCGCCGTCAAACGTGTTGTGCTGCACCCGCACCTGCTTTTTATGGGCTTTACATTTTGGCTGCACTTTGGCCTGCTTGAGGAGGCGTTCTACACATGTAGCAGAAACATAAAAAACACCTACAGTGAACACAAAGGGAGATTTAAGGCTGCTCGCACAATAACACACCCTACACAGCAATGATGTAGTTAGCTAGCTGTACGTAGGTACTAGTCATTATTAATCACCTTTGAAGGTACTGACTTCATTTTTAGTCATTTTTCAGTTTTGCCATATAGCATTTCTTAGGCTATTGTTTTTACATTTATACTTAACTTCCATGTCCATGTATCCAATAGTTACAAAATAGAATAGATCCATTCACGCATTCAGAGATCTTTGTTGGCTCTTTTCACTTTCACACAATTCCCACAGATATGCAGCATATTAGTCGAGGCCTTTGGCAGAACAAAGTCATTTTAGGATGTCTCAGATACTTTGTGGCATCCATGAGGAACTTATAAGAAGATCAGAGTGTGAGTGCCGTATGTAATGATCGTTATTAGCATATTTTGCCATTTTCTGTTGCCAGATGTTATAAGAGGAAAAAAAACGAGCATTGAGCCATGCTACTGTGATATCATCAGGCACCACAGCATTGTTTATGAAATTCCGAAGTATTGCGACACACAGCATACAGGATTCATTCACGGAGTGACTTCCCAGTATTAAATGTAAGTAGCTGGTGTGAGATCGATGACCGCAGATATGCAGTGTGATAAGGAAGTCTTCTACACTATAGTCCCTAAGGCAGAGCCTCAGGTCTGTCTCACAGCGCACCCTGCAGGTGAGAGGTGAGACTTCAGTAAGGTTTCCTGAAAAGTACTGAGTCAAGAACACTTTGCAACAGTTTATTCCCCCAGTGGAAATCCCCGTAAAAAAGTTCCAGTCAAACTTTCCAAAAGAATTCAGGTAGCACTTTCCTCTGGTCTGGAAAGGATGCTTGACCATTTAAGTAGATTATTGTTTTTTGTACATACAGTCTGGTCTGTGCTTTGAGTAGACCTACTGATGAGAACACGGCCCATTTCATAGCAGCTGATAAGTCTCCCAGTGATTGAAGCCTTGCCTTTCACCAGGGTCCGAGCAGTCAGGCCCGAGAGTGTTCGCATGGAGTACACTGTTGCCTTAGCAGACGTGACATTGCTCAGCAGCCTTCAGGATGGAGTTATATTACTCTGATCCATGCCTCTCAGATCCGGTACCCATTTTGCATTCCACCTGGCCCCGGCGAATGGCGGTGTTTGGCCTGGGAATCGACTACTCCTTACAATGACATTTTGTTTAACGCACGAAAAACAGAACTGCGTCGGCTGCCAGCAATCAGTGTCAGATGGAGTGATGCTTTTGCGTTCATGGACGTTTTCCTTTCTAGTGGATTCTGGAAGTAGGATGACGAGTGTTGGAGGGAGGGAGTAACCCTGCCAGAGGGATGCGGAGGATTCCCTTCTCCTCCGTGTGACTCCGGCATGTCAAAGCGCTGCAGGGCGGTCCGCGGAGGGTTAATGCTGCCGCAGCTTCCCTGCTGTTTATTGCGGCAGGAATTAAAATAGCCGGAGTCCAGGGCTCAGAGCAGACGTTTCTGGCTGGGCCCCCTGGATCCACGTCTGCGTTTGATCTGCTGCTAGGCCCAGCCAAGTCAAACACAGGGAAGCTCAAAAGGTTGTTACATTTTAGGGTGTTTGGTGTGGTTCCTCATAAACTCCCAGCTCAGCTATGCCTCTCTTCCAAAACGGAATTTGTTGCGAGGACCATTCAAAGCCATGTCTGATTTTCATAAATTACGCCTGGACAAGCTCTCGATTAGTGGTACAGAGTACATTACACTTGAGGCTTGAGTAAAAACATACAAAAATATCCATCCGCCATCTGATAGTGCCCAATGAGATGCAGAAATGAGTATCTCACGTGTGTCTCCTGCGCTGCTGATAATGTGAGCTGGTGCCCGAACCTGATTGGTTTGGCCCGTCCCATATAATGTGGAGCTGACCACACATTAACACAGACAGAGAAATGAACACATGTGGCATGTAGCTGTACTGTGCTTCACATATTAAAGTCAAAAGACCTTCCCAAGGAAAAGAAAACAGTGAATGGTCCATCGGTACCTCTGCCCACTGACTCACTGCTGGAGCTTTGTGGCTCACATCACCGAACGTCCACATCAGAGAGGAACACCCAGGACATGTGTTTTGGATCCAAGGCTTCAGAGTGAGAGTCATGGACATTGCTGGCTTTCAGTACAGCCCTCTCACTATGTCATTCTCAGTATTCGGATCTCAGTTTTCAACTTCTAATGGAACCGAGATCATCACTGGATAAAATAAGTTGTTATTGGTTAATTTAGTGCAATCCATCACATGGCATGCACTCACACACAAGCACACACTGTGGGCAAGTTAGAAACTCTGTTCATTTAAGTGCATGTACTGTGTATGTTTTTGGATTTTGGGAGGAAACTTGAGCACCCAGAGAAAGGCCATTCAAACGAGCAGAACTTGCAAACTCCACACAGAGTCTCAGGAGCTGAAATGGAGCCCCCAGAGAGAATGTGGTCTCGTATGTTTGCGTTTGTTCATTATACCTGCTGTTACCCGCTATGTCCGCTTGCTGTGTTTGTACTGAGTGTCCTAACACCTATCTCACGTTTTGGGTAAATTCAGAAGAGAATGAAACTTGGCAGCAATTGTACGGGTGTTTGTGCAGGAAGGAAAGGCTGAAAGTGGGTCTTAAGTTTTTAAAGCTTCCTGGATTCAAATGAGGTTTCTTTAAGAGAGGCTTAATACTTTTGGTTTGAAACGTCTCCTCAGTCCATGAAAATGGGGCCATATTAACGTTCGTGTTTAAAAGCAAAGTTTTGTAAGTATCGCATGGTTCCTTTGAACTGGTTGTTAACAGTGAGGTCATATTACAAACAAAAAGTTTATTGGTATACGTTTTCTTCCAGCATTTCAGGTTTCATACTTCAAGGCTATAAATTTCACGTTGTAGTATTTTTCCCTTCATAATCCATTTCTTATGTTTCAAGCCTCTTTTTACTTCATGTATGACAGTTTTTAAGCATCTCGGAATACAACTTTTTTTGAAAGGTGTGTTTGAAAATTTTGAAGCTGTTATAAATATTACTTCTAGATAAGTAATTGTTGAAATACCTGTGTTCAAACACTCATGAGCACAAATGGCTAACAGATGTCTTTACACATCTGAGTCTGTCCCTGCGCTTCACCGTCAAATGGACTGTGATTCTTGGTGTTAGTAAGACCTTGGTTTTAATAAGATTTCTTTTTCTACTTCAGGATTTCCTGAGCAAATACACTGACTTTTGGAATATGAGTCTGAGTTCAGATGGATTATTCAGTTTTGCCTTTTTTGAACTGCATAAAAATAGTTTCAGCATAACTTGGGACATTTATTACTTCGCAAAACATGTTTACCATAAAAAACTGCACACATTTAACAGAAGTTACGGACACAGAGAAAGTGCTGCACAAGTGAATGCTTTGCAGTTATTTTTACATAATGCTGCATTATTTCTTTTTAAAGTTTTATACTGTAAATGTACACCCAGGCGGCAGAGTAACATTTACGTAGCAGGACACGAGAGGCGGAGCCTCCGATTTCCCCAGTCAGATTCTGATTGGATGCTTAGTTAATCTGCCATTCCAAGCTAATTGCATCATAAATGTGAAGACAAGAGGAAACACATTAACACCATGGGCGATTCCTCCCAGGTTCCTGCCCCGATTATTGGGTATTGGCGACAGGGACGACCGCCCGCCCAGTGCAAAAAGTTCTGGCAGGACGTTGGAGCCCAGGACACGGCCAGCTGCCTCCCGCTGTGGCCCCCTGCCCCCCCGGGGCCCAGCCCCTGTCCCCAGTTCCACGGCCCGTCACATCTGAAAGCGGTTAGATTCTGAAACGGACTGGCAGCTTCAAACGCCAAGCTGGCGCACCTCCTCCTGCACAGTGAATTCCTCGCAGATGAGGAACAGCACAGTCTCGCCCTTTGTTACCCAATCCCGCACCTCCGCACCCCAGGCAAGCAAATAAATAAACAAGCGAGTATGGCCACTGAGCCCCCACCAGATGTGGACATGCCGTTGCCCCCCCCCCCCCCCATTCCCACATTTTATGGCTTGATAACGGCGCCACGGTCCCTTCCCCCTCATGTTCGCAATTGGCTCTGGACCCCAGCCTGCCGTAACCCCTGTCTGACTTTAGGATCTCTGCCTGAGGTGCTCTGCGCCCACGTCCCTGTGTTTGGTGTCCATCTTTTATGTCAACATCCTGCAGCTTCACTTCACCGTAGGGGGGTGCTGAGGACCCTGGAAGGGGGGGGGGGGGGCATAAAGGCTGTGACAGGGCATGAAAGGCTCCAGTGT
>JAODLD010000052.1:18994840-19005182 GCA_026781065.1 Mormyrops boulengeri | reverse complement strand
AGACCCTGGATGTTCACCGGTGTAGTAGGGGAAGACTTCTTGCTGAAGTCAATCACCAGTTCCTTCGTCTTGCTGGCATTGATACGAAGATGGTTCTGTTCACACCAGCTGACAAAGCCATTGATGACCTCCCTGTATTCCAGCTCGTTCCCCTCTGACACCCGACCAACAATGGAAAATGGAATATAAGAGGAAACTGGAGTCAGTGTGTCAGGCATTAAAGTCAAGCAGCGTAATGCTGCTCCCAGTGTGCTGTCATGTGCGTCTTTGGAAGTGTGTCACAGAGGGATGCGTCTCTCCCGTTTCTATGGCAACAGGAAATGGAGTACGACGCCCTGTTGGAAGATGACAGCCGGCAAGAGTGGGTTTTCACCCTCTACGACTTTGACAACAGCGGCAGAGTTACCAAAGAGGTGATGAGTCGGCTTCAAGCATGTCGACAGAACCAAAGAGAGTCCGAGTGGAATGGCTGGTCTGCTAGCAGCCTGATGTCAGTCTGATATGTGTCTGTGCGTCCGAGGGTCTGCATGTGCGTCCGTGTGTCTGCGTGTCCGTGTTTCTGTGAGTTCGTGTGTCTGTATGTTTGTGTTTCTGGATGTCTCTGTGTCTGCATGTGCATCCGTGTGTCCATGTCTCTGTGAGTCTGTGTTGTGTCCATGTGCTTGTGCTTCTCCCTGGCACAGGACATGTCCAGCCTGATGCACACCATCTACGACGTGGTGGACGCCTCCCTCAGCCACCCGTCCAGCAGCCACTGCAAGACTCTGCGCGTGAAGCTGACCGTGACCCCATCGCCCGGCGTCCGCCGCAGGGATGCCTGCAGCGCCGGCACAGGTCCGCAGTGTACAGCGCTGCCACTAGCTCACGCTACACTGCATGCGATGGGGGTCCTACATATGCAGGGCAACTCTGTCTTCAGTGTGAGAGACTGGGGTTCGAGTCCCACCACTGAGTGCCTGCAAACGGCAATTTACATCTACTGCATATATCCAGATGTTCAGTACACATCCCTCCATTGCTGCAGTCACTCTTCAGTCTTTGTAATATGCTAAGTTTACATTGTGATGCTACACCTTTTTCATGTCAGTAATAATGTTATGGATAAATGGGACCATAAACTACTATACAAGTCAAAGTTTAATACCCTATAGAGTAAACACTGAGCATCGGTATAAATAACAGGGGGTTGTAACACCCAAATAATCAAAATTGGCCAGTACAACCCCCTAGACCCCCCTAAATGGATAGAGACCTCAACCCCCCCCTCAGTATTCAACCCAAAGTTACACCCTTGAGGCTGAGTAATGTCACTGTCTGTTTTTACTGAATAAGTAACGTGCTGATGAAGGAACATCCGTTAATCGTTGGGGTGTGGTGGTTCCCCACTGCCTTCGGGATCTCTCTGTTCCCCCTCACTGACTTCAGTATCCCCCCCCCCCCAGATGGAGATGCGGGGCGCTGTCGAGCTGAGGACCACCTGGGCAGTGGGCGCTGCTCCGACCGCAGGCACTCGGCCTTCTTCAGGTCAGCGGGAGCTTCTGTGCTGGTCACTGGGTTCAGCTCTTGCTCTACTGATTATTGTATCAGTCAGAATCCTGTTGGTGTGTTGGACTATTCATGCTGGGTCAGGGAGCTGAACTCGCAGGCAGAGCCGTCAATGGTCTGCATAATATCCTGTGATGGGTCCTGGATCATGTTTGGATGTTGCCCCTTAGCTCATCATTTGCATACATGTCTATGTTTCACCAAACATCAGTGTAAAAGCCACTGGTTTTCTAAGCCTAGACTTTCGGATGAAATTCTTTATGATACACACACTCACTACCTCTGCTCATTGCAGGGGTCACAGTGTCGACTCACCCGTGAGCCCGGAAGAGAAGCACTACTGCGTGGACGAGAACACCGAGAGGAGGAACCACTACCTGGACTTGGCTGGGATAGAGAACTACACCTCCAGGTTTGAAGGAGGTAAGCCAGCCGTGGTCTGTGATGCCCATAAGTCCGGCAGAGGAGACTCCAAGTGACTCTTGATTTTTATAAAGAATCAATATTTGATCCAGTGCTTTGCATGTGCGCTGTACTAGAAGATGTTCAATCAAAAATAACATTTCATGGACAGACTGACGGCTCCTGAGAATGTCTGATGGTGTGTAAGTAAATGCTAAAGTGGAGCTCATGTATGCAGTGGAAGCAGAGAAAGGAGGAAAGATGTAAAGAGGAATGTGCCTGGTGTTGGGCCCAGTCATGTGATCATCAGCCCTCCCCCCACAGAGACCCCTCACCTACAGTCCCAGCACGGGCAGCCCCCGCATCCTGCCCCCCAGCGCCGCTCACACCTCCTAGGCGACAGCTGCCCCAGCGCGGAGCCCCAGAGGGGGCTGGCCCAGTTCCTGCGGTCACCCAGGGGGAGCTCCAAATCGACGGGCGGCGGGGGGCGACCAGCCAGGTGCCACAGTCACCACGGGCCACAGGGGGGCGGGCCAGCCCCCAGGCACCACTCTCCCCAGCAGCCGCCGTCACATCCCCTGCAGCACAGCCACAGCCGGAGGCTCCGCGCCAGGGCCAAAGAGGCCCCTTCCCCCGGCAGGCAGCCCCCCCAGCCCAGGCTGGAGCGCGAGCCCCCACCTATTTTTCCCAGCAGCCCCAGCATCCCGGTGGCCCAGCGTCACGAGCACCACCACCACCACGAACACCACCACCACCACCATTACCACCACTACCCTCATACATGAGCCATCTGGGGCACTATCAACAGGTCGCCTCGCCCTTCTGCTCATGACCGTCCTCCATGCTGCTCGGGATCAGCCGTTACGTACCGGGAAGGTGATTTTCTGCCTAATATGAATGTCAGTCAAAATGTAAATCAGAAGGAGATCGTGTTGTTCTCGAAAGGGCTATCCTGTTTTCAGAAAACTCCTCTGTTCAGTAATACCAGAGGAACTCACTCTCAGACTCCTTTAGCACACAGTCGTGGTCTGTGCTGCAAATGTAATGTTATGTGTCTTGGTTTGTCTTTTAAAGTGGCCCAGAGTGGGTTCCAGTTCTGTGGATGCCGGTGTGTTTATCTGTGTGCTGGTTGTTAGTGTGAGTGGAGCCATGTCTGATGAAGCGTGTTTTGTTAATTTGAATGATCTAACTGTCAAAATGAGTGGCGCTTTATGTGACGGCGTGACTGTGTAGATGGTGATTTGTGTGATGTGGCAGTGTGGGTGGAGCTATGTGTGACATCATGATTACATCAGTGTTGATTTGTGTTGTGTGGTGAAGCTTGGTATGATGTCATGTTGCTGTTGATTTGGCCAAGGAAATCTTGGGACTGTAATCAGAACCAAGTCCCAATAGCTGCTAAAAGAGTTTTATCTTTGCTTTTTCAATGGAAACGTGAGAAAAAACACTTGAAGTGTTTGAGTGAAAAGTTACAGAATTTCTTTCTTTTATTAAACAGTTTGTGACTGCATGAATGTTAAAAGCGGGCGCTGTCTGGTGTATCAGATCGCATACTGCACACTTTGCTTGTATAGGATATGATATACTTGCCTACTGGTCCTTTTAAGCGTCTGCTGCTACAGTTACGCGGCGTGTGCGTTTGAAACCTTTTGCACTGCAGGTAATACAAGCCAAACACGCCCAGATTAGCAATTCGATATCTTATTTTAAGGTTAATCTCTATGGTATATTATAATATTATCCAGCTACAAATTAACTTTGGCTAGCAGACACGTCCGATTCATTAGGGAAGATACTAACAGGTATTCATTAGTCGTAGAAATATACGTCAATATAAAGTAAGTAATTTAACAAAAGGTAAATCACTTGTATTTTATACAAATTCGTAAACTACTGCCTCTCTTGTCGGCGTTTTTATGTTCCTCTAGCTACTCTTCCCGGTTGCGGGGCAAGTTCGGTTTGATGTGAGCCGTGATTTTTTTGGAGATTTTACTATGACACAATGTTTTTTTAAATATACAGTAGTGCCTTTGGATAACCTCATCAGCCTCAACACATACTGGAAACCTGACAACACGTTGTCCGAGTCTGAAAGCCTTGCGAGCAGGAAAGTGCTCGACGCTGCTCCTCTTACTGGGGTTATATGGAAAGAAACGCGGCTAAAGCTCCGGCTTCCTGCTCCGTGATGCCGATCGGCAGGCTGCTCTCTCCTTTCGGCTTTCCGCAGTCTAGTCACTCGGCTATCGGATACTGTACCACTCAGATGTATGTCGATGTTCTATCTGCGTTCCGCATTGTGCTCTAGATGCCATATACTCTGCATGGCATGTCTTTTGTGTTAAATGATCAACACTGATTTAAAATAATTGAGTTTAAAATCGGAATTGATTCGAAATATCTTAGGTTAACGTATACGTTACATGGGTGTACATTTTATACGCGCCTTTATATTTCACTACTAATTAAGTAAAATTCCTCCCGAGTCCCGTACGTCGGTCTGGCGAGTCGATCGTCACCGGCCAGTACTGTCGATAAAAGGCACCCTGGCCGTCATCATGCCAGGCGCAGGTGGAGCTGTGTGTGAGGATGCTGTCCAGCCCTGGGGGCCACCCCCGCGCCCGATGGACCGTGCAGTGTCCCCTCAGGATTCCAATCTTTCTACATTTGTTTCACCACCTATGTTTAAAAACATACGATCTTTGTGTATAAAATCTGTATAAATATATTGCAGTATGCAATGTGTATCTATTAATGTTTTTACATATGCATGGGTTATGTTTCATTTTATATATTGTAATAAATTCGTATTTTATATTGAAAGTACCCTTACATTTACCTGGCGAATATTTACTTGCGGGGCCGCACGGTGGCGCAGTGGCTTTGGGACCTGGGTTCGAGTCTCCGTCATGGTTCCTTGTGGTCGTGTCGTCGTGGGGGTCTCCTCTAGGTACTCTGGTTTCCCCCACGGTCTAAAAACATGCTGAGGTTATTCGGAGTTACCAAATTGCCCATAGGTACACATGTATGAGTGCGCCCTGCGATGGGTTGGCGCCCCATCCTAGGCGGTTGCTGCCTTGCGCCCATATGCTCCAGATGCCCCGCCAACCTGAACAGGGAAAGCGGTTTCAAGAAAAGGGATAGATGTTCATTTGTCCTCAAAAGTATAGTTGGAAACATACAACTGAATGTAAGTTGCTAACGGGCGCTTTTAGGGAGCGTACCGTATTACCTCCGTTAAATGTAAATATTGGTGCACTACTGGCCTCTAGTGGTCAAAAAAGTCAGTGACGCACTAGGGAGGGGGGAGAACGTTTTAAAAGAAATTTTCACAGTCCTCACAGTCTACGTTATGTTTGGGTAAACATCTTGACAAAAAAAAAAATAGATCGAAATTAGAACTACGGGTTAACTTCGGAACTTGCTGAATTAAATGATTTTGTAGTTCTTTGTGAGTTCCTATGACCAATAACACACAAAATCCTTATGGTTTCTGATACTGTACCTCTGACAGCAGCAAGACAACAACCCCTTTCATAACATCTATACCCATCTACAGTATACCCATTGGGGGATAAGACGGCATAGTAGAGCAGACACACCCTGCAGAGACACACACGTGTGTGTGCGCGCGCGCGCGCGCGCGTGTGTGTGTATAGTGTATTTATTGTCACCAATTCTCCCAAACCCCATATCTTGCGACTAAACTCAAGTACTTGGTGGAAAGTCACATATAAGAACATAACAGCCCAGATCTGAACATAAATGCCCAAGGGTAATTCATTCATTCATTCATTCATTCATTCATTCATTCATTCATCATTCATCATTGGTCATTATAAATATCACCTGCACTGATCTGGGGTCGAATGAAGAACATGCACTTCACATACATCTTCTTTAAAGCTTGTCTTAGACCATGTGATGAGAAGCTAGTTGTCCTGATTATTTTGTTTTGTTTTTGAGCCTCATACTGGTTAATTCTTATGGTTTAGGGACTTGGGCAGGTTATGTGTGAGGTTTTCAGGGATTACACCATGAGCAGCAGGTCAGAAATAGAGTGTCCGTATGTGACCGACTGGCTGAAGGCACAGGACAGCTGCCTCTCGGAATAGCTCCTCTCTCACCTCCCCGAAGAGCAAGAGGGGGAGCTAGGAGTAACAAGGCACTCCCTAAACACGGGCACATAGTGAGGTCCGGAGAGAGACAGAGATGTGTGCGGGGCCACGGGGGGAGAGATGTGATTAGACACAGACTGAGTGTGTCACACAGGAGCCTCAACTGACTGCAGGGGGTGGGTTGGGGTGAGGAAGAGGGAGAAGCTGACAGCTGCTCGGGGACGACAAGCCAGGAGCCATGATGAAGACCCTGAAGTTCCTCGCCGCAGAAAGTTTTGCACAGGGCGGCGCCCACTCGGCCGAGAGCATTGGTTACCTATCGCAGAACCTGTACCCGCTGCTGTTCAAGGCCGCCTACCTGCATGAGCGGCCGCAACTGCTGCATGCGCTGGTGCAGGCCTGGCCACTGGCCCAGCTGGACGTACACAGGCTGCTGGGCCGCACGGTGGACTGTGGTGAGGACCTGACAGAGCGCACGTGCCACTGCTGCCTGGAAGCGCTGCTCTACGGTCTGCGCGACCACGTGCTACGCTCCGGTGCCACCTACGCCAAGAGCCTGCACGCCGTCGACCTGACAGGGCTCCATGACGTTGAGCGCCAGCACTGCCCCTGTGGACGCACGCTGGGCCGCTGGGGACGCACGCAGCTCGCCGCCCGCATGTGCCTGGAGGCGCTGGTGGCCTCGCAGAAGGGAGGCGAAGGCCTGACGCGGCCTGTGGAAATAAGGCTCAATGCGTTCGTCACGGGTCGTAGCTACGAGGTGGTAAGCCATGCGCTAGCACTGAGGGCGCACTCACCACTGCGGCTCTGCTGCGTGGCCCTGCGCACTGACTCCCTCAGCCTCAAGCAGCTGGCCTACGTGATGCGGCTGGCTGAGCCACCCGCCCTGCGCCGCCTCGAGGTTGTCCACAACGTGCACCTGGAGGCCCCCCACCTGGAACAGCTGCTGTTACGGGTGCCTTTCTGCGAGCTCTGCTCCCTCACGCTGCCAGCGCGAGCCCTGGACGTCCGCCGCCTTGGACCTGGGGATGAGGGGTTGCTGGGCACCATCGGCGAACTGCTGAGCCGCCTGAAGCAGCTGACGGAGCTCTACCTGGCCTTCTCCACCCTGACCGGGCACCTCCGGAGGCTGCTAAGGTGGGCTTCTGTCCACCTTGATGATGCGTAATGTGATCACTTTGTAGTTTTTTATTACAAAGCGAGGTCGGCCCCTGATTTACAGCTCTGTCATGGGCGAGGCATTGTGGATGCGACCACAAGTGAGTTATACTCCCATAGGAGTCAGATTTAGGAAATGCCTTTAAATATTATTTCATTCTGTTTTGTTGCATAATGTAACTATAATTATTACAAACACACTTTAAGTTTGCAGTTTTTAGAGGGTCTCATGAGTAGGATAGTGCCAGCATTGTATTTTAAACCACAAAACATATTTCTTCACTAATTATTTCCAATTTTTACAATAAGAATAAAATCAATAATAATGAGTCCTGTGATGAGTTGCATCCTGTCCAGTCCTGTGATGGGCTGGCATCCTGTCCAGGGTGACCCCAGCCATTCTGTGATGAGTTCCACCCTGTGTAGGGTATTCCCAGCCGTCTTGGGACGAGGTGCATCCTGTCCAGGGTGTCCCCAGCCGTCCTGTGATGGGCTGGCATCCTGTCCAGGGTGTCCCCAGCTTTGCTGTGATGGGCTCTGGGCTCATTGAAACCCTTCCGTGAAATAGTGCCTAAAGAGACTACATGAATAGTTGTATGGATAAAGCATAATAACACTGATAAACTACACAATGCTCTGTATAATCACAGAAAACTAACCTGTACTGAAAATAATATATGATCAGATTTCAGGTTTCAAGGTTTCAAAGGTTTATTGTCATATGTGGGATGTACTGGTACAAAGTGCAATTAAGTTCTAACTTGAATGCCTTCTTGCACGCTATAAGCAGGCAACAACCAGCATGTAGTGCAACAATACAATAACCAGTCAACATAGAGTGCAACGTCTACAATAACACAAACTGTACAGTATATACAAACAACAAAACACTAACACACAGGATATATAAGGTATTAGTGGATCGGAGAAATAAGCCAGTAGTAAAGTGTCACAGTGTCACAGTAATATATTGCAGTAAAGTGAGTTCAACACAAACACTGTATTACAACATACTTGAGTACTGTTAGCAGCAAAGTGACCATGCAGGGAAGTAATGTCCAAGGCAGTAGGTAACTTCAGTACTCATACTAATATACAATAACGGTATAATTATACCAGTAACATGACAGTGCAGTAGAACAGCACCAATTATCAGTTACCAGTTTGTTAAGCAGTCACTAGGGAAAAAGCTTTCCCTAAATCTCATTGTGCATGATTTGATGGTCCAGAGTCATTTGGCAAAGTCCTAAAGCTGGATGACTGGGGTCCTTCATTGAGCGGCATGCTTTTCTGAGGCAGCGCGTGGCACGAATGTGCTGGATTACTAGAAGCTCAGTGCCAATGATTTTTTGAGCTGTTTCCACAAGCTTTTGTAGAGCTTTCCTGGTCTCTCTCGAACAGCTGCCATACCAGAATGCAATACATCCATTCAGGAAGGACTCTACAGTGCATCTGTAGAAGTTACAGAGCGTTGTATTAGCCAGCCAAAGTTTCTGCAGGCACCTAATGAAGTGAAGGCGTTGGTGGGCCTTCCTGATGATAACTCCTCTGTGCTCTGTCTACCTGAGGTCATCAGTGACAGTCACCCCCAGAAATATGAAGCTGACCCTCTCCTCCGATGTACATGGGGGCATGTGCTACATCTCATCTGCGAAAGTCAATGACCAGCTCCTTGGTTTTGCTGACCTTCAGAGAGAGGCCATTCTTCTCACACCCAGACTGCCAGAGACTTAACTTCCTCTCTGTAGGCTCATCATTGTTGGCGATTAGCCCTACGATGGGAGTTTTGTCAGCAAACTTGATGATAGAGTTGGAGCTGTGTCTGGCCACCCAGTCGTGTGTGCCCAGGAAGCATAACATGGGACTGAGAACTCTTCCCACAGTGCTAGTATTGAGAACCAAGGTGGAGGAGGTAGTTCTGCCAATGCGCTACAGCTATGAGGAAATCCAGTATCCAGTTGCACGGAGTAGCACTGAAACCTGGTTCAAATAACTTCTGGCTTAGCTTGGACGGGATCACTGTGCTAAATGTAGAACTGTAATCCACAAATACCAGCCTAGCATAATAGTTTTTATTTTCCAGGGGGGCAGAGTGGTGCAAAGGATATGGCATCCTCAGTCAACCTGTTGTGACGGTAGACAAACTGCAAAGGCTCTAAGCTCTCTGGTACAATGCTCCTGATACGTCCCATAACCAGCCTTTCAAAGCACCTCATTGCGATGGGAGTAAGAGCAGCTGGACAGAAGTTTCTTCAGTACTGGAATCATGGTGCTGTTCTTGAAGCAGGTGGGAACTCTTGAACTGTAGGAACTTCAGGGTCTTTATGGAGGCTCCTGTTAAACATGTCTGTGAAGACACCTGCTAACTGGTCACTGCAAGAATTTAGAATGCAGCCAGAAATTCAGGTGCTGCTGATGTGTGGATATTAACGTGGTTGAATGTTCTCCTAACGTTGTCAACAGAGATAAAACTGGTGATGTCTAGTCCTGCAGGAGCTCACGTTGGAGGGTCTATATTTCCAAACTCAAGGTGTCCATAAAATGTGTTCAGCTCGTCAGGAAGTGATAGACCAGTAACCAAGTGAAGGTGATGGCAGATTATAATCCGTTATTACATTCCTTGCCACATCTAACGTGCATCTTTTACACAGGTGAACTCGTGTTGTAGTTTAGTGTTTTATTCACGTTTTGTGCATTTTATGGCTTTCTGGAGATTGCACTTATGTTTCTCATATGCTTGCATGTCTCCAGACTGAAACACATTATTGCAAACCTACCTCAGTTTCATAGTTTCTCACTAATAAGTGAGAAAAGCAATTGATGTATAGGGAAGTAGTTCAGCTGTCTCTGCCTTTGGTTGATGGGGGGCAGATGGAGTTGATGTTTGACCTCTTGCAGCAGAAAGTGCCACACACTTCCAGACAAATGTCCATCTGTCAGTTGCTTGATAGAAAAGGGTAAGCGATGCAGTGAAATAATAATAATAAGTACAGTGTTGCTTCACTGCTAGTGTTACCTGCAGTGTATCGGTGCATACACTCCATCATATACAGTACTGTGCAAAAGTCTTAGGCAGTCAAAAGAAATGTTTAAAGCTATTTATCTAGGCAGTAAGTGCACAT
>JAODLD010000052.1:18943548-18982224 GCA_026781065.1 Mormyrops boulengeri | reverse complement strand
GAGTCATTCTGCGCTGCAGATGGGTTAATTGCGTTAAAAATTTTAATCAGATTAATCATGATGATGGATTAATCCGCCTTAACCCGTTAATTTTGACAGCCCTAATATATATTTGTGCGTGTGTTACAATTTGCATAACGATTGTGAAATTCCAATGTGTGTTTTTTAAAGGCAAAACAATTCAGTTGTTCCTAACGCATTTCATACAATGTTAAAAAATATCAGATGCAGACATACCAGAAATATTTGATCATAATAAAAGCTGTGTTAATGTTTAGCATTTTTAAGCTTGCGGTCATGCATTGCTCTGAGACTGTGGTTAAATGTTGGCTGTGTGTATATAAAAATGTTTTTGTAGAGTGACTGTTCAGCTGAGATTATGCCTGTGGCATGAGATAATCATTAAATATAAAGTTAAAAAATGAAACCAAATCTTATTTGAGTAGTAGTTTTTCATTTGTAAACAATGCCACTTCTATTACAGAATGTCCCTGATCTATGCTGTATTTTGTATTGGGCTTGAAGGACATTTATAGCCAAATTTTACAATTAAAATTTTACCCTCCAGTTGCAGAAATGGGTGCTAGAATTGAGATTAACTTGATACATTTTAAAAACCATTTTAGCCATTTATGAGAGTCATTATTAAACATCATATTATAGTTATCAGCTGCTATAAATCCTTTGTGTTCATAATTACTTATGGTTAAGATTAGGGCTGGGTAGGGGTTAAGGTTGTCATAGTTGGAATTACGGTTTTGCCCATAGAAATGAATGGAGAGTCCCCACAAAAATGTACATACCTTACCTGTCTGTGTCTGTGTGTGAGACAGGGCGAGAGGGACAGTGAGCAATGGTGAACTTTCATTCCCTCGTTGTGTAAATGGTTATAGGAAATTTTTGAAGGATTATTATATATCCATCCATCCATCCATCCTCCAGCAGAGGGTATTCCAGGCGGCTCACCGCGCAGGCAGGGGTTTACAATGTACAGGGTGCCAGGTCTTACACAGTCGCCCCCTACAGGCAATGCAGGAAGGTCACTTACAGCCTGGCTGCATGTCTTTGCACTGCTGGAGGACACTGGGAGAAGATACGAACCGCAGTCTCCAACAGGAGGGTGGCTGTTTGCCTCGGCTGCTTTATACTGTATCATACCTTTTCTTACGGCAGGGACGATGCAGACCCTGACAGCAATCTCCGCGTCGGCCTCATCCTGGTGGTGTCCTTCTTCCTGGTTATCAGCACCCTCGCCTTCCCAAATGGTATGTTATACGCCGGCAGTCACACCTGCTGCCTTTGTGTCTCTGCGTCTTATGTAAAGCTCTGGCGTACTGCTCTGAGGACCCACCCGCCTTCTCTCCTCTCTCAGGTCCATTCACTCGACCTCACCCGGCGATATGGCGGATAGTTTTTGGTAAGTCTTCCTATGAACTCCACCAGACGAATCTGTCTTTCTGACTCTTGTGTCCAGTCAGGAGTTTTTGGCGCGAATCTTGCATCACTTGACGTCATTAATGGAACATGACCGAGATTATGGGTCACTTTTGTTTCTCTGGACATTCTGTGGGACTCATGACAGACCAGCCAGAGTTGATCTCGCAGAATGTGATGCTTTAAACGAGATGTACACAGTTTACAAATGTATCTTGTTCCTGAGATGAAGAAGGCACTCCTCTGTAACTCCTACAGGCATATTGTCACTAATTTAATTCCACCTTCCATGGTGTGGAAAAACTAGTTCTTGTGAGGAGATGGTTGAATCAGGTATCCTTTATTAACAACGTGCCGGGGAGCCCACTAGGAGTGGACTTCTGAAGAGGACAATAATGCTGTACTGGAAATAACACTTTATCCAAGGTGTTCCAGTACAGCTAGCCAGGTTAGCCACAAGCGATAGCAGTTCTAACCAGGTTGATTGTTAGCTGTTAGCAATACCAGTTTATAACATATTACGCTGTATTTTGCAAATACAAACACCGTAGCAACATGTCCACAGATACAGGTTGACCAGTACTATGTGTGCGCTGATTTAGTAAGACACAAATGTGACCTAAGTGTTAATAAACGGTCTATAACTTCCACTTTCGCTTCTGTTCATGAAGGGCACGGATATCTTGAATTCTGAGGTCGGGGTTGTAGATGTTCCTCCACCTTTCCAAATCAGAAGCCCGACCTTCAGGGGGCGTTCCAGTTGAATTTTCTGTCTAGGAACTCGGAAATTCCAACTTCCCAGTTCAAATGGAATGAAAAAGGAAAAACTCCGATCAAAGGCACAGCAAGATCAGGAACCAGAGGCTGTGTCACTTGGTCAGCTGTCTATTCGCCGCTCCCTGCCTGGTGGGGGTGCCGTTCGGACCCTGTGGGCTACTTAGATATCAAAGGGAAGGAAGATATGGGTAGGAGATGGCAAGAGGTAATATGTGCGTTGGGGAGAGTCTAAAGCCCTTTTCACACATGAACTCTGCACGTTGGAGAATCAGGTTCAGACATTTTCTAGAATTGCCTTTCACACGTATAGCAGAAAACTGGATATTGTCCATTTAGACGCATACACACTGATTAGACATACTCCTCTAGTTTAGACACGGGGTGGCACTTGGGTTGAGCATGCAGAAGACAGGACATCTCGCAAAAAGTAGGCTGCAGCAATCACAGCGTTTGGTTTACAGCAATACTGACAGAAGTTCCTGAATCTCGTCATCTCTCCGGTTGGCCCTACTCGTTGGGGTCTTTTTCGTGTAAATGACTCCCCTTCTTCGCCCTCGGATGTTTTGTATTCTGTTTTTGTGCCAGTCGCACGATAGAAACGTCATCCAAATGCCCCCTCACTTACACTGAAGTTTCCAGTTTCCTGCTCCATTCACACATGGGGGTCAGTCATAAATTACTTTCTGCTAGGAAGGTAGCAAATTCTGTTTAAAGTTCAGTATGACCAATGCAGGCTTTTGCGTCACACATACAGCCCCCTGGTAGTGCCTAGAAAAGTTTAAGGTGACAGTGCATGTCTGAGTGACGTTATTATTCTTATTCTTATCCATCCATCTCTCCATCCGTCATTCCATCCATCCATGAATCGCCAACTTATCGTGGAGGAGGGGTTTGTGTGCCTTCATGATCCTAGGAGTTATGTTGTCGGGGGCGATTGCCCCTGGTAAGGTCTCCCAAGGCAAATTGCTATTCCTGTATTCTTCCTTGTTACCAGTGGCCATGTTAAATGCAATTCAGAGCACCCTCATGAAGAAAAATAAAACAAGGGACAATGTTGCCCCGCTCTGATTGGGGAGATTGGGGTCCTGCCCTGGAGCCAGGCCTGGGGTGGAAGTTTGAAGGCGGGTGCCTGGTGGCCGGACCTCCACCCATGGTGCTCGGCCGGGTGTAACCCAAAGAAATAACATCAGTCCGCCCTTCCTGTGGGCCCACTGCCTGCAGGGGCAGCTGTGGCGGTTGGGTGCAATGTAGATCGGGTGGCATTCGAAGGCAGGGGCCTCAGCGACTGATTCTGACAGGGTAGCACTGTTTAACCCACGAGGCAGGAAGTTCAAATTATGAAGTGTGAGAAGCAAAGTGTGAAAAGCATTCTTCCGGAAGGGTGACTAGCCAGACCGCCTGTGTTCCCCGTCAGGTCTGAGTGTCCTGTACTTCCTGTTCCTGGTCTTCCTCATCTTCCTGAACTGGGACCAGGTGAAGACCTTGATGTACTGGCTGGATCCCGATCTGCGCTATGCCACCCGCGAGGCAGACGTCATGGTGAGCCCCCACTCCCTGCACTACCTCCACTGCTTAAAGGAGACCAGGGGACGGTCGCAGGTGTATGACTCTGTCATTTAGTCTGATCTTTGCCGAAATCACCTTTCCTTTGCCTTGTAGCCTTTGCAGAAATTTCTCAGCTCTGCCTCTGTACCTGTGTTCTCCCAAAGGGATTATAAGACATTTGAAAAGAGTAGTTAAATAATTGTCATATTTAGTGATGTTTTCAGACATGTGGGCCTGTTTAAATCTTAGACCTTACACATAATGCTCTGTGTGCTGAAGAAATGTACCTCTGTCTTAGCGTGGTGAGATTTTAGTCGAATGAGAAAAGTACTTTTACACTGACTTCCCATGACATTAAATCACATTAAGAAGGTGAGTTTTGAACCTCCAAGCCTCAGTGCCAGGGTATAATCCCATGAAATATGATTAACATGCATATAGAGATAATCCCAACTTTCCGTAAGAGGCTTCTAAAAGGACAGAGCAGCCTCCTTGGGCCCAACTGGATTATCAACTGGCTAGCTGTGAACTCTAGGCTGCCCTGTCTACTCTGGTAACTGTTGCCATGGACGAGTAACAGTCTGCTTTTAAGGCTGTTAATCTCCCTGGCTGCCTCCAGTGCGGCATCTGTGGCAGGACTGCGCTGTTTAACCATGCAAATCTGTAAATACAGCTGTGTAGAACTTCTTACTTTCAAAGGGGAACAGATGCAAATGAGACATATTAGCTTTATTTCTTATTTTTTGTGGGCTCATCAAAGAAATCAAGTATTGATTTGCATGAGTAGCTCAGAAAGTTGCCACCTGCTGGTCAAGTGTGTTTCTGCCCCGTTGCCCAAAGCCTTTCATGAACATATTTTACTGGTGAAACTTCTGCGAATTAATACATTTTGTTGAACATTCCCTTCAGTCCCCTATTTAGAATATCCTTTAATCATGCCTCGGTTAGGGTTGCGGACAGTTGGACTTGGATCCACCAGTACATTAATGTATGGTCCCTCCCGCTCTTCCTGCAGGAGTATGCCGTGAACTGTCATGTGATCACCTGGGAGCGAATCCTCAGCCACTTTGACATCTTTGCCTTTGGTCATTTCTGGGGCTGGGGCATGAAGGCTCTGCTCATTCGCAGCTATGGCCTCTGCTGGACCATCAGCATCACCTGGGAGCTCACCGAGGTACAGGGGGCCGGGGGCTGGGGACCTGGGGGGCCGAGGGTGGAATCCTCAAGGCTGTAGGTCGCATCCTTGGGGTTGTGGGCTGGGTAACTATGAAGAGTAGCTCCAGAACTGGAGGGCCAGTTAGGGTAGGAGAAGGAGATTAAAAAAAAACACACATTCACGTAATGACCATGGCAGTGAGAGCACAAGCTCTGTTAGAAGGGAGGTTTATGTCATTGTGCAAGAGATTCACAGATGATGTGAGTCCTCACATATTCTACCTGTACAGTGCATGCAGACATATTTTTCCGGTGATGTTAAATGCCTGTGCTTTCCCTGCGCCATCTGTTTGCCTGATACCATGAGTTTAGGTCCCAGAGTCTGTGTGTGTGTGTGTGTGTGTGTTTCCTTGTGAATAATGGATAAGTGAATTCACGATCAAATGATTCTGCCAAACGCAGCCAAAGGACTGATAAATGAGACGTTGATGTTGCAAGATGCACAATGAGTCATCAGTCCTGTAAAACACACACACACACACACACACACACACACACACACAGCCTGTCTTTGCTGGGCCTTTGCCGGTCAGACACTCTCTGGTCAGTCCCGTGGACAGAGCTGCAGCTCCTGCTACATTTCCTGCGTGACGGGGGCTGGGACAACCCCCCCCCCCGGGCAGTGCCGGCGCCTGCTGGCTGTTCTTTGTTTTTCTTCGTTCCATAGCAACAAGGAAGCAGCCATGTCTGACGCCTTGCCCACACGTGGAAGCGCTTAGCGTGATAGCCGGGCCCTGCCGGCTTCTCGAGAGCACCGCCTCATGGGAGGGGCCTTTACAGCTGTCCTCTGACAAAAGCTTTATAAGTGACAGCAAATCTACAGAATGAGCCAAGCGAAGGGAATTTCCAGGAAACGTCCTGCTTTTGGATCTGTGCCTGTGTGTCGCTCAGTCTGTGTGTCCATATGTTTACCTGTTAAAATTGCATGATACCTATTAAAGCTGCATGTAGGAGAGCAGTTTCCAAGGAAACCAGTGGGCCTGGTGGTTTTGTGTTGCGTTTTTTTTTCCCCCCAAACCAGGTCAGCGCAAATCATGCCCTACAGCCGACTTAAATGCAAGCCACGCCTGGCAACTCTACCAAACCACGCCCCCACGGCACGAACGAAACTTCAAGATTGATTCCATTGGTTAACAGTATGAGAGCACTGATCCGAATTGTAGCGCTGAATTTATCTCGCAGTCTCGCTTTCATCTTTGATAGATAGATAGATAGATAGATAGATACTTTATTCATCCTGACATTTAAGGATGTGAGGGAAAGCTGAAGTCTGCCCAACGACGAAGGTTATTCCGGCTAAGAAAAACTCTGTTTGATTAGCAGCAACTAATAATTTTCGCTCAGATATGGAAGATATGGCTAATAGTTTAATTTGAGTTTTATTATTTTACGATCACTGATAACTAGCTAACCCTAAGCCGAATGGCTGTGTCCTCATTCCACCCAGAACAAACTTCTTCTTCTGAAGGATGTTGTTTGTTCTAAGATCTGAGATCATCAAGAGAAGAATTACTCATGCAACCAACATTTATTTATTAAAATGGGCCATTTACAATTCTGACATTGTAATGTCATTGAAGATGATGTCAATTTGCCTTGGCGTGGGAGATAGTTTGATACGGGGGGGGCGCAGCTTAATTCCCAACTTCCTCGTATCCGCACAAGCTGTGATCGGTTTCATACAGTCAGCCAGTGAAATCCATCTTGAGGTTTCAACAGAGTCGCAGGGCGTATAGTCAGCTGTGGGGTGTGGTTTGCGCTGAAACTGGTTTGGGAAAGAAAATGAGGGTTTTGGGTTACAAGCCTGCATTCCTTTGGGTGAGCCGGGGCCAGGTTGGGGCCTCCGCTGTCCGGCAGTGGGTGAGCCTTCCTGGGCCCAGGTTGGGCCTCCGCTGTCCGGCAGTGGGTGAGCCTTTCTGGGGCCAGATTGTGGCCTCCGCTCTCTGGCAGTGGGTGAGCCTTCCTGGGGCCACGCCTGGCTTTCAGCAGCCTTAACCTCTCGCCTCCTCCAGCTGTTCTTCATGCACCTGCTGCCCAACTTCGCCGAGTGCTGGTGGGACCAGGTGATTCTGGACATCCTGCTTTGCAATGGTGGAGGCATCTGGCTGGGCATGACGGTGTGCCGCTTCCTGGAGATCCGCACGTACCACTGGGCCAGCATCAAGTAGGTGCCGTGGGCCTTGGAGAAGGCCCTCTCTACTGCCGGCTCGGCACATAGCGAGTCACGGATCACGCTAATCACAAGAGCGGCTGCCTTTGGCCTCTGTGACTGAACTGTGCTGTGAGACGAGAAGCCAAGGAGGTAATGTATAGAGAAGCTAGTCTGACAAGCAGTGCTGATTTACAGGGTCAGATCGGATTAGCACAGCTTTCAGTGGCGCACTGAGCAGGCCATTCCATATTAATGTCAGGGAACAAAGGCTGACCTCTGGCACACTAGCGGTATACTAGAACAGCTATGTGTTTTATCTAGGCATAGGATTATGTTAGCATCTTTCAACCAGTAAGCCGTGTGTGTGTGAGTTTATAAATTAATAGTAAAATTATGAATGACTTTGGCTTAGACAAAGACAAAACTTTGTGTATAAAGCAACTTTTTTTCCATTTAATTGCCCAATAGGCTGTCAGTGCACTTGTCACATGATCAAATGCAGCCAAGAAAAAGACAACTGATACACATTCATGTACATTATGTTTTGCAAACCACCCTGCAGTAAAAAGACGATCATGGACAAATAGAGTCAACTGGTTAAGAGCAATGTGTTAATCAGGGGTATGTGGTATAGTAGATGTGTTAATCAGTGGTGTACCCTGGGATATTTACCGTATGAAAAGTGTGTTGTGGCAAAAAAAAGACTGGGAAACACTGGACTAATACATCACATATACACAAGTCTCAAGTAAGTAGCAACTCCTAGTTTCGAGTTAAGTTTCAAGTCATGAATCTTAGAATTAAGCAAGTCAAGTAAGTCACGTCAAGTAATAGGCAATCTTTAAGTAACTTTGCCATCACTCTTGATGATTGACCTGTTGACTGCGATTGACCAGGTGCGACCACTGCTATACATGAACACATACATAAGTTGTGAGCAATGAATTTACAGTAACAGAATAAAACTTTTAAACAGCACTGCAGAGTTTAGCCTCCTGACGCTACCCATAGCCTCCTGTCAGTGTGTTCAGAAATTTTTATGAAATGTGACAATCACTAATATAACGTCTGCAAGAAAAACTGCAGTAAGTTATTACTAGTTTAGCAACCTGTCTTTAGGGATCTTGAAATGTGAAATGAAATTTCACTAGAGACCATATGTCATTATTTTTGGTGCCGATGCCACCATGCTTCCTGTTGCAAGCCTGCTGAACTGTGTTCACCAACAAATAACTCATTGCCCATCTTGTGAGTGGGTGGTGGCTTCTGTCGTTTGTGGGCACAAGTGGCACAACATGTTTCAGGTTCTGATAAGAGCAGTCAGAGCCGGTGATGACAGGGGACAAACTAAGGTGGTAACTAATTTTAATTGCAATGATAGAATGTGCAGTCAATGTGAAGTCGTTTATAATAAGTCTAAGTCAATACTCAAGTCAACAATATCAGGTCTTTTTCATAAATGGTAAAGTGAGTCTTGAGTCATAAAAACTGAGATTTGAGTCCGACTCGAGTCATGTCATCTGATTCGATTTGCTAACCTCTGTTTTATGTGAGATATTTGTTATTTGCATCAGTCTGGAATCTTGTTCCTTGTGATGTAGGTTAGTCAATTCGGGCCCCAGAGAAAATGTCCTGCTTGTTCTTGCACTGTTATTCTGGTAGCCATTTCTGGTATTCTCTCATGTGTGACTGTGCTTGTGATTATCACTGTGTGTGTGTGTGCTTAGGGACATCCACACCACCACAGGGAAGCTGAAACGTGCCGTGTTGCAGTTCACGCCCGCCAGCTGGACCTACGTGCGCTGGTTTGACCCCAAGTCTTCCTTCCAGAGGGTGGCAGGCATCTACCTCTTCATGATCATCTGGCAGGTGAGCCAAGTGAACTACCCTGTAGGCAGGCAACGTTTACACATTCTAGTCCTTCCAACAGCCACAGCTCTGCAAGGTTTACACATCTAGTCTTTTAATAATCAGAGCGCTGCAAGGTTTACACATCCTGGTCCTTTAACGGTCAGAGCGCTGCAACGTTTACCCATCCTGGTCCCTAAATGGCCTGTAGAATCAGGGATGCCAAGTCAGGTGACCAGCTAGTGGGAAAAGAAAAGCTGAGGTGCAGTGAGGACCAGAACGTCATATGGGTTACGAGGGCTTGAGTTCCTGACCAACATTACGCAAGTGGTGGCTGAGTAAGGTCAAACAGCAGTAAAAACCAGTCTCACTGGCCCGGCGATGTGGGCAGCAGGACAGGGAGTATCGCTTCACTGACCGCGTCTGACGGAGCCATATCAGCTAGCTATAAAATGCTATGGGTGCTGTCACCAATACTGCAGTTCATCAGAGGGTCAGTAGGCGGTGCTATCACTCACCTCCTGGCTGAGCAGGCCACATGCTTATGCTGTCTCTTAGGCCCCTCCCCCTTACCAGCATGTTTCAGCATGGTAAAGTCATTGAAGCAGTAATAGACAAAACCGTCAGCAGGAAGACATACCGGCCTGCCTGCATGTGTACCTAAGTGACTCACTCTTCCCATTTAGAAAGGGGCAAACTTTTATTGCTTATCTTGAGGAATGACTGTAGAATCTCCCTCATCCTCACCAGCATAGATCAGTGCTGGTCAGAAGTTCAGCTCATGAGCAGAGCACGTTGAAAACGCGGTTGGCTGGTCACATGGTGCATTTAAACAAGATGCCAGCTTAGGGCCCTGCAGTTAACGTTACTTAGTCAGTATTTCACTTTTTGTGAGTAGTTTAAGAGTTTTTTATTTATTGCTTGTGTCCCTCGCCTGCCAGGGGAATGGTGGGGAGGCTTGTCCACAGTAATGCACTCTCTCCCTCCCCGTAGCTTACGGAGCTGAACACCTTCTTCCTGAAACACATCTTCGTATTCCAAGCGTCTCATGCCCTCAGCTGGTGCCGCATCCTCTTCGTTGGGGTCATCACCGCCCCCACTGTGAGGTGAGTGCTGGGTACTGCCACTAGGGGTCGCCAGAGTCAGCACTGTCTGAAGCAAAGGTCACGGGATGAGTAATGGGGGCTGCAAGAATGCTTATGTTAATCACTAATGTGGGGTGGCGTTGTCAGGATTTTTCCTTTGTAAATGCATAATAGTCTGGTTTAAAAAGGAGGTTTTCTAAAACTCGGTCATTGTTTTAGACTCTGGTGAATTGGTGCAAACGTTTTGTACTGGGAAGTTTGTTGTAATGGCAACACTTTACTTGATAAGGCACAAATACTTGGTAGAAATAATGAACAAATCATGAACAAATACAGTCACTACTTGAGATAAAGATGCTTCATGACTGATTAATGATGAACAAACGTGAGATCAGAGTTTCACTTGTGTTATGACTTGTTCCTTCAGTAGTTGAAAAAGCTTTACAGAATTAAGATATAATAAGAAATATAGTAACTGCTTGAGATAAAACATGAGTCATTAATGATGATTCATTAACAGATCAATGTGCAACTGAGACATTTTGTATGGTTAATTAATACACAAATAATAGCATGATACTATATTTTTTGTGCCCTGTCAAGTAAAGTGTTAATGTTATAATTTGCTAATCAGTCACTCAAATTGGACAAAATCTGCTAAATCAGAATAAATTTCCAACAAATACTTTCCATGACAGCTTAAAAAACTTTTGTGAATCCTGTTACTCCTCTACTGGTGTCAGACGAAAACACAATGCAGGCTTCCATGAAAAGCTATCATTTAGTTGTACTGTTTTCTGGTCCATTTTACCCCCTGAAAGCAATGAACGCCTCACGAGCGCCTTACAGGCCCATCCCCAAGGGTCCATTTGGGCTGTCCTCAGAGGGTCCAGTCTTGTTGCCCTTAGCAGGTCCGGTTTGGCCGCCTTTGTCGTTCTGATTGGCTGGAAGGGCAGATGCCTTTATTTCTGTGTTTTCTACATAAATCACAGGAGAAATGGGTAGACCCTGCACACAGTAACACATATTTACCCCTTTGTGCTGTAAATAAAACACATGAGTGCTCTGAACTGAAATGTACAGGTGTTTTCACATAGTTCATTTTAAACAAACCAAACCATTAAAGTGGACCAACAGAAAAGGGTCTGAGCAAGGCTGTAGGTTTGATTTGGTAGGGACCAAACTAGCCCTGAGCATCACCACCCCCTTAGTTCCAGAAGGTACTCCCACAGTACTGATAAGGGCATGTTCCTATTGCCCCTACCAAAATCTGGGGATTCAGTTCTTTTTGTGTTCACATTGTGAGTTCATTTGAAAGAGTTTTCTTTCTGGTCCACTTCAGCTCCGTTGGGTCCTCAGTCCTCTTTCTGTTCACACTATAGTTCCTCTGGAGCTCTCATACCTTAACTGCTTTGGATTATGGGCAACGTGCCAGTGCAATAGCATGTGATCTATCTTTGGCAAGTTTAGAGGGTTAAAACGCAATGGCAAAAGGTGAAGCACTTTATGTTCACAATGCACAGGTTAAGTGAACTGCAACACAGACCTGAGGCGAACCGCATTGAGACAGAGGTGGTCTCAGTTCGATTCATTTCAAGGGGGTTTGAGTGTGTTTTGGAGTGTACATATATGCACAAAAAATCCTGATTAATCGCTCGGTTTTGAGGGCTGAAAGGGACCAAGTGTGAAAACACCCCCTAAAAGCATGTAATGGTGATTGAGGGCTTGGCTGTGGATGTCCGTCTGGCCCTGCTGTCCGTTTCGGGCTGCAAGTGTGTATCACGTATGAGCTGAAGTTCAGACGATCCCTGGTCTCTGTGCTTCTTTTGCAGGCAGTATTACGCATACCTGACGGACACGCAGTGCAAGCGAGTGGGCACGCAATGCTGGGTCTTCGGGTGAGCTCCTCACGCTGGGCGGCGCCACAGGGCCATGCTGACCGCGCACGGTGTGCTTGGCATGGCCAACAGCCTCCTGTGCTTATGTCACGCTTGCATTCATTGGCCCCCGACGAGTCATTTAAGATGGATCCCAGAGATGAAATGGGGGCAGGTGGTTTGCGGGGAGGCCAGGAGCTTCGTCCAGCTTCACATCCCTGAAATCTCTCCTTTCGAGTGCTTGTGTCTGTTTGCGTATGAAGACATCTTCAGTGTGTCTCTCAATTTTAACACAACCTCTCCTTTACTTCAGTAAGAATGATTAGCAAACACACACAAGAACCTCTCTTGCTTTCTGATTGGCCGTGGCCTCGTTTGTCTGTCCATGGTCCCACCCCTCGCAGCAGCTCCCTCACACCCCATGGGCCAGTTGGCACGATACATTTCTAGTGTGACATGCGGTTCAGCCCCGGGCTGCCGTTCAGAGCCGGGGCGCCCTTCTGGTGAGCGGGCCAGCCTTTCATTGGAGTGTTTAAGCTGCCAGGGGCCTCGCCCACTTGCTGGGCCTGCGTATGTGCGTGTGCAGGACTGCAGTGCCCTTATCCTTGCCTGAGTCTCCCCAACTCCCCTCTAGGGCCATTGCCTTCTTGGAAGCCCTGGTCTGCATCAAGTTCGGTCAGGACCTGTTCTCCAAAACGCAGATCCTCTATGTCATCCTCTGGCTTCTGTGTGTGGTAAGCTCTTCCTCTCCACTCCTCTTCCTCATGTCTTGCTCTCCTTCACTCTATCCTTCCTGGACTCTGCCCGTTCTGTAGTAGACGGAGACGGCGGTAGTTCTCGGACTTGCTCGCGACTGTTTCCTCATCTCAAGCCTCGTCTCTGCTCCTTGCCTCGTTCCTCCAGGCTTTCACCACCTTCCTCTGCCTCTACGGGATGGTGTGGTACGCGGAGAAATACGGACCAAAGAGGCCGAAGGTAAGAGCCCCCCGCCCTGCCAAATGGAGTGTGCCTTACTGATGACCTGTGACTCATCTGGAAACCCAAGAAGACACTCCACATCACCAGCACTGTATCACCTGCTGCGTACTCCCGAGTGAAATGCCCGGATCATTCAGGTCGGACATCGTTTGCTGTTTCAGACCCTGTCAGAGTGTGAAGACAGCAGCTACACTAACTCCTGTGACCAGGCCCCCACCATCTCCAAGGGTAACGTGAAACGACACGCCCCCAGAGCTCCCCGACCGTGACCTGTGCTCCCCTGGCCCCTGAGGACCCCAACCCCCGCAGCTCCTCTCTGATCTATGTGTTTGGTAGGAAAATGGAGTAGCCGGATCGATATTTTGGTTCATCTTTCCTGTTTCCTCTTTTTTCCAGGCGATAAAGAGTCTGGGAGTGTTACACATTCATCACGGAAGAGGAAGGGATCTGGGAAGAAGAAAACAAGCAATGGCCTGGGGGGCAAAAAGTAGCAGGGGCCTGCAGATATGGGGGAGGGAGAAGAGTGACCACAAGTAACAGACCTGCAGCAAGGAAAAGGGCTAATTGTTGTATTTTTAGGGGAGAGGGCCGCCGAAACACAGAATTGGGCCTTGACCATACAAGCACCTGGGGCCAGTACTACAGGGTGTCTGATGTTTGGTCACCCAGCCTACATTACTGTTCTCTATCCCCCATTGTGGGGCTTAAATAGGGTGAACCCCCACCCCCAGACACACAGGCAACAATGCACTAACTAAACACCCGCCCCCAGGCAGTCAGTCAGCTGGCTTCCCTGTCTGTGTACTCATGCGAATTCTAAAAGCATCCTGCTCTCTGGCTAAATAAGGCCTGGAATGTAAGCAGGAAGCAGCCCCAGCAAGCCGTGTGTGTGACCGGCATGTTTATGGGTCACCATGGTGACGGGACGCTGTCTGTGCACATGGCGTGTCTGGCTGGCCCGAGGGGGGGGGGGGTGGTTCAGATCATTTTGGGCCCCCAGGCCCATTTTCCACCAACCCCTCTCAACATCCCCCCAGTGACAAATGGTCAAATTTTTAAAAAAGAAATCTTAAAAACATGGATTTATTTACAGCAAAAATTTCTTCAAGTTTGTTCACTCTGCTCCTCATCTGACAGGTCGTCCCGTGGCCGTGTTCACGTGGCCTGTCTGTTTTATCTCTCCCCCACCCCTTAACCCCCCACCATAATCCTGTGTGTGTGTCTGTCTGTGAATAAGCCCTGCCATGGGCTTGAGCAACCCCTCTGCCGAATTCCCTCTAACCGGCAAGACTAATGGCATGAAGGTGATCATACTGGCTGTCTGTCTTTGGCACTTCTGGGCAAAAGCCCTGGGCCTTTCGCTCCCCTGGGTGTTGGGGCCACTTCTCTGAGGCCAGATGTAGAGCCTCACTCTTTTTGTGGCTGGGGGGGCCTGGCTGCAGAGACGCGGTTGGAGCACTTATCCCCTTTGTCCATTAGTAATGCACATATGGGCCAAATTTATCAAACTTTTGTACCAGTAATATTCATACATTCCCCAGTACTAACATGTATGTCCTGTGCAAATTCAAAAGGAAAAATGAAGTTTACAGCTTGTTTTTAACCTTAATTTTTATTCCATGTTAAAAATGGGTATAAATTTAGCAAAGTGTAAACTTTTTTTCCCCTTCATTTATTTTTCATTTCCTGTGTGGTACGGTTATCTCAAAGCCATGTGGTTTTTTCTTTTTGCATGGTTATGTAATGTTACAGGATAAAGAGATTACTGCTTGCATGTGTTTTTGTATTAGCAGGTATCTATGTTAATCACTAATGTCTGTCATGTGATACATGTTTTGTGCCTGATGTAAAGCTGATGTCTTATGGTTCCCCACATCGTGTGATCTCCTTTAGTCTTCCCACATTGTGTCAGATCACCCCGTATTGTAATCGCCTTTGCTATATTCACAAGAGGCCATTTTGCTGAATGGCGCCGGGCATCACGGACAGGAGGGTGAGATTACCGACGGTGAACAGACCGATTGCCGTGTGAGGCTTTCAGCCTGAATCGGTCACCTCAGCAGTGACGTATGTCCCAAGCCCGCACACGTTCTTTAACTGCCTTGCTCAGTATGAAGAGAATGTTATTCGCCGCTGTGACAATGTTAGTTTTTTTCCTACAAAGGATCGAAGCACACTGATGAAGTGGTTGACATTTAAATATAGCGAGTGAGACTGAATGAGAGTGAATGTAGGACTCTTTGGACAGTATGCCCTATGACTGAAGAACAGGGAGGAGAGACCCTTTAAAAAGATTTCTTTGTATTTCTGGTATTTTAACAAGACAGCTGCATTGATATGCAAGTGACACTGTATTTTATAGGTAGAAAAAAAAGTTAAAAAAAAAAAAAAAAGTCTGAAATTAACCAGTATGTTTGCTGGTGGGCATTTGTGTAAAAACACCTGAAGTGTGTAAAGATGCATTTGTAATACATGACCCTGACTTTTGAATAAATACTGTAAACACTGTGCTGGTATCTGTTCTGTTGATTACACAATACGGCAGCTTGTGTTCTAGAGTGACCTAACCTCTAAATGTGGATAGAGCTCATATGCTGTAATTGTTCAATATGGATTATGTTTCGGGGTATTTAGCATCGAACGTGGTCATATAAAGGATTCGGCAGGATCTGGCTACTTTTTTCTATACTTTTAAATAATGTGACTTTAAAGCAAAACTTATTCTGTAGAGATTGTCATGTACTGAGCATATTTGAACAGCAGGGGGAAGCAGAAGGCCATCTTGCAGCGTAGGGCCAGTCACATGGCACTTAACTCACTTGGGCCCGTGTGCTGATGAGGTGTGGGGGGGGCGGCTCCACAGGTGGTACAGGAGGCCAAGGAACCATGTACGTTGCTTGGATGGCCTCTTTTTGCTGTCATGCTCCTCTGGACAGTGGTACAGGGGGTGTCTAGGTTGCCCATGACAACAGAATGGGCTAAGTTTGGGGGGTCAGGTGGGGGGAGTCAATGCCTTCCTTTCCTACAGAAAAAAAAAACTTGTAGGGATGCAGATTTAGTCACAGAAGCAGGCAGCAACATTCATCACATCCCTAAAGGTGGGGGAGGGAATGTTTCGTCATGGGGGTTTTGACAACCTGAAAGGCTTGTGTTTAAGCATCAATGCCATCCATTAAAATGCATAACTCGTAGATCTGACAGCATCCTTTGAGTTACAAGACAAAGTGAAGAGTCTATAAATTACTGGTATCATATTGCAGTATACAGGGTAAAAATGAAATCGGAACTTTGAAAACGCCCTTGAAATAGTTTGAGGCTCTCCAGTCTGTCGCAGAGGGTAAATTGTTCAAATTAATTTTAAATAATCCCGACGACTCGTCCCGGTTGCCCCCGCCGCCCCACTCACTGACCCTGACCAGAAGCGGATATATGTTTCGATTGATACATGAACATTTTAAAACAAATCAGTCCGACATAATGATTTTATTATTGATTATTTACTATAGCCGTGAAACGGTAATTGTGCGACGGGCCTTGGAAGACAATGTTAAGCGCGCGTCCCCCGCAATCTGTGTATGCCGTTTGCTTGCTTCCATCCCGGGATCGATGATAACGGAGCCGGGGGGGGTGAGGTCGCCTTGCAGTTTGTGCTGGCGGGATGGGGACGACGCGGCGCCCCGGCCCAGGCCGGCCCGGCCCTTCCCCTCGGACTGAACACGCGTGTCGCCGTCCCCGCCTTGACGCTCATTCCTCCGCCCGATCCCCACTGCAGCACCGCTCCGCTCCGGCGTCCATGCAGGGCGCACATCGTCGCCATCCCCGTTCAGATCTCTATTTTCCCAGCCTCCGTCTCTTTTCTTTGCGCATGGGGGACGTTTGCGTTCTCATCTTTCGCAGATCGCCCCCCTCTCTCTCCCTAAAGCGTCCTCCGCCCGTGCGTTACTGCCTTTCCCCCCGCGGAAGATGGCGGTCGGGATGCAGCCGAGGAGACTGAGGAGCAGCCGCACACCCCGACGGGCGCGTTAGGAGAGCCGGGCTTCGCGCTCGCCGACATGGCTTTTTGGGGCTGCTTTTCGCGACACTCGTCGATTTCCTCGCCGCAATCCGGCTCGCCTTTTTAGGAGGGATCCGGTGCACTTTATCGAAACCCGCTGTCGGGAGGCGATAGTTCGCCGATCCTACCGGAGGGCTGGAGGGGGGAGGACAAAAAGTGGATAAAAAATGTCAGATACGAAGGTAAAAGTTGCAGTTCGTGTCCGGCCGATGAATCGGAGAGGTAAGTGATTCGATCATGCATCTTAATGCCCTAAATCGGGGATCGATTTGCAAACTTTGCCCGTTAATGACATTTTTTCCATCAAACTACGTAATTGTAGTAACATCTATCTGGCTACTTTTCCCGACTGCGGTTTTGCAGATGTTTAGCTTTTTAGTACCGATGCGTGTGGCTGCTTTAAAAACAATCTTTAAAAAAAAAAAAAAAAAAAAAAAAAGTTGGAGTGCAAAGTTGCGAATCAGGTGCACAAGGCAGTGCTTTTCTCCCGAAGTGAGCCGAGCTGTTAACACTTTGCTCTGAAACTGTTACTGCAGAGATTGAGCTCAACACAAAATGTGTGCTGGAGATGGAAGACAACCAAACCATCCTGCACCCGCCGCCCTCCAACGCGAAGGGAGAAAACAGGTAAAAATGGCATTTTAAATAACACTTTTACTGGTGTTCCTTTGATGTCCATGCCTGGGGAGTTGCTGCTCGTTGTGTTTTGCTCTGTGATTTTATGGGTGTGAAGATTTTGAGAGTAGGAGCGTCCCGAGCCTCTTTTCTGCAGTGTCATTTAGTGGGTATGGAATGCTAGCTGCTTTTCTTTTTTACCATCTGGACAGTTGCATTGCTGCCCTGATCGGTGAAGGGCAGCTTTTTTGGAAATGACAGTATTAATGAGCGATCTCTGAACCAAGGGCCCTTCAAGGCTCCTCTGGGGGAGCCGTCACCCCGGCCTTCGGGTCCTCAGCGCCCAGTTTTCGTTTAGCTGTAACCTGGAGAGATCTCCCCTCTTTGTGATGGACCATGACCTCTATGAGCCCTATGCTGGCTCTGGCTGGAGATGTAAACAAGGCAACTGGACTCTTTGGGGGGGGGGGGGTGTTAGAAAAAAGGGGAGATAGGAACAAATGTCTGGGTGCCAGCCAACATTCCGATGCAACTGGCTGTAAAAATAGGACGTGATGGAATATGATGGGATATGATGAGTGACGATGGTGGCCGGTGGCAGCGCAGCCGGGCCGGACACATGCGTCTGTTTGCAAATGAGTTAGAAAAAAGGCATTAACTTTGTGAATTTGTTTCCTAAGTTACCAATGTATAATAAATAACGGGAGAACAGCTCCTGTTCACTGTGGTGTGATATCCAGACTAAATACGTCTATATTGTTTATCATGTCCTACCCCAATGTAAGAGATGCATTAAACAAATGAAGGGATTGTAATGTCCTTAATTTCTGTGTTGTTCTTTTCTTGATTCTGGTGTAAAGGGCTTATGACACGAAGCTGTTTGGAAGAATATTTGACAGGTGCTTGGTGGTATTGATGGACGCCAGCCGTACTTAAGAGGTTCCGTTTGTGGTTATTCCCTCAGCTTTTCTCTGTACAGTTGCTAGTTTAGTGCCGAGTAATAATTTACTGGTAATTAACATCTCCCTGGTTTTCGCTGTGTCTGGCAAACTGGTTTGTCGAAGTTTTACAGAATGCAGATCACTAACGGCTGTTCATGGAAAGCTTCTTAGAGGTGGATATCGTGGCAGCACATGTCATTTATGTGAGAAATTCATACAGCCGGGATATTATAAAGTATGGTTGCGTTTTTTTTTTTTTTATTGAAGTGTTCAGATGGCTTTGACTTGCCATCTCAGTTTCCTTTACATCTGACCTGCAATTATGGTTTTCGCTGGCTGTGTTGAGTGGCTGGGGATTTGGTTGTGTGCATTATGGCTATCAGCATGTAATAGTAATGACTATAGAGGCTTTCGGAAAGTTTTCCTGGTTATAATGTGTAAATTCTCCTCACTACACTCTAGTGTTTTACAGCGATTGCTCGTCGCTGCCAGCGTCGGCTGAGATTTCCCCCTGGCTTCTGCTAAATGCTTTCCTTAGTATGTCATCACCTGTCCTGTATACGCCGTCCGCCGGTGCTCCAGACCAACTCTGCTCATATCTGTGTAATGTCATACACGGTTACAAGCCACTTGGTGTTGCCATGGTGAATCCATTGTCAGGATCTTGGCACCCTCAGGCTGCCTATGTCTCTTCGTGCCGTTCCTCCGTCCTGCCCCCGCACCAATCTATCCTGCTATGGGGAGGGGATCCATTTCCCATCAAGCACTGCGACGGGACAGAGGTTGCAGGAATGGAAGGTCTCCACTTGTGGCGGCACTCTTCATGAGGCCAAGCGCCCATCCAGGCTCTCCCGCTCCCAGTGGACTTTTTCACACTCTCGGCCAGGCCAGGGACGTGTAATGGCAGTCCAAGCTGAGCCACGGACCGCTCTATAGCTGCCCCACCCTGATTTCGTTTTGTGGCAGTTGAGTTGTTGTTCTGTATCCTTGAATAAAAAATGCGGACACTCAAGACCCAATAAAAAAAGAAAAACAGCCTCCAGGAAAGCAGGTTCTCATGTAGGTGCTTATGAAAAAGGAAGTAATTTAATCTGCAGGATACAATATAATGCAGTTCATTCCGTGAAATAACTGTAAATAGTTATCTTCTAATGATCACCTTGTTAGTTTCTGGCCCAAGTCATGCTGTCAGCTTTTAACTGTGGCCGTGGTTGGAACTGTCTTGTTTCGTCAAGTCTAAACAGTCAAGCAGGCGAGTGTAATTACCAGGCTATATCAAAACAAGTTCTGTTGTGAATAAAGAGTCCAGGAACCAACCTGAAAGCCACTTCTGTCATCATTTTGGAAGATATTGTCGGACAAACACAGGGTTATTTAGGCAGGTAGCCACCTCCAATGACCGTGTGGGATATAAAGTTCTAGGAGTGCAGCAGCCATTTTCCCAGGATTATCCCCGTTCTGCCATAGGCCTTAGATTTGCATGTTTCAAGCAGGAAATCAAGGCAGGAGATGGAGAGGCTGGGAGGAGATGTGGCTCCACAATGCCTGTCCTTGTGCTGGGCCTGCAGTGGATTGCTGCATTGAGTCTGCCAGTTGCTTCAGTCCCTTCTCGGGGAGATGAGTCTGCAGGTTTGGTGGTTTGTGGAGTTTCATAGAGCTTCCATCTTTGTCAAGATTGCACCATTATTTGCCGGCTAACATGAGTATCCCATTGATTCCACTACGTGACGTTCACTGTGGTCTTGGCCAGCTGACATCTAATCAGTTTGTTTTTTTCTTTTTTGCATGTAGAATTAAATTTTCAGATCCGTTTAAATAATAATCATCACCCATATGTTTGTGAGCCTTGCCCAGTGTGTAGCAGAGTTCTGCTTGGAATCTCCGCTACTTGAATACATTTGACCACTGTTGCAGAGAGAGTGATGGCTCAGATTGATGATCTCGCACATCGTCTTCCTGGTGAGGGTGGGAAAAATAGGGGGGGGGGGGGTGTTCGGTTTACAGTGGGTTTCTGAACTGCAGCAAGGTGGATGGACGAATGCCGTTGCTATTAGGGCTGCCATTAAGTATTTTTCACTGTTTGATTGATCTAAATGATAAGTTTTCCTCCAGGGAGCCCTTTTAATTTAAGTTCATTTTATTTTGAAAAAATCAATCTGCATGTTATTGCAGGGCTTGACTTCAACAGATGTGGACATTTCAGGTCCAGAAAGTAAAAATCCAGACCAAGATTTTGTTTCAACCAACCAGTAGAGTACTCTGTGAATGCGACTTTTTATACGCAACCGGTTGGTCGAAACAAAATCTTGGTCTGGATTTATACTTTCTCGACCTGAAATGTCCACCTCTGACTACCAGTGTGTGTCGTGATTATTGCTTACCTGTGGCGGGTGGGAGTGTTTACTCTACACTAGATGGGAAGACCCCATCACATGAAGCTATTGAAGCAATGTGGGGTCTGGTAGATGGCAAGGAGATGGTTTGACATGAGAAACAGGTTTGAGATGATAGGTGAGGTTTCCAGCAGTCATGGTCACTTTCAAGAAATCTAGAACTATCGGGGAACTTTCAGAGGTGTGTGTAGTGTAGGGCTGACACAGGTGTGGGTTGAATGGATGCATCTTGTGCTCTGCTGATGCAAACTTGTGATTAGGTGGTGTGAGAAGGTTGGCGGAGCCTTCTGCAGTGAGAACCTGTAGAACACTCTCTTGACACAGATATGGAGTCCACCGTATCCACAAAGCTTTAAATTTCAGCAAATTATTCTACTCGAATTTAATTCCTAAAAGCATACCATCCTGTGAAGTCAAATGTTTTATCAGAGTGTTGTTATTCCAATAGCTGGCAGGTCACCAAGAGGGTTGCAAAGGGGCGGTAAATATCCAGTAAATTTCCAGAAACTTTCCATGATAAGTAGGGTTGCAAAGGGGTGGAAAATTTCCAGAAATTTTCCATGGGAAGTTAACCTGGGGAATTTTGGAAACATTGAACTCCATGCAAGCTGTCAGATATGGCAAAGAAAACAAACTGTATGAATAATATAACACTGAATATAACTGTTTTGATGCAGATACTTATTTTGGGATGTTTTTACACACACAATTACCCATAAGCGCTTGTTTGCAAAATAATATAACTATTAGTGCTGTCGATGTTTTTGTTTCAAATACATGTTCCCTTGTTATAGGCTAACCTGGAATTTTGCAAATTTCCAGTTTATTCCCCTTAATTCCCATATATTTCTGTTAATTTGTATGGAAAGTGTCCAACTTGGAAAATTCTCAGAATTTTGTAACCTTAACAGGCCACGGCAGGTATCCAAATAATGTTTTTGTGCTGTGACGTAATGGTGTGCCTTGATGGTGGCCTGGTGCTGTGGCTGCAAAGGGGTAGGTAGATTTTGGCATGCTTTGAACAAACGGCGGAGAAGATAAGAGGTACACTGATTGGATATTCTGATCGGTATCGGCACCGATCCAGACCTATTAGACAGGTCGGGTGTTGGCCATATGTGACCTATCCACGTCCGATACTTACTTATTTAGTTTTCGGTAGTCTGTAAAAAGACAGCTCCTATTTCTGGCTAAATCGATTCTGTACAATCAATCACATCCCATTTTAGTTGTGTTTTTGTGCCATTCAAGCTGAACACTAATGTTGCCACTCTATTTTTTTCTGAGCATGTGAGCGCAGTGACTTCCGACCTGCTGTGACGTCATGTCCATTTGCAGTACGAGGAGAGTAAGAACATCAGACGAGTGTGACGATCTCGAAGTATTTTACACTTTTAACAACAACTAGTAGCACTACGATTTGCAATCACTGTAAGTTTTGAGAGGTGGGAGTAGCGTTTAGTGGAAAATCCCGCTAAACAAAGCGCACCTGTGCAAGACAACGCAAGTAATTTGAAAAATTACTGTTTTTGGAGTTGCTAGCTTGGGTGGCTTTGCGCACTCGCTATAGCTTGCGTTACATGAGGGACTGCTATCGCAACAAAGTGTAATGTGATGCTTTGGCCAGTGGGAGAAAAATTGTGGGATATTTTAAGCATTTAGCCACTTGCGTAGACTCTCTTTCAAGACATTCAAATTGAACTCCAACTGCCACTTAAAGCAATACGTACAAATGAGGTGGAACAGTATGTTATGTATGTTTAATCGTAGCCGAAGGATTTTTTTGGCATAAATTTTTTTCATTTGTATTTGCTAGTTTAAAAAATGTTAATATATAAAGTATAAATATTTATATATTATGCACACATTCATTATATTAAAATATTAAAGTAAAAAGCTCATATCGGAATCTGTATCAGTATCGGCAGCTGTGTATTGGAATCAGGATAGGCCCACCCCTAGAGGAGATGGATCTCTTGGATTTGACTAAGGCTCTCGCTCTGTGTGGCATCAGGAGAGCTGCCTGGCCATGACGGAACCGCCTCCAGGCCTCCATTGTGAGCAGCTGCCGCCTGCCGCCGGAGTTTTTGTACTCGGTGCCGTCCAACGCCGTGGCAAAGAGAATGCGCCATTGTTCCGCTTTTTTCCAAAGGCGGGTGGCAAACACATGAGATCCGTGGTGCAGAGGTACTGAGTTTGAAGGAAGTGAGGCGAGCTGGCCTTTAATGCGGGCCTTATCTGGCAGGGAAGAAGATGCACTTCCATGAGTATCATCTGAAGCAGCCAATGTAGTTTTGTCCAACCACATGTAGCTGGCATAACTAGGAAGTTTGGGATGATCTTTTCCAGACAAAAGAATGGGGTGCCTCTGAAGTTGCTCAAAATTTCATCTGGTCCAGCAACTTTCATCTGCTAACTTTCATTGGATAGCAAGGTTTTGTGAAATTAATGCGTGTTTTGGAACATTCCTGTGTGTTAAAGCTGCTGTTTGGGGGTCTGATCTTCTACTCTTCATGCAGCAGTAACTCTGGGATTTGGGACCATTTGCTGGTTCATAGGAGAATTTTCTGTTTTATTTGTCCTGAAAAAAATAAGCTTGTGATCCTCATGTAGAGGGTCCCCTAGTGTTAGCTGTCAGACAAGCAGTATGCAGCTCTTCTTGAGAGCTTAACCATAAGCAGGAGAGGAAACCTTATGGGGTCAGTTTGGTGGGAAAATCCGGCTTGTGGGGCACCCTCCGGTGAGTACCGTGATGACGGGTGTGTCCGCTGAGCAGTTCTGGCCCAGAGACTCGGCACGCAGCTCTAGGCGTGTTGGCAGCCTAGCCTTGGTAGCCGTGAGATCATGGTCAGAGCTTCTCTTTGCTGGGTTGCTGAGTTGTGTTTGTGCCACACTAAGCTGCTCTGAGAGGCCTCACCAAGGGAGAGTGGTGTTTCCCTCAGCCTGACCTCAACATTTCAAACTCTCAGAAAGATGCACGATTGCATCTTGTTTCTGCCTGATATAGACCTAATATGTCTGTTCAGGCAGCCCTGCCCTGATGAGTCATTTTCCCTTCCTTCACTGTGGAAAGTGATGAGACCAGAAGTAACTCTGATATGGCGGGGGGGGCGGGGGGGGGGGCAAGTCCAGCACTCATACTCTGCCTGGCATCTGTTCATGAGCCCAACAGCCTTTTTAAAACATGACACCCTCCCCCTAGAGGCACCTTCCAGGATTACAGGCACTCTCAGGTACCCCTCAATGAGGCTTTTTAAAGGCTTGGTCATGGTGGATGGTTACCTAATTGCCTGGTTTGGGTCCAGCCCAGGTGTGTTTATGCTGTCCACCTCTAACTCAGATATGTCATGCTTGAGTGAAGTCACGCTTTTTAGTTTTGACTAGCCTCATTTTGTGCTATGGGTCTTTTTGCTGCTTTTGTTTATAGATTTCCCGTCTTGACCTAGATTTTGGGTTTTCCCCTTTTGTTTAACACAGTGTAACTTTGTATGCTATGTGTGGGAGGTGGGTCACATGATTAAGAAGCTCCGTTCTGAAGATCAGATTCATGCTACCTGAGTGGCATTTGATGCCATTTCCTGTGTGACCCCCCCGCATGGGATCGTGCCAACATCCACATGGCTCTGAGGAGCAGAGTGACGTACCTCCCGCTCCCCCCCCGCCAGCCGGAACAAGAGGCCCCGAAGATCCATCGTCGTGGATATTTCCATGACCCAATGGGCTGGGTGTCGTCAACCGGGCCGGAATCGGCACAGTGGGCAAATTCGGTCTCTGGCACGTTCAGCCGAGTGGCTGCCGAGCTCAGACTGCAAGCGGTGACACTCAGCAGGTCGCCAAGGGCTGATTACTGACGTTTGTGTGGAATCGCGGTCAGAAAGGCGAGCCCGGCAGGGATTGATTATCTGGTGGTCACTCCATGTGTCGTTGGAGCCTTAGACGAAACTGGTATGGGTGTGTAAGGCATTAATTCGACGGCTACACATGGGAAAGGAACCAGGCTGTTACAATGTGGAGTAAATGAGTGTGTATATGAGACACACCCAGGGACAGCGGCCTTCAGCCTGGTAACATGTGACGCCTTCTGCCAGCGATTCGGTCTGGAGCTCATTTGTCTGTTTGTTTGTTCTCAGCTGGCTGCTCATGGGTTCCTCACACGGTTTCTGATCCAGAGGGTCTGGTGAAGCAGCTCTCCTTGGGCTGTACCAGGTCCCCCAGGGAGGGCTTTTACTTCTGAGGGTCCTTTTTGTAAAATAAATGTTCCCCTCAGGATTTAATCCATCTGCCCCAGTTAAACCTCCCTGCAGACCATATTTCAGCACGATGTTCAGGGTACTGCTAAGTTATCACGCTGTTCCCCATTGTGCCGGCCTGGCCCTTCTTGGAGGTCCCGTTCCATCTGAACCCAGTTGCTAGGTTCTGGACAAAAGTTCAATGTGGGATTTTAATGCCACTCTGATCCCACGTCCAGCATCACGACATGAGTGCCAAATTTTTTTTTCCTGCCCCCTGCTTCTCCCCCATCCTTCTGGGATGATAATGGAATAATGGAGCTTCTCACCGCTGTGATGGTAGAAGGCTGTTTAAATGGGAGCATCATGCACTTAGGAGCCACACCTGGTAAATCGATGGGGAACCTTTTCCGAGAAGCGCAGGTCCTTTGGCAGTGTTGCGGCTACAGACGGCCAGCCGGTCCCTAGAGGGCGCCTGTCATCGGACACGTGTGAAAACACCCAGATGCTGCGTCATTAGCCGTTTGGGGTGGAAGCGTCCGTCGAGTGCTGAGAAAATGAGCGGTTTCGGTGCCCGGCCACAGTGAGCAGATCCCTGCAGGGAAGTGCGAGCAGAAGTGGCCACGACCCTTAGGGCAGAACAGCTTTCCCTCTCGGCTCGGATCCCGGAGGGCAGAGCTCGTCTGAATTTAATGCTGCCCGCACGCCTCAGGGATAACGCTGCATTTTCGGCGGTGCCATTTGGTTTTTATTGAAGCCTTTTCTGTGCTGCTGAGCGAGGTGAGATGGGAAGCTGGTCAGGGCCTGTGCTGGGCCTCAGCGCCTGCCGTTCCCTTGTGGGTCCTGCTGCTGTTTTTACATGCCCCTGTAGTAGGAGATGCTGCAGGTTTACTCTTTTCATTTTTGTTTTAGTGACTCAGTGTTGGAAAAATGCTTTGGTCTGGCTTCATGATCAGGAATGAAAGCTCTGTTTTGACCGCCTGGGACGGGGGTGGCGACCTTGGACGTGTTTTCATGCTGGCATGCTCAGAGAGCGCAGAGCAGCCCCCACCCCGTTTCTGATTCAGAGTTGCCCGGACGATATCGCCTTGGTCACATTGCGTGGTGGGAGCTCTTTGCCGTCAGGTGAAGTGGGAGCCATACTGCCCCTCCCCCCCCCCCAACTTACCACTGGAATGTGAGCCCTGTCACCTCCCTTGGGTTTATTGTAAACAGGCAGGGTTTCCCTCATGCTCCCCACCCCTCCCTGTCACTAGTGCTTTCTTCGGTGCTGCTGTCTTCATGCCGGATACTATCCGGCCTGTCTGGCGTGGCCCCTGTGTGCAGGTCACTCGGTGACACCTAATAATATTAAACCTTTTTAAAAAAAAAAATCCATGCTTTACTTTTTTTTACCACCAGACCAGCTATTTGAGGTTTTCTGTAAATTAGTTGACCTTTAAATTAAAACCATACAATATTGGATGCTTGCACTTAAATTTTTTTTAGGGCCACAACTGATCAACAAAAAACTGTGACGTGCACGGTGAGTGTCCCCAATCTGCCGTATGAGGTGCCAGGCCTGTTAGGGGAGCGACGTGCACGGCGAGTGTCTCCAGTCTGCCGTATGAGGTACCAGGCCTGTTAGGGGAGCGACGTGCATGGCGAGTGTCCCCAGTGTGGTGTATGAGGTACCAGGCCTGCTAGGGGAGCGACGTGCACGGCGGGTGTCTCGAGTCTGCCGTATGAGGTACCAGACATATAGGGGGAGCGACATACCGGTGGTGAAATGCGACCCCGCGGCCGTGGGCAGGTAGCCTGTCTCAAGCGCAGCAACTTGTTTCAGGCTTAATCCCGACCGGTTCGCGCCTGAACAGAATTCCCGCCGCACGTCTACCTGCCAGGATTCCTGGGGCTTTCGTTTCATGGCCACCTGACACGCGCGCAAGCACAAACATATATTCACGCACACACATTCTCAAATGAAGGCATACGCACACACACTCAAAGGCATATATTAACACACACACGGTTCTGTGGTTAAAATTGTTTGGACTTCCATTTGACTCGCATTTATTGCTTACCAGTTGTAACCCACAAACCACCAAAACTCTGAAACAGATGAAAATTTGTGAAAAACGAATCTTATTATTCTATAGGCCATATGAATTTATTTTCTAAAAAGTTTGTCTTCTGGGGGCACATGCCGTGGACATGGCCCAGCTGTGTAAGCCATGGGAATGAGAAAGGATGGAGACCTGTCACTAATCAGCATCGTGTCCGCCATCAGGGTTTATACCAGGATGTGCGCGAGACCGGGCTCATTTCAGTTAAACCGCTAACTGCACACTGTGAAGTGGCAAGTGCATACCTCACAGAACACAGCGGTAATCACCATCTTGGTGACCTTCACTGTGGCTCGTGTTTGTAAACTCTCCTTAATGTTTAGATATGATTCTAGTGTAATCATCTTTTCGTTGTCATCTGCTCCTGTTGGCTGACTGTAACCCCGAGTGATGTCGCTGTGACTTTGGGTGACCAAGGTGTGTGTAAATAAGTGTGCTGAACCCAGTCTGTGAGAAACCGCTAACCCAGGTCTCGGCTGTCGCTTATGGCCCGACATTCGAGCCGCTGACGGGGACCTTTCCGTCCAGATGATGACACGTCAGCGAGTCGGACGAGGGCAAACGGGTCAAATGGAAGGAGGCTGCCAAAAGAGGCGGCTCGTATGCCGGGGGCGAGCTGGGCAGCAGAAAGGGAATGATTTTCCACTTTTATTGGCCTTTTCACTACATTTCAGTTAAATTTTGTTAAAGTGACCAAATGGAATTCAAATATTTATCAGGAGTGTGAAATGTTATCTTTTTTTGGAGGGGGTGGGCAGGGGAAACTACCCATCACACAGCTGCTGGAATCTGCAGGATGGATATGCTCACTCTACGCGCTGTGGACGGGTAGGATGGCCAACGGGCATGGGCCTCTGTGGAGAGAATGAGGTGGAACGTGGACTGCAGAGAAGTAAGCTGGGGTTCTGAGGAGCGGCCTTCTCCCCCTGCGCCTCCATCCTCTCCCTACACAGCCAAGGCTTTGAGGAGCAGCCTTCTCCCCCTGCACCTCCATCCACTCCCTGTTTTCTCTGGGCTCTGAGGAGCGGCTTTCTCCCCCCTGTGCCTCCATCCTCTCCCTCCACAGCCAAGTCTTTGAGGAGCAGCCTTCTCCCCCTGCGCCTCCATCCACTCCCAGTTTTCTCTGGGCTCTGTGGAGCGGCTTTCTCCCCCCCGCGCCTCCATCCTCTCCCTACACAGCCAAGGCTTTGAGGAGCAGCCTTCTCCCCCTGCGCCTCCATCCACTCCCAGTTTTCTCTGGGCTCTGAGGAGCGGCTTTCTCCCCCCTGTGCCTCCATCCACTCCCTATGCAGTTAGGTCTGCATAGGCAGTGGAAATAAATCCTCTTTGATGCCATTGTGGGCAAACGTGGCTGTCTTGTGGAAAGGGTCGGAATGAGGCCGGCAGAGGGATGAGGTTACTGTGCTGGGCTGTTGGTAATCTTGTCACGGGGCTATTTTATTCTGTAACCGGCTCTGAAATAAGATTGTGGAGAAAGGGGAGCCCAATCCTGAGAGGAGGAGGAGATGCAAGAGGAGACAGGTGAAATGTATCTATACATGACCATCAGGTCTTTTCTGTTGCAGCACACATACTGTTCACTTTCAGGGGTCTTTGATTTATTCTGGATCAGCACCAGCAGTTATTAACTACGCTATAGTACAGGCTCAGTGAGCCTCATTCATATTTAGTACAAGCAGCAAAATGATACTATTGGAATGTTCACTGCTGGTTTACGTCATATGTACCTACGTGCCAGCAGGTCTCATAATAGTTGTTAGGGTTTTGGGGTTAGTTTCAGGACATTTTTTGGTAGTTTGAAACAAGGTACGCAGGATGCAAAATTTCACGTGGGGTGTGGTTGGGGAATGCAGCGGTGATCCCAGGGCTAGGTTGGAACTGATGGCGAGGAGGCAGATCAACAAGGCGGGCCAAGATAATCCAACGTTGATATTTGTGTGTGGAGGTTACGTTGTGGTCTCTGTTGGATTCTTTATTGGAGGTGCGGAGTGACAGTCATGACAGAAGGGGTGTTGGGCTTGTGGACCAAGAGTGAGAGACCCAGCTCTGTAAACTCGGGTAAACTCCGTAGCCTTTTGAGGTAACGCCGTCCTTTCTCAGGCCGCTTTCCACCCAGATACCTCCGTCGCGTGGGCCAGGCCAATGGAGAGACACAGTAGCTCTCTACTTTAGATAAAATCGCTTGGGACGGAGATGGCTTCAGTCAAGCTTGTAATTATCTCACTGTCTGCTGTATCACTGTTCTCTCATTTCCCTTCTGCTATCCTTCAATCTTCGGTGCCCTTTCACAGATCCCAAGGGTTTCTCACTTTGCTGTGAGCCTGATGTTCTGTGACTCGCGTCCTGGCGGACTTGGATCTGTGTGCCCCAGCAGCGGGTTTTTCATGCCCTGCTGCCTCGTGTTTAATGAAAAATGGCAAGTGTAAGGTGAAGTCTAGGTCATCTTATGACCATTTTTAAAGTCTGTATTAAAACGTTTTGAGTAGTTTCAGCAAATGTGATATCGGGGCGCCTTTATATTTGCCCTTTTGTAGATTTGCAATGTCTCATTTTGCAGAATGAGAATTGCAGTCTTAAATATGCAAACTCTTTGGCTGCTTGGGCAAACTTCAGCTCTGGGTCGTAAATGGTGTGGAAGTGCCTGAATGTGTTGAAATTTGGGTGGAATTTCAATCTCAGTGATGGATTTGTACAATTCGGTTTTGTTTAAGGGTTAGCACACCCAAAGGTGGCTGGGTATCATCTGGGAAGCATCGTCTCTCTTCCATGAGCCCAGAACTTTGAGGTTCTGCTGGAGAATATTCTACAGCAAGTTTGACAGGGAAATGTGAAGGGAAAGCCTTCCTCCTGCTCCTTGTTGATTTCTTCCTACAGCGGAAAGTGTTGACTGCTGCTGGTAATGCTGCTCAATTCCCTGAAGGCACATTGGGGTGAGGGTGGGGTCCTGTTTGTGTGCGGCTGATGTTATCTAGTATCGTGGCATGGTCCCCAGTCTCGCACAAGGCCATTGCAGTCTGGGAAGCCGGGGAAGCACAGAGGATGTCCCAGGAAAGGCCAGGACCTGCTATGATCCCGCCCCTTTTTGTACCCTTTGTACCACTTCGTTTTTCAGGACCCAACCTGATCCCATTAATATTCCTTTTCACTACATTGGGTTCATTTTACCATGGATTTTGGACCATCTCCACCAGCCCAGAATGCGATATTCAGCCAGATATTCCGATTTTGGACTCTTTACGATTTCTGCATAATTAAAAAGTTCTGCATATCGCCTGCACTTGTGTCTGAGTTTGTGTTTATGGGTCTCGTTACGGTCGGATGTCCCTGAAGGCCGCCACTATTATGCTGCAACAGAGTCGGTATATTATGGACAAAGAACTAGAGAAATGTATGTTATTTTTACATTTATTTTCGATCCCGTTGTTTTGCAGTGAGACAAACAGATACACATAATAGGTACACAAGTACGCGTTCGCCAGAAATCGATGCACGCAGCAATTTCTTGTTGCAGCAGCGTAAATGGGTATGTATTTTATGTGCATTCGCGCCGTTACGAGAAGAAATTACCTCGCATTTTAACCTTTATGCGGCTAATTTGTAGTTATTTCACGGCATAAATGCTAAAATACACACTGATTTCTTGTCAAAACAGGGCAATTGCACGTAAAATAGATAAGTATTTGTATATACGACGAATGCGTACATGCGTACCGGTTATGCGCATCCCTGGATATAAATCTAGCTGAAGCGGCCAACTTCATTTTTCAGTTTAGAGTGAATCAAAGCTATAAGTATAGCAAAATAATATGTCATTGGATAGCAGCAGTTTTAACTGATGTAAATATAAACTGACATGTCAGTTATGGGATATCTAGGTAATCGTATTGATCCCGAAACTTGAAATAGACAGCCGCATTGAACACTTAAAATTACAAAAAAGGAAAAGGATTATTTTCAGGCAATCATTAACATCAGGGCGGTGTAACGTGTCAAGAAGCAGGATCTCTTGCTTAGCTGGATAACTTGTCAGATTTAAGGCACACCAGTTTAAATAGATTTTATCTTAGTTCACTTATATTTACTCCAGACTAGCTTAATTTCAATAAGTTATCTGACTGACTTTGCTGTAAACGTAGACGATATCAGTTGCAATAAAATGGCAGGATGAATGGATCGGCCGGTCCAGACGTGCCAGGTGAAATCGGGTATTTATATCGAGGCGTTTAACTTCCTATTTGTTTTTTATGCCATATCTGTATGACCAGTACAAATTTTGTTTACAAAGCTTAAAATGCAAATTCAGTATTTAATTATATGTTCCAGTATTCAATATTCAATTCATTATCAGGTATACATGTATTAGTAAAGTATGATTAGGCTGTTTTATAAAATGAACAGAAAAAGACAATTAAATCGATAATCGCAGTTATTTGTATGACAATTAATCGTCAGCTAAAATTCCATGATTGTGACAGCCCTAATGAACGCAGACGTTATCAACTGCTGCAGATGCCTGCAGACCCTTGGCTGTTACCCTGGGCTTCTTTGTTGGAAACCTCCTCCTAGAGAGAGTAGCAACTCTGTTGAATTCCTCCATTTGTAACTGTGCTGAATTGCTCCGTTTGTCCTCCGTCTCCCTGACCGGCCTGGTGGAGCGCCATGCCATTAGAAATTCTTCTGAACATCAGTGACTCTTCTTCATAGGTCCTTTGAAGTTTGTCTTCAGCCTTAATCCCAAGTATTCTAGGTTCTCATAGTTTTCCATCATAACCTTTATTACTTTTCATTATAATGCTAGTTTGCTAAATAAGATTATTAGTTTAGATTACAAATAGAATCCTGAAAAAAAAGCAACTGGATATTATATAGGACTGCATGATATATTGTCTCTATGCGGAATAATCACGTTACATTTATTGCTACTGCTTCTTCTGATGATACCAACTTATTTGACAACATAGATAAGTTGTATTTGGCTATAATTTGTGTTGGTTGATTGCATCTCCTTTTTTGCTTTATGAAAAGCGCGACGCTACTCATGAAAATTTCACATATTGCAATGTGATATTGCGCAACCCTAAGAAATGCATGTTTGTGACTTGGATGGAGATTAGATCACATTTTAGTAATCATGCATGCAAAAATTCAGCTAATTCTGATCAAACATTTTATCACAACTATACATTGTACAGGTATTAATGTAAAGTACAGTATTAAAGTACAGGATTAAATAATCATAGATGACACTCATTCAGATGGTGGGACAGAGTGCCCCATCTGAGCTCAGAGCCCTGGGGGGGACAATGTGGAATGCACATGGATCTCTTGGGTACTTACAGCTGTCAGCTGTACTTGTTGCCATGGCGGTGCCCCAAGCAGTGTGCACTCATTCTGCAGAGTGAGCGGTTGTCCAAGGGTCAAAGTTCAAAGGGCACTTTTACATAGCGGGTTACAGTCAAACACATGTCAGGCTAGAATATGCTGCAGTGTACAGCCATCCAGGTCTCCCAGAATCCTCAGCGTCCAGGTGATGGGGTCATCCGGTGTGTTTGTGCTCCTGTTTGCACAGGAGCCATTTAGTATTGGCTGATTTATATTGTTGTTTTTGGTGTTTGCTTGTGAGTGTGGACCCCAACCCCCCCTCAACTGCAAACATTCCACTTTTGCAGCAAGGGAGAGGAGTAATCTGTAAAAATGGAAGGTCAAGAAAAAGGCAGTGATTGCCCTAAACAAAAAAAACTATTTTTTTCTTGTTAGGTAAGCAGTGTGCATTTAAAACTATGCAGGAGCAGTATAGGCAGAAATTACAGCCAAGAGTAATCATTGCCATTAAAAGAAGTTCTTTGGGACAGTAATTGCATACCTCCATGGCCAGTGTCACAGGGACCCAGGACCTCATTCCAGGAAGCTCAGGAAAGAAGGGGACTCCCTGGCTAGGATGCCATTCCATTACTGGCCAACTGAGAAACACACACAGTCACACATGTGGTTTATGTAATGTTTTATATCCTGTTCAGAGAAAATGTTTTATGAGCTGTAGACTCATGAGCACTCGTCGCTGCTTGGGCGTTGGCCCCTTCAGGTGGGCTCTCCATTCAAGATGTGCAGAGGCCTCTCCTGGGCGCCTGTTTGACACTCACTCCTCTATCTCTGTGTGGTTGTTAGAATATGGCACCATCCGGAGCCAGAGGTGCCTTTAAACTTGGAATGATTGCCCCAGGCCCTGCTTTAGGGCTCTGGGGTATCACCGGACGGCCCCGTCCTGTAAGAATAAACCCGCATAGGGCTCTGGGGTATCACCGGACGGCCCCCCTGTAAGAATAAACCCGCATAGGGCTCTGGGGTATCACCGGACGGCCCCGTCCTGTAAGAATAAACCCGCATCGGGCTCTGGGGTATCGCCGGACGGCCCTGTCCTGTAAGAATAAACCCGCATCGGGCTCTGGGGTATCGCCGGACGGCCCTGTCCTGTAAGATTATCATAAGAGGGTGTGCTCTGTGCTGGGAAACCTCAGGGTCGCCTCAGTCTTATCTGATTGCTTGCCATAAGACTCGTTTCTAAATTTGAAGCTCGGGTTTGGGTCGGATGGGTTGAGGATGCTCCCATCGTAACAAGTGCCACTGACACTGAGACTCCGCCCTGGTGCCACCATGACAGATATTGGCCCTGAGTTTCCAGAGATAGCTTAGTTAGGTGGTGTGGAGTGATATGGAGTGATGTGGAGTGATGCGAGCAGCCCAAGCACCTGCTGGGAGCTTACTGCCATCCACTATTACGCTCCATGCACACATGGACATAGTGTTACAAACACGCCCCTGTTGGACTCCATGCTGCAAATATGTACAAGAACTAAGCTGTGAGTACACGTCCAGCCCATAAAGGATGGTGCATAAAGGTGATACATTAAGTTTTAAAAATCCCCATTTGTGTTTTTGGGAACAGTGTTGAGGGACATTAAAATCTTGCAGGTCCAGTTCCAGATTTTATCACAAGCCTGCGAATATGCACAACCTTGATTTCATCACCTAGGTGTCGCATAGACGTCTGAACCGAGGACGTGGCGAGGGGCCTGGTCCTCGTGAAGGCCAAGCGGGGCTGAGAATCAGACGAATCGCTGAGATTGCTAGCAGGACACTGAATAAAGGGCAGTTTGTGAATCTGGCCATTCCCATTGAAGCAGGCAGCTCTTTGTATAGATGTAATCATATCTCCATTGTATTAAAACCTCCTGTGCAGTTTATGAGATGAGACTTTATCTTAGTGACATTTCACAGTTCTCTGCACCGTAGTGGAGTGATCCCCACTGTGTTGCCTATCATTAATACTGGAAGGGAGAATCCTGCTACATTACTGCTTGATCTGAATTTCCAGTCAAACCTGAATGGCAGCTTTTTAGGGGAGTCCCTCTCCATGCAGGGTTAATGTTTACAGCATCCAGGCCATTTCCTTATGTCGCGTGGATCCCAAAGGCGCCTGTCACTCCAGGGTCGGGGTCTGGGGGTGTGGCAAGGTGCGGAACAGAGTGATTTCAGATTCTTCCGTAAGAAGTCAGGATTCTGTTAGGTGGTCTGGCCCTGAGCTGCAGTTTTGGAGTAGGTGGTCTGTGTATATGTGTGTGTGAATGTGAGTGTGTGAGCGAGTGATGCCTCAGGTCACATGAGAATCTTGCTTTGTGATTATTAATGGCCCAGACCCGCCGCCCCCCCTGCTTCCCCTTTGTCTGTCTCTCTCTCGCTGTAATGAGTTGTGGTGGGACAGAGGAGGTGTGTTTGTGTTTGAGGTCACCTCACAATGCTTGCATGCCTGCCGCTTTGGTACATTGTTGTGGGCAGTGAGACAGAGACAGACAGAGAGAGAGAGAGAGAGAGAGAGAGAGAGAGAGAGAGAGCATGTGGGTGCGACTTTATTTTTGACTGTCCACTTCAGCCCCAGGTCCCCCACTCCTCTTGCCAATCTGTAAACGGCAGCTCATCTCGGTGTTCAGCTGTGCTCAGAGTGTCCTTGTGTCCTTGACGGCTCTCATTACCTCTCTGAATACGGTCTCTTAAACAGGAGGTGTATGTAAACACAGTAGTAGGGTCGGTAGCTTTGTTGCTGTGCTCTTAGCGGTGACCGACCTCGAGTCTCGTGTTGAGGCGGGAGCACCTCGTTACTATAAAAACCAAAAGCATATACATGAGCCCCCAAGAACAGAGGAGCGTTTCCTGACGTTATGAGGCGATTTTGGAAAGTTCTGTAGTTCGATCTGTAGGTCCTGTGTCTGCCATGCGCCCCGTGTCTTTTCGGGCTAAATCTTCTGTGGCTGTGGTGGGATGAGCGTTGGCTGCGTGACGGGCTGCTGTCTGCCCCCAGCCCGGCACTGTCGGCAGTATGGAGGGGCAGGGAGACCTGCGCACCGGGCCTGGGGGCTTCGGGGGAAAACTGACCCATGCAGCACTCATACTAAGCTGATGGGGGGGGTGGCATATTTTAAAGGTGTTTTAGTGACGTTTCATACAATACAGCACAGTGTGACCTACCTGGCACGTATAGAGCTGCAGGGAGCTTCATGTTCCTGTAAAATGAAGCACCTGCAGGGTTGAGGGTTTGATTCCCACCCCCCCGGGGGTGTTTAAGGGTAATTCTCATACCCATCTTGCAAAACATTTCCTCCCATGGTTCAAATGCAGTTCAGATGGTTTGGGTCCAGCTACCTGCTGTGCATGGGAGACAGGTGGCAGTGGTGACAAACGTTGCGTAGGCCCCAAGTACTGTACCATCTCAATGTCTGAGACGGAGGTTCTGTACCGTCTCACTGTATTCGGGACAGAGGCGCTGTACCATCTCTCGGTATCTAGGTGCTGTGCCGTCTCGTGGGACAGAGACACTATACCATCTCGCTGTATCTGTACCGTCGCACTGTATGTATAGTTAAGGGGCAGCGTGTGGCTCAGTGGGCTAAGCCTGTATGCTTGAAATCACAAGGTCGCCAGTTCAAGCAAGGCCCTTAACCCCCAGCTCCCTGGGCGTCGCTACAGGTGGTAGCCCTTCGTGGACATCTTACTCTGCAATGAGCAAGTTGAGGGAGGCGTAAAGACAATTTTCCCTACGGGGATTAATAAAGTATCTATTATTATTATTATCCTGGACAGAGGCTCTGAAACCGTCTGGCGGTATCTGAGACAGAGGCTCTGTACCGTCTGGCGGTATCTGAGACAGAGGCTCTGTACCGTCTGGCGGTATCTGGGACAGAGGCTCTGTACCGTCTGGCGGTATCTGGGACAGATACCGCCAGTTTCAGTCTCAGGCTTCACAGGTTGAGGAAGACATCCTCCAGGCTGGAGCAGGGCCTCATTAGGGAGGGATCCTTGATGGAAATGAGAAGAAGAAAAACCCCACCTCCAATTCCGGCCCGCCTCAGGGTTCTCTGATCCCTGGTGGTGTTATTTTCCAGACAGCAAGCCACCCCACCACCCCCCATCCCGTTGACACAACTGAGCTCCTTGACCACTGATCACCAAATAGTTTCCTCCAGTCATGTGACCTCTCCTGGCCCCTCATGCCAATGGGGGGTTGCTGGGGGTGTTCCGGCAGGATGAATAAACTAGTGAATGGGCAAATGACAGAACGCATGAATGGGTGAGCAGCTGAATGGGACAGTTTCTACTGGCAGTAGATGCCTGTGACCCAGAGCAGCTGTGTTCCTCTCACAGTGAGCTCCCCTTAGTCAGCGTGGTACAGCCCTCGCACATGTTAAATCACTATCAGCCAACAGTATTGGAGACCACTGCAATGAGTATAACATATGTTACTAGATGTCCCAAATGTCTGTTGCATCCTGCTGTGTCCCAGGGTGCTCTCTGTATTCTGAACATTTTCGCTCTTCTTTGTCTCTTTCCGCATGCTCCTGGTCCATTTTGCTGAACTTGACTCACCTCCGCCGCCTGCATGTCTCCTCTCCACCTGGCCAGGAAACAGCCCAAGGTAAGCGTCTCCCAAGTCTCTCTTCACTGTCATGACTTGCTGGGAGGGGTTTGGGTGCCCATTCTCTGCTATTAATCTGCCCGCTAGAGTCCCTCCTCTTCTCTGAAACGGTAGGTGTTTGTCACCACAGACAATATGGATGGTCTCAGGTGGCTATTCCCTCCAGGCCCGTCTGTCACCTGCAGATGTTACCCATAATGCACGCACACACATAAGGTGGTTTAAGTTTCAGTGCTTTGGACAGCATAGGCATACAGTGACACTGCTTTGCACTTTTGACTTGTGGTTTAGTTATTACAATCAGGATTAGCGTACATTGTCATTAACCCCATGGGAACTGGGTTAAACTAGGGAGCGATTGACACCGTGAGATGATCCCACCTGCTGTGGGCTTCCAGGCCTTACCGCGGTGATGCTAAGCGGGTCGTGGCAACAGGGTGGGTTTTTTTGCAACAATGGGGAGTTCAAGTCTAGGTTGGGGACTGGCTGCTGTGCCTTTAAGCTGCATTAGCAGTGGGCTCATTGTTATTTCGTACTCCGACCCAGAGCTCATTTGTCTGGACCACGATGTTCTCCTGACTCTGCTTTTTGGGTACAGTGTGGTTTTGAGAGACCTTTTTTTAGTGTTGTCATGATGATGGGAACTTATCTGCTGCTGGAGTTGGTCCAGATTCCATTTAGGTGCTGCTGCAGGGCAGGGTCCTGGAGGGTTCATGGGAGTTTGCCCAACCAGTCTACATGTGTTTTGTGGACTTGGAGAAGGCATTCGACCGTGTCCCTCGGGGAGTCCTGTGGGAGTGCTCCGGGAGTGTGGGGTGCCGGGACTCCTTATAAGGGCTGTTCGGTCCCTGTATGACCGGTGTCAGAGCTTGGTCTGCATGGTCGGCAATAAGTCGGACTCATTTCCGGTGAGGGTTGGACTCCGTCAGGGCTGCCCTTTGTCACCCATTCTGTTCATAGCTTTTATGGGCAGAATTTCTAGGCGCAGCCAGGGCGTTGAGGGTGTCCGGTTTGGTGGCCTCAGGATGAGCTCTCTGCTTTTTGCAGATGATGTGGTTCTGTTGGCTTCATCGGACCGTGACCTCCGGCTCTCACTGGGACAGTTTGCAGCTAAGTGTGAAGCGGCTGGAATGAGAATCAGCACCTCCAAATCCGAGACCATGGTCCTCAGCCGGAAAAAGGGTGGAATGCTCTCTCTGGGTCGGGGAGGGGGTCCTCCCTCAAGTGGAGGAGTTTAAGTATCTCGGAGTCTTGTTCACGAGTGAGGGATGGATGGAGAGGGAGATTGACAGGCGGATCGGTGCGGCGTCAGCAGTGATACGGGCGCTGCATCGGTCTGTCATGGTGAAGAAAGAGCTGAGCCAAAAGGCAAAGCTCTCGATTTACTAGTCGATCTACGTTCCTACCCTCACCTATGGTCATGAGCTGTGGGTAGTGACCGAAAGAACGAGATCGCGAGTACAA
>JAODLD010000052.1:18915665-18934663 GCA_026781065.1 Mormyrops boulengeri | reverse complement strand
ACACCCCCCCCCCACCCCCCCGTAGCCCAAGCTAGCAACTCCCAAATCATACATTGATTTTTCATATTACTCACATTGTCTCACACAATTGCGTGTGCTTTTAGTGTGATTTCTCACTAAATGCTACTCCCACCTCTCAAAATTTTGTTTTTACAAAGATTACAAATCTCCATTCTACTAGTTGCTGTTAAAAGCGTAAAATACTTCCAGGCCGTCACCCTCTTATCTGATTTTTTTTTTACGCTTCTCCTGCTGCAAAGGGTATGTACGTGATGTCACAGCAGGCGGAAGTCACTGCGCTCACTCCCGCTGAGGGGCAAACAGACTGAGTGGCAACGTTAGCGTTCAGTTTGAATGCTGCAAAAAAAACATCTAAAATGTGAAAGAGCTGTTTTGCGATTGATTGTACAAATAGATTTAACGTGAAATAGGAGCTGTCTTTTTAGAGACTGCCGAAAACTAAATAAGTAAGTATCGGACGTGGATTGGTCACGTATGGCTGTTACCTGATCCGTCAAATAGGTCTGGATCGGTGCGTCTCTAGTCGCTAGTTTTGATGGATCTTTTTCAGACTTTACAGAGCCATTTTAGGGGTGCCAAACTGGAAGGCATTCAATTTTGAGATTGATCACCCTAAAACTGGAGCAGTGCCTTGTGAAATGTGCCAAGTCAAAAAGAATTTGATGGATCTTATTTCTGCTTCACAAAATCGTTATATGGATAATGATCTACAAGTAATTTCATTTTCAAATTGCCCCAGAAATGAAGCCCAGGCACTGTGTAGCATCGGGAAGGAAACAGCGGCTGTAGAAGACCCTTGGTCTTGTGAACACAGTAACTCTAGAAGTGTTTTACTGATCCTTTTCAAACTCCTTTTCAATATTATAGGGGTGATGTACTGGAAGTGAGACCCCAAAACTGAAACCGCTCCGCATAGTAATAGCAAAGAGAAGGCCAGGTCCGACGCTTGATCCTTGTCAGTATAATTACCCAAAAACTATTTGGCCCATCATTTCCAAATTTGCAGGTACATTGTATTATACATGTTAAAATTTTGAGTCAAATCACATTAAAACTGAAGCAACAGTGACAGGAGAAAGAAGGATGAGCTGTTTAGAAGCTTACATTGATCATGTTCACAAATATTTTTTATTATTCATTCTATTCTCTATTTTTGATCTTTGAGGAGTTTAATCGTGTGAGAGTGTATAAGGTGGGCTTGTAATAATTCATGATATATATATATATATATACACACACATACACACAGTATATATATATATTTTTGTGTGTGTGTGGCTGAAAACCACATTTAACCATTCTGAAAGAAAGTTCAGCAATCAGGCCAATTTTGAACCAGTATTTCTCTTTTATTTTCTGACCGTGCAATTGTGCGTTTGATCCACTATTTCAGGGGTACGTTACACTAAATCATGCTTTAGTTTAGTGTCACCAGCGCTCCCATAGCTGAACAGAGAGAGTGTTGTGCCAACAATGCAAAAATGGTGGGTTTACGTCCCAGGGAGCCGACATAAATTATAACCTTTCCCACTACTGTCACTAAGGATAAAAGCCTTAGTTAAATGTAAATTAGTTTAATGAACAGTTTACCATGTATATGGAATGTGCAATAAACTAACAGGTGTAGTTTTAGACCTACACATCCCAAGAAGACTTCACATTCACTACACATCACATCACAAGACTTCATTCAGGTGAAAACACATTTTTTTTCACATTTCCAGGTGACCCATGAAGTACTTAGTTAAGTTGTACAGGTTGGTGAGTGTGCAGGGAATATGATTTAGATGGGCGGGGCAGGTGATGCGGCTGACCAGGGAATATGATTTAGATGGGCAGGGCAGGTGATGCGGCTGACCGGGGAATATGATTTAGATGGGCGGGGCAGGTGATGCGGCTGACCGGGGAATATGATTTAGATGGGCGGGGCAGGTGATGCGGCTGACCGGGGAATACAGTGATTCTGACTGCACTTTCAAGTTTGGATTTTGAATTTGCCAGGCTTCTGCCTCAAACATTGGGTAGAGTGCCCGTTGAAGGAGTTTGTTGCTTTCTGACGCAGACAGAGCCCTATGAAATGAAAAACGAGGAAAGATTCATCCACATAAACTCTGGAGCAAGTAGAAACGAAGCAGCTTGTGGAAGCTTTGCTGGAGGTCTTGAGTAGCCATTAAGTGTCCCTTGCCTTTAGCAAGATATTCTGTTTCAATTCATAATGACTGCAAGAGCCCTCACGCCCTGTGGAGGTTCAGGAGCAGCTTGATGCAATGCTGTGTTTCCCAATCCAGTCCTTGGGGAACCACAGACGGTCCAGATTTTTGCTCCCTCTCAGCTCCCATCCAGACAGTTCACATTACTGGGAGCTGGGAGGGAGCAAAATTGTGGACTGTCTGTGGATCCCTGAGGACCGGATTAAGAAACACTGTTCTAATGTCATTCCTGGCAGGCTCTGGGAAGTCCTTTTCCATGATGGGCAGTGTGGACCAGCCGGGCCTGATTCCCCGGCTCTGCTGCAGGCTCTTCGAGAGGGTCTCACAGAACTGCAGCGAGACTCTCTCCTTCAAAGTGGAGGTGTCCTACATGGAGATCTACAACGAGAAGGTCCGGGATCTGCTGGACCCCAAAGGGTGAGAAATCTGTGAGGGGCACGCACTCTGACAGCGCAGAGACGTCACACACCGAGACCCTCTGAGGAAATGGGCTTCTGCTTTACCAAGGCATCAGTGAAGCGGTTTTAAAATATGTCTTGAGATGGACCTGTGGCAAATGCAGCAGGTCTAACTTAAGTTTCTTTGCGTTCGTGCCACCAGACAGCTTGCATAAATACAATAAAAAAACGGTTGTTGTTGTTGTTATAATTGTTTATTGTTGCTGTTTCATTGTTGCTTCTTGTTGATGTTGCTGTCATCATTAGGTGGTCCAGTCGATGTGGACTCCAGGCAACCATATATACAGCTTTTTTCTCGAATTGCCTTCTGTTTGGTTCTGTGTGTTTCCCAAATGCATGTGGATTCATTTGATAACTGAGTCTGTCCCCCTTGTTGCTGATCTTCCACTTGCCTTATACTATTCTAAGCATCCTGGTTTTCCTTGAGACAGGAGTTGAAGCACAATCATTTCTTAAAGCAACAGGTTTTTTTTTTTATAGAGAGTGAATAAGTACTGATGTATGCTGTCTAATTTTAATAAACAGTTTTAGTGTGTAACTTTAAGTTAGAGCTGGCATAGGCCTCGGGAAATTGCAACATCTGTGAGGTTCATTGCACTGTTTTTTGCACTTGCACGCTTTTCTCTTTCATACAGTTTTGCATGTTTCCGGAAGAGACTGCCTTTGGCAGAGGTGCCATTAATAAAGATTTGTTTAAAGAGCCGAAGCAGGAGCTGAGGAAGGAAAAGCTTAGGAGAGACTGAAGTAGCTGTTTGTCTGGAGAACAGATATTGGTGACATGTCTGAGGGTATTCCTGTGTACTGTCGTGTGTTATGTACAGTAATCGGGGATCATGTCTGAGGGTATTCCTGTGTACTGTGGTGTGTGTTATGTACAGTAATCGGGGGTCATGTCTGAGGGTATTCCTGTGCTCTATGGTCTTCGTTATGTACAGTAATCGGGGGTCATATTGGAGGTTTTTCCTGTGCACTGTCGTGTGTTATGTACAGTAATCGGGGGTCATGTCTGAGGGTATTCCTGTGTACTGTGGTCTTTGTTCTGTACAGTAATCGGGGATCATGTCTGAGGGTATTCCTGTGTACTGTGGTCTTTGTTTTGTATGGAGTTCAGAGGGTCATGTCTGATCATATGCCAATGCGCTGCAACCTCCTGAGTGCGAGCTCCAGAGCTCCAGGGGTCCTGTTCAGATGCTGTATTAGTTCACCGGCTCTGCACCTTTGGCTATCTGCCGGATGGCCGGGGTAACATGGTGTCAGCAGTGTGAACTGTGAAAAGCAAGAAAAGCTTATACCCCACCCACTTAGTCTGTTATTGGTTGTGGCCGGAGGAAGGTGGGAGCAGTTTCCTGTTTCCTGATTGGATCTGGAGGGTCAGGGTTGGGGAGTCTCAGTCCTCCTGGCTGTATTCATATCTGACCTTCAGTGTCATTCGTGGACTGGCTTATCTAGACAGGTGGTGACTATTGTTAATGCTCTTCCCCTCTGGTAATGCCCTTCATGCACATAGTGCAGGATCTCACTGTGGACAGGCTGAAGACACTGGATGCCTAAAGTAGATGTAGCTTGTGCTGAAGATCTGTTTGCGTCTGCCACTGCTCTGTGCTCTGCCCCTACAAGTTTATATCACGCTTGATGTATAGGTTAAGTAATAAAAGCTTGACATTTTATAATCAGAGCAAAGCCTTTTTTCAAGCAGCCAAACAGTCCAAAGGGGGTCATTTAATGTAGTTCTCCCTGCCTCCAGGGGGGGCTGATGGGCCTGTTGTGAGGGCTCAACATCCTGCAGTAAATCAGGGGAAAAGTATAAAGCTGTAGATAGAATGAGGTAATCCTGACCTTTAGTTACCATAGCAGGGGGTGAGGCTGGGGGGGCGCATGGCTATAATCATGCATTAATGTGGAATAGGTTGAGTGGCAGTACATGTACCTGTGCCTCTCCATCCTGCTCTCATGCCTTGATCCCTCCCTCTCTCCCTCAGGGGCCGCCAGTCCCTGAAAGTCCGAGAGCACAAGGTCTTGGGGCCTTACGTGGACGGGCTCTCGCAGCTGGCCGTCACCAGCTTTGAGGTGGGTCAGGGACTCCCCTCTCACTCCCATTCACAGCCTGAACCCTGAAAACGCACCACTGCGTGTGCTGTACACAGAGCCCGATATTGTATTCGCTACACACTTCCTGTTTGCTGTCAGTGAGCATAAAATAAGAGAAGAGCATGTTCTGTGTTAGTTTGACAAATGGAGGGCAGTGTTACATGCACCTGAGAGCACTGAGGATGCGGCAAGCCTGATGAGCTGACAGCAGAAAGACAGCTGGTCTGTGAGCAGCCGTGGAGCGGCCGTCAGGCCCACAAGAGCACAACCCTGTGACTCACTGTAATCTGAGACTCACAATCGACCCATTGTCGCTCGTGCTTGTGTGTAGCGCTCCCCCTTTCCCATTAGCATAGCCGTGCATCTGCGCCATGCCGCCATTGGCTGGGCTCCTGTTCCATCCTGGCAGCACTCAGGCTAATGAGCGGTGATGTAACGTGAGGATGTGAATTAGAAATGAGCCTGTGAAACACCTGTAGGAGAGAGCAGCATCCAGCCTGTGGCATGACTGCTGTTCTGAGATCAGTAACATGAGCAGGCACTCCCTCTGTAGTGACCTCACCTGCCTGTTACCATGGTGACAGGCTGTGATTGATAGTGCTGCTCCCACCTCTTCAGGACATTGAGTCGCTGATGTCAGAAGGGAACAAATCCCGCACGGTCGCCGCTACCAACATGAACGAGGAAAGCAGCCGGTCGCACGCTGTCTTCAGCATCATTGTCACACAGACACTCTACGACCTGCAGTCTGGGGTGAGCCGAGGCCTCCTGTCATGTGATACAACACCTGCGTTTTCATTGGTCAGACATCAGCCTGAGCTGTTGAGAAATTGCTGGCTGCATTGGTGGCATTTTGAACCATTAAGTGACCAATTAATACGCACTTGGACAATCTGTTCAATTTCAAATCTGATGAAAAGTTTCTTAAAAACCGGTATTAATACTGAGCACCCCTAGCAGACTGAGTATGTCACATAATGATCCAGTGTTGGGTTACAGACATTCAGATTTTTTACACTTACAAATGAGTACTGATGGCCAAATGAAGCTTCATAAACCATTTGCTGTATTTTTTGACCCCACTAGATGGTGCTTTTGGCTTGCTTTTGGGGCATTCTTTGAGCCCTTTTTTGGACAGAGAGCACCATCTAGTGGGGTCAGAAGATACAGCAAGTGGTTCATGAAGCTTCATATGGTCATTACTACAAATGAGCCAGCAGTGGCTTGACTTTATGTTCTCTCAGATCAGCTGTGGCAAACCAGGAAATCTATGCAGTGTAACTTGAACTGCCTGCAAACAGGATACAGATTCACTAAAATAATACACGTGTGTCAGACGTTTGTTACGTCTAGTCAGTGAAAAAACGGTTCCTTTGGCTGTTGTCATGGAGCGGTGTCCCGTGCCTTTGAACGTGAGGCTGGCTTAGTTGGGGCAGCTCTCACATGGGTGGCTGTCCACAGAACTCGGGCGAGAAGGTGAGCAAAGTGAGCCTGGTGGACCTGGCGGGGAGCGAGCGTGTGTCCAAGACGGGCGCGGCAGGCGAGAGACTAAAGGAGGGCAGCAACATCAACAAGTGAGTGTGGTGCTGTTCTGGAGGAGGGGCATTAGGGCACCCTGGGGGGGGGGTCGCCACCACACCAGCCACCTCACCGCGCCTCTGCACCCCCCAGGTCCCTGACAACCCTGGGCTGCGTCATCTCTGCTCTGGCAGACCAGTCGACAGGGAAGGGGAAGCCTAAGTTTGTACCTTACAGGGACTCTGTCCTCACCTGGCTGCTCAAGGTAGGGGACTGCGGGGGCTCGCGGGGGCTCACCTTCACCAAACGTGATTCCAACATGTACAGTGCGCCGTGTGTGGTTCCTGTTAGGCTCTCTCACAGGATCCTCAGCACTCGGCTGCTGGAAGTGCCCTCGGCACCGTTTCGTAGAACTTTCCATACGTCCTGCCCAAGGTGAGATGAAGCTGTTAATGGGGCAGCTGGTGATTATGTCCCTGCCGTTGCTCCTTCTGTTGGGTAGCATGATCATTATCTGGAGTGGGGGGGCTTTCTGCTGATGAGTAAGTGCAAGCCGGAGGTGTGGCAGAGCAGGGCAGACACGCACACACGCGCGCGGTGTCCCCACTTGCACAGGACAACCTCGGGGGCAACAGCAAGACGGCAATGATCGCCACCGTCAGCCCAGCAGCCGACAACTACGAGGAGACGCTTTCCACTCTGCGCTATGCCGACCGTGCCAAAAGGATCGTCAACCACGCCGTGGTCAACGAGGACCCCAATGCCCGCATCATCCGTGAGCTCCGCGAGGAGGTGGAGAAGCTGAAGGAGCAGCTGTCCCAGGCTGAGGTAAGACCCAGCAGGGTGGTGGGGGGCGGCGAGGAATGACTGGAAAGGGCGGGGAGGGTTAACGGCTGCCGTATCTCAGTCCCTGAAGGCCCCAGAGTTGCAGGAGAAGCTGCAGGAGTCAGAGAAGCTGATCCAGGAGATGACCATCACCTGGGAGGAGAAGCTGAGGAAGACTGAGGAGATCGCACAGGTGGGCTTCTCCCATCAGAGCAGTGCCTGTCTCACTGGAGAGCTTTCAGGCCATAATGGGACCGACTAGAAACACCAGTGACGAAGAAAGCTGGGCAGTCATCTCTCCCCAGTTTAATTGACATTTTAAATAAATACTAATTGTGAGAGGAGATGCTCTTCACAAGCCAGGGCCATAGTGCTTGGGAGAACTGTCCTACCCAGAAGGTTGCAGGCTCCATTCCCAGCAGGTTCTATAGCTGAATGTGTCCTGCACTAGCAGAGTAGTACAGTGCATTACACACAGTCGTGTTTGTAATACAGTTCACAGTAATGCAGTTTTAACTTCTGCTTGGCTAGTCTACCTAGTTCCTAATCACTCAGCCAGTGGCTGTTTTTATTTGGCGTATCAGGTGGTGGCATTATATATGTCCCAGCCCCCCTATGTCAGCAGAGTCGCGTCCCCAGCACGTGTCTGTAACGGGCACCGTGGCAGGAGACAGTCAGCTGCAGCCGCGTCACACGCGCGCCCCCTGGTCTGTTGTCACTGAGGATACGCGAGTCTGACAAACTCTCCCATATACTGGGTGTTAAATGACACAGCAGTCTTTCTCACATTTTTTAACAGCACCTTTATTTATAGAAACCAGACCCATCATTTGCAAAGATTATTTTCAGATGGGAATTAAGATAAATTCTCCTCGGGTGAATCTGGGAGTAGGAGACGCGGCTGTGTGGAGCTGAGCACCAAGCAGGAACAGGCCTGTTTCCAAGTGCTGAAAAGCAATTATGGTTTTAAAACACGTATTAATGTCCATGGCGAAGGTTTAAAAGTGAAGATCAAGCCTTTAGGCCTGAGTTGTGTGTGTGTATGTGTGTGTGTGTCCACAGGAACGGCAGAAGCAGCTGGAGAGCATGGGGATCTCCTTGGAGTTGTCAGGGATCAAGGTTGGGGAGGACAAGTGCTTCCTCGTCAACTTGAACGCTGACCCCGCCCTCAACGAACTCCTGGTCTACTACCTGAAGGTGAGTGTCCTGGACATCAGCTGCGTACCAGTCTGACGTGTCTCTGACCTCACATCCTCCATCCCCACCCTCATGTCCGAAGGGGAGGTGCTTCATGGCCACTGGCTGTTGCCATTTTCCCTCCTCGCTGTGTTTTTATCTTGGCTCGTGGTGTTTGTCTCCAACGAGGCCCTTCATTTCACCAGACGTGGCCTTTTCAGTTCAGCGTCTCTCTGAGTTTGGCAAGAACAGGCCCTTTATTTCCCTGGAAAACGTGCTAAGTGCCCAGCGGAGTCGTCGTTCATAAGGCCCCTGGCTTCATCTCATCTGTGCTTCCATGTATGTCTCGTGAATGTTCCGGAAAGAGTCCAACTCCGGGGGTGTCTATGTGAACAGAAGCCTCTGTGTCACTGAGCGGCTGGGCTGCGAAGACCTTGCTTACCCGGCATGCACCAGGCCTCCCAGGAAGCAGGAGAGTAGGGGGGGCCTGCTGCTTCCTATCTGGTGACACGGTGCTGCTCAACCCCATTTTCCCATTTTGTCCAGGAGACACTTTAGCAAATGTCTCAAAGCTCAACTAAGCCTGTAACGCTTGGAGGGAGCAGCCGTCTTCTAGGTTACAGTAAAAAAACAACCAAAGCTTGTCTCATGTCTTCAGTCTCATCAGTTCAGCTGTTTCGGCACCAGGGAGGTTTTCGCCATCTTCTAGAACATTCTGAGCTATTTAATGATGGCTCTATAAATTAAGTATTGATTTTAGTAAATGAAGTCCTTTAGTAAAGGACACTGTTGTAAGTCACTCTGGAAAAGAGCGTCTGCTAAATGCTGTAAATGTAAGTCCTCAGTAAAACTGGGGTTGAGCTCAGTCATAGGACAGGCTTCCACTAAAGCCCCCTCCCTCGCCCATGTTGACTTATGCTGCAGCATAAAAATTATGTTTTAAAATCTGCATGCAAGACACATCTAGCTTTGAGAATAATGGGACCACTTGGCTCAGGCCTTCGGTACCCGGACACAAATTAGGACAAGTTAAGGATGAAGGGAGTCAAAACATTTAATCTGGAACAATAGAGCCATAAAAATGACTAGATTGCTATCAGACCCTGCAGACGTCAGTGTTCTCTTCACCATTAGGTTTGTTTAAAGTGCAGTGCGTGCAGCAAAAATTCCAGTTGTCCAGGCGGAGACGAGTTCCCCATGTCATGTGGCTGTTCTCCATCCCGCCCAGGGCACACTTTACAAATGCTGTCATTTGATATTCCCTAAAGCCTTTTTACTTTATGACAGATGAGTTCCCTAGAATCCTCTGGAGAACTTTGACTCACAAATGAAAGTTGTCTAGTTCATTTAGGGAAATGTGCACTAACTCATGTAGCTGACTCTCCTTGTGTCCCGCGTGGAGATGGGGGCTGAGCTGAGATGGTCCGGCTTTCAGTGTGGTTGGTGACACTGTCACGTCTGTGTGTCTCCCTGTCCCTGGATTATTGCCCTGCACTTGCATATCCGGCCACAGGAAGCGCCCTGGAGCGCCCAGTCAGCGATGGCGCCATGCTGCTTACACGCATGCCTTGACCTGTACTTTCTGTATCAGCATTTAAATGGGACAACTCGCTCTTTATTTGTATGATTGCTGTTAATTATGTGCTTTTAGAAGCACATCATTCGGATGATCATAGTCCCCAGGTGATTATGCAATGTTGGTCATTCCCCGCTATTTGTTATTGAACATGACCCTTCTTGTCATGTGAGGCATTATTTATAACCCCCCCCCAGGAGCATATGTTGGTGGGGGCCGACACCTCCCAGGACATCCAGCTGTTCGGCATTGGGATCCTGCCGGAGCACTGCGTGCTGGACGTGAGCCCGGACGGGGACGTGACCCTCACCCCCATGGAGAACGCCAGGTACGCTCTGCGGGGGGCGCTGTGTGGCACAGCGGGGAGCTTCCCATGCTGCATTAGAACAGGGCACTTAGGCACAGCTGCTCCAGTACACTGACCTGCTGCGGGTTGAGTTGAGTATAATAAAGATGGCACTTAAAATCATGCATACATCTTCCAGAACTGTGCCTCCTGCGTAGGGTCACGGGGCCTGGTGGCTGTCTGGGCGTAATCATAGCAGTGATAATAAACATCGTAATGTTTCACGCTGTGTAGTGCGATTCTGCGCAGTGTGGAGTGTGTGGGCATGGCAGTCAGGGTATGTTAGTCCATCTCACAGCCCGCCTGTGTCTTAAATTGCTTATCTGTGAGATATTCAGTAACCACCCACTTTCCATAAAGAAGATAATATGCCCAGATTGGTGACTGGTCCTTCTTTCCTATCCTTGTGGATGTGCGCTTGCGTGTGTGCGCAGGACCTGTGTGAACGGCACTGTGATCTACTCCACGACTCACCTGTGGCACGGAGACCGCATCCTGTGGGGAAATAACCACTTCTTCAGGTACCAACTGGGCTCCTCTCCGCTTATCTGCAGATTTACCAAACTAATACCTGGTAATTAATACAGATGCTCCTCTACTTACGAACTTTCAACTTACGAACTTTCAGATATACGAACGAAGAGGACTAAGTTCAAATTGTGTTCACTGGGCTCCCGTTTCCTGTCAGCAACATCAAATTTTTTTCTGCTCGCCAATTCCGCCTAGTACTACTTCTGGCCACTACTCCCGCCGTGCAGCAGCGTAGCGTGCGTACTCTCGGCATCCTAGTTCGAACATTTCAAGTTGCGAATGGCCGTTCGGAACGTATCTCATTCGTAAGTAGAGGAGCGTCTGTACTTAGAACTGCTGCACGTGTTACATTACTAGCTGTATAATGAAACATTTGTGTTTGCAACAGCCAAGCGACAGCACTGGTTATCCTGCAGGATTAGTTACCTTAATTTATCTGCATCCAGGGTCAGTCTGCCCAAGAGGAAGAGGCGGGATCGCTTGAAGGAAGCAGACAGGGGCTCTCCGAGAGACAGTCTGGTGGAGCAGGATGTGGAGACGGCCAGCGAGGCCTCGTCCGAACAGGACTACAGCTACGAGTTTGCCCAGACGGAGGTCATGATGAAGGCCCTAGGGAGCAATGGTACGACCTGCTTGTCCTCCGTACTTTGATCATCATCATCATCCTCTGCTCTCACCTACTGATTTATTTGAGCTGCTTTCTTTGATAAGCCACTTATCAAACTGCTTTCTTTGATAAGACACGCACAAACAGGCTAATTAACTATTCTTTAAAAAACACACACTCACACATGCTTGTATCTCTAGGGCTGCCTCTGTTGGCGTCCTTCCTCATCTTGACGTCGATATTGACAGGTTTGAGCGGTTCCTCTCTGAGAGATGATAGTAATAAAGAACTTTCTGCACCTTAGCTCCTTTACCTCGTATTTCACAGCTTATTCCTTTTTAATTGTTGCAAAACACTGAAAAAATGTTCTGTTCCACTTTCTTCTCAACTCTCTCCTCTTCACTCCATCTCCCCCTCTCCTCTCCTTCCAGGTCCACACTCTCTACTGTCCTTCTTCTCACTCTCTCCCCTCCTCTCTTCCTCCCCCTCTCCTGTTCTCTTCTTTCTATCTCTCCTGTCCTCTCCCCTCCCCCTCTCCCCTGTTCCTCCCCCTGTCCTATCCCCTCCTCTCTGCCTCCTCTTCTCTCCTCTCCCCTCCCCCTCTTCTGTGTCCTGAGTGATCCGATCACAAGTGGACAGTGCTAATTACGGGTGTGAACGCACCCAAAACGCATTGAAAATGCATCGACATCCGATCGATCAAACCACATTCAGAGGTGGCCTGGGACGCATATGGAGACATTCTTATATCAGCGTGAAGGCGAATGTGTCCCGGGCCGCATTGAACGACCGCCTACTCAGCTGACATCCTCGTGTGGGGGGATGTACTTATGTACTCATTAAACACGCGCGCGGTATGTCTGTCAGTGCGGAGTGGGCCACTGTGTACTCATCTGCATACAATCAGATACACCCCAATATGGCACGACCCATACTTTCCACTCAACTCCACTTTTTTTAGTACCTGGAAACAAAAGGGTCAACCACGTTTTCGAGAATAACACATTTGTCACCTCCCGACAATTAGTCCGAAAGTACGACATTGGGATAGAACAATATCCCCAGTACCTGCAAATAAAGTCTATTCTCAAGTCTAAGATCAATATATCAAATACTTTACTACCATCTCCACTTGTAGAAGAACTCAAAAAAATTACTGACACAAAGAAAAGAAGTTGGTTTATACCAGACTGTCGCGACCCATTCGCATGGAAGTGTCAAAGTGCGGGAAAAATTATTGTGTACGAAGGGATTTATTAAAGATGTTTTGGAATTTGCACAGATCATATATTTAATGCGCACTTTGACACTTCCTTATTTATGTCAGAGCTGCTCTACGCTTTAATATTGGTGAAACGTGCTGGTAAAAATTACTTTAACATAAAATTATAGCGGGTAGGTAACAATGTGCGTTCAATAGCCTAGAAAATGGATATGTCAGAAACGTATAATAATAGTGTGATTGTTTATATAGTTTTATATTGGGCTGTCTGGGGGGCTTGAACTCCTGGTCAGAAATTTATTTCCATTCCAGGGAAATAATGAACCACTTCCTTGAAATTTTCACAAATTTTGAGCTTCATTGGTTATGATTAAAAGCCGAAATATTATCATATGGCAACCAAAAAAATTCATTATAGCCTGAACCCTTTGCCCTTGAATAGAACAGTAGTAGCCTGACCTAGGCATATCTTAGTTCTGAAAGACCTTGTTAACACGTACATTTGTACTGTGTTGAGACAGTACAAAAATTTATGTCTACAATGCGAAGTTGAACTTCTTGCGAAATACTTTTGAGTTTTTTAAGAAATCACATTTCAGAATCAGAATCCTTTTATTAGCCTTGGTGGTGCTTTTAGAAGACATTACAAAAAACATACAACAATTACCAAAGGTATCTACAGAAAAATAATAAACATTAGATTGGCAATTGGGTAATGTGATAATTATATGGTAATTTAATTTTAACAGTAGCAGTAATTATGATAATGAATAATGACATAATTGAACATGTAATTATGTATGTGTGTGTACATAGTAATAGTTGTGGTAGAAATATAAAACTATATGAATATGAACTATATATATGACATAATAAATTAAAGGGCTCTTAAATAGTGCAATTATTAAGTAGCAGCCAAGTCAACTCTATATGTGTGAGAGTGCAATATGTATACAGTTAGCATTTGCATTATGTGCAATAATATTTTATAGAATTTAGTGATTAATTGTCTTTGTTGACACACCACAGCACACAGTGCACAACAAAGAAATGTGTTCTCTGCATTTAACCCATAGCAGGGGGCAGCTAATTCAGCGCCCGGGGAGCAGTGCTTGGGGGCGGTACCTTGCTCAGGGTAACTCAGTGGTGCTTTGCTGGTCGGGGATTCGAACCTGCAATCTTTGTTACAAGTGCGTGTCCCTAACCATTAAGCCACCACTGCCCCCCTCATTATAATAATGACCGTCTAATGAAAATCACAGCGTTACTACGAAATACAATTTAAAGATTATACATAGAAGACAAACATTGTGAAATTTAATACATTTTATGGAACAATTTAAAACTAAAAGGACACATTATTGAAATATTTATTCACTTATTTATTTATAGATATATTTATTTCTTTCTTTTTATGGCGTTCATTACCAACATCGTAGGCGGTTTGTTTACCCTGGAATTCGCCTATAGCTCTGGGTTTCTTCTTTTAATGTTTGGCAGACTCTGCATATGGAAGTAATTTATATGCTTATTTAAATAAGTAGGCGGGAAAGTGATATCCGATGAAAGGCGGTCAGTCCAGACGGGGCTACGGAGACGCATGTTAATGTCAGTGTGAGCGGACGTATTTAGCGCTGTCCGCTTGTGATTGGATCACCCAGGACGCATGTTAGGCCCTGTTCACACCTGGCATTATCTCCCTGATCTTCGCCCCCCAGATGTGCCCCCCCCCCGTCTCGTCCTTTGGCTCTTTCTCTCCTCTGCCACACTCTGTTTACTCTGCTACAGTAGGCCCGAGTTTCCGTCAGGTCTGTGACCCAGAGCGGTCGGCTCAGTGTCAGACAGCACACGCCGGTCAGCTGCTTTGCTCAGCCGCCTCTCCCTCCGCCTTTCCCTCACTGGGCTCTTTCCAGATGCTCTCCCTTTGAGAGGATTTATGTTTTCAGCCAGCCGGCCCACCGTAATGTATGTGCTGCCTTTTGGCAGATGTATTTTGTTAGATTGGAGACCAGTAGTGGGAATTTGACTCAGTGGACTGGGATCCATTAGCAGATAAGCAGAGAGTAGCTTCTTTGGGCGGGAGGCAGGTCTGGGGCCTACAGCTGCACTGCGACTGGGCCGTCCACTAACTACCTTAGTGTTTGTACGCACTAGTCTCCTTTTACCCCTTTCTCTAACCGTCTCTCCTCGGTCTCTGTCTCTCTCAGGCCATTTTACTGCTTTACTGGAAGTGAAGCACATAAGTCTGTATTTGTCACACTTTTTTTATCAGTGATATTTGTGGAAATGCAGTGAATCCATGCTGAGATTCATGCTGAATGTGACAGTGCTGTCTGTCTGTCTGTCTGTCTGTCTGTCTGTCTGTCTGTCTGTCTGTCTGTCTGTCTGTCTTCCAGCATGCACATACCCCCCCATAAAGTGGAGAATGTGACTTTCTACTCTCCACTTATCGTTCTCCTCCCGCTATCTTGCGGCCGCTCTCTCTGCTGACTCTTTCCCATAATCCTCTTCTGTGTGACCCCAACCCCCGCGCCCCTGTCAGACCCTATGCAGAATGTGGTCCAGATGCTGGAGAAGCAGTACCTGGAGGAGAAGCGCACGGCCCTGGAGGAACAGCGCATCATGTACGAGCGCGAGCTGGAGTCGCTACGGCAACAGCTGTCGCCCGAGCGACCGCCCCCCCACCTGCGCTGCAGTGCTGACCGCCTGGCCTTCCCCACCCACATGGCCCATGGCAAGATCCGACTGTGGTCTGAAGAACGGTGAGCATGCCGCGTCACGGTGACCAGCGGCCCATGAAGGTGGTGACCCTGAGTGATGCGCCCGTGTCCTTCCGCCAGGGACGAGCTGTTCCGGCAGAGCCTGTCCCGGCTGCGGGAGCAGGTGGTGAGGGCCAACTCGCTGGTGCGGGAGGCCAACTTCCTGGCGGAGGAGATGAGCAAGCTGACGGACTACCAGGTCACCCTGCAGATCCCCGCTGCCAACCTCAGCGCCAACCGCAAAGTGCGTCTCTCCAGTGTGCCGGAACGACCCGGCCCACTCTGCCAGTCACCTTAATTCATATCACACCAGCCCCATCTAATTTCATTGACCAAGTTCTTAATTTGGACACATGCACACACACACACACACACACACACACACAAACATACTTCCTTTGGGCAGGCTTAGGGAAGGCCTCCATTAGGGCCTAAATGGACAGATTCCCGCAGCAGACAGCATGTGGAGAATCGTCTGTCTAATTACTGATAGTCTGACCCTTTGACAGCAGTAAATGAGGACGCTCAGCCACCCCTCTGGTTTGGGCCTTACGTCAGGGCTCCTTAGCCATCACCACTTTGGGCAGATTGGGGTGCCGAACACTGGGGTTCTAAGGTTTGATAGCACCATGCTAATGGCTCATGTAATCAGCTAAGTTAGGCTGAGCAGATAATCCATGTCATGGAGGACACTGAGCTACTTCAGGTTTTACAAACTACTTTCAAACTGAAAGGCTCCTGTGCTCGGCTAAATAGTTCAGCTCTTCTTGCGCTTTGACTGGTTCGTTTCCTTGACTGAAAGACTCATCCAGCCGTTTCACATTAACATTAGTGACACGTGCATGATTATAGGAGACTGACCAATAAGCACACAGCAAGAACTCGGTGCTTAAGTGAAATCCAGGTCCTTTATTCGAAGTGGTATTTTACAAACCCTGTCCTAGCTCAGTGTCCTCCGTGACATGGATTATCTGGTCACCCTAGTTAAGTAAGATTAAGTAACCACACTAACAGCTCATCTAATCAGTTAAATAGCCCCCTGCTAACAGCTCATGTGATCTTTATCGTAGTAAGTTGAATACACTCCTTTCCGCTTTGGGCCCCTGCTGATGCCAGGCCTGCTTTGTTTATACGTTTTGACACTGTGTATTTGTTCCTAACTGAATCAGTTTGCTGCACCTGTGTGCACACGTGTGCTCTCTGTCCAGCGGGGGGCCATCGTGAGCGAGCCCGCCATCCAGGTGCGTCGACGGGGCAGAGGGACACAAGTTTGGACCATCGAGAAGCTGGAGAACAAGCTAGTGGACATGAGGGACCACTACCGGGAATGGAAGGAAGGGGTAGAAGACGTGGTAAGACTCCGCGGGCCTGTTACCCGCTCAGAGTGTAAGGCTGTTGATGACGGTCGCCCAGGAATGACCCCAGCTTCCTTCTGTATGTCCCTCACAGTACATCAAGCTGAACAACAAACGCGGGGACCCTTTCTACGAGGCACAAGAGAACCACAACCTCATCGGCGTGGCCAACGTCTTCCTCGAGTGCCTTTTTCACGACATCAAGCTTCAGTATGCTGTTCCCATCATCAGCCAGCAGGGGGAGGTAGAGAGATTTTAAATGCTTGTGACGTCTTTCAGTTAGTATTTCCGTCAGTGTTTTTCATTTGTGGTCAGCACCTTGGGCTTCGTGTGGAAGCTTTTTCAAAATATGCATGTGTTTACATATGAATGAGGCTTCTTTGCTTTTTGAGTGTGAGTATAGGTACTTGCATATAGGACTAATTAGGTCTGGGTCTGCCCTGATGAAAATACTTCACGTTTGTCCCCCATTTCAAAAGCACTGATTTGTCCACATTTTTGGTCTTTTTTTTTAATCCATAAACTATGGTCATACTTTTATTTTGTTATTTTTCATCTGATTTGCTTACCTTTGAGGATAGAGTTAAGGGAAATCCAAAGCGCAACCCCACAAAGTGACAAACGCAGCCCCTCTTCTGCCGGGACACATTTGAAGAAACTTTCCAAATCAGTGACAGTGATTCCAGAAAAGCCAGATGCTGTACAGATGCCTCCTTGAAACTACGGTTTGGCTTTTTATAAGTTAAGATTAAACAAAAAAAACTTATGAAAGCAAAACCACTTTTCATCTGTTCGTGATTAGGGTTTTTTACGGGCAACGTTATAGATAGGAAGCACTAAGTACATGGGGTCAGTGGGGAGAGTATTGTTATGAATACAGTTATGGAAGCCTGTATGTGTACTTGCAGCAGGTCCATCTGCGTATGTGTGTTGTGTATGTGTGCAGCAGGTCCATCTTCATATATGCGTCTGCGTATGTGTGTCTGCGTATGTCTGCCTGCCGTGTGCTGCGCATGGTGACCGGCGTATCGCCCAGGTTGCGGGCCGTCTGCACGTGGAGCTGATGCGGGTCAGCGGTGCCGTTCCGGAGCGTCTGTCTGGGGGGGACGACTCATCGGAGAACTCCAGTGAGAGCGGCAGCTACGAGGTCATGGACAATAATGGGGAGGTGGTGCATATGGCCAGGAAGCTGACCTGCAGGGTACGGCCGGCTGCACAGCCACACGCATACCGTCTCGCCCAGAGCACCTCACTGTCTACAGTGCCACAACCTCCTTGTGTCCCCCCCCCCCCCAAAGGTGCGGATTAAAGAAGCCACCGGGCTCCCTCTCGACCTGTCCAACTTCGTCTTCTGTCAGTACACCTTCTGGGAGCAGGCGGAGCCCACTGTGGCCCCGCCCATGGTCAGCCCAGACATGCCCACTCCCCGCACGCCAGACTCTCAGTTCACCGTTCGCTTCGACCACTGCACGGTTAGTGGTGTGGCCCATTTGGGGGAACAGATGGGGTGTGTGACCTTTGACCTTTCACATGCTCGGTGTGCCTCGGGATGCAGGAGTGTGAGTAGCCCTCTCTGTGCTGCCCCCCCCCCCCAGGATTACATCGTTCATGTGACGGAGGAGTTCCTGGAGTTCATCTCAGAGGGCGCCCTGGCCATCGAGGTGTGGGGCCACCGCTGTGCGGGAAACGGCCGTTCCCAGTTTGAGGTGGATGCTCTGCAGGCCAAGAGCAGGACCCTCAGAGACCGGTACGCGCTCTCACACTCACAGGCCTGTGGCCCATTTAACCCTCTGGGGTCGACGGCATCGTCGGCAATGCCGTGTATCTTTCTCGTGTATTTCAGTTCATAACTCGCTGAAATCTTATTGTAGAAACATGAAGAAAACGCTGACTAAATTCGTAATCTGTCTTCTTTTCAAAACGTCCATTGTCAGAAATATAATTTTTTTTTAAATTAGGTTAAATAGGCAAAAAATTAAACCATGTCACCTTTCTTTGTTTTAGCTGCATCGGGGGCGTGAAGATCGCTATTCGCATTCTAAACAGCCGCATTTCCACGTATTCAAATTGCATTCACATGGTAATCTGATGAACAACATAGCGGTGAAACGCGATCCAGATACATCCCCATCAGCGCCATAAAAGGGCCGGGGGGGAGTGTGGCCAGGTGTGAATGTTTACACGTGAGAGCTCTAAATATTCAATAGACGGAGACTAGAAATAGTGACATGAGTTAGCTTTTTCTTATTTATTTATCCAACTGGATGTTGCAACTACACCATTTAGTCATCTTCATGTAGCCAAGA
>JAODLD010000052.1:18858710-18873846 GCA_026781065.1 Mormyrops boulengeri | reverse complement strand
CGTGAAACTCAACAAAATTCAAAATAAAAGTGATTACTGGAAAGCCTGAAATAATTTTACGATTGTTTGTAAAAGAAAAAAGTAGTAGCGGTGCTTACAACTAGCAGAAAAGCTTTATACTTGATTGTGTTAACATTAGCGTTGATTCAAACAGCATTCTCCAGCTCCAGCCATCACTCACTCCCGCCTGGTCTCTCGTGGCAAATATACAGTAAAACGTCGGTTTTCACTTTATCCAAAGAAAAAATGTGCCGCCTGTTTTCCGTGCTAATACTTTACTGTGAAACAAGCAGTAAATAGTTGTAACCATCTAATGGCCCAGGATGCATTGCGTTTTACAATGTAATACTGTAAAACAATGAAACAATACTTTACTGTAAAAATCTACTGTGAAAATTACAGCAATTTTTTACAGTGTAACGTTTGTTCAGCTTTATCCAAGCCAGGTTCTGTTTATCCAATCTTGAAAGCTGCAAAGAAAAATATAAAAAGTGCTTTTTCAGTGTTTAATTGTAGTTTATTTTCTGCTTAAACCCATCCCTAGATTTGTATCCTAAGCTATAATCATTGCCGGCTCTCTCCTGGCTATTTTCTTCCTTTTTCAAGGACTGCAGACTATTGGGCGGACAAGAAGTCTGTCAAACCCCACTGGGATAAAGTATCATCCTTAATTCTTCTTATACCTAAGTATGTAGCTTGTTGTTTTACTGGGACAGTGTACATGCTGAAATGGGTCTGGTTGGGAAGTGACTTAGCTACAGCTCAGGCAGCAGTGAGTACTGGGGTAGGGACCCCTACACAAAATGGACGACGTCATGGATGCCATGTGAAGAGGAGTCATGTTTTCCTGTGTTTGGTGATTTTAGCTTGTTTTTAGACTGAAGGACTATGACAGACATCAATCACTGAAGCCTTGCTGAGATATGAATGCCAAGATCAGCACAGTATTAGTTTGTGAGGTGAGTTTTTTGTTATACATGTAAACAAATAGGCCAACTAGTGGCCATATCGAAATGACAACAAATTTTATTCATATTTTATTTAAGTGGCTTTATGACATGGATAATTTTTGTAATAGTTTTTGTATTATATAAGTTTGGGCCAGAATTTTTTTACTCATGTATTATTTTTTTTATTATTATTTATTAATTCTAGAAACTAACAGTTGTACCGTGGATGGATCGGCCAGGAGGAAGCAGGAACCATCAGGCTAATTAGCTGGACCATGTTGATCAGTTAATATATTTGATAAAAAAATAACTCAAGGAGATACAGTAGGTTCATCCACAATAACCTGACTCATTAATTCATTTTTTATTTCTATTCAAAATTCCAATGCACACTACACTTGTAATTTGTAATGCACATTCCTCATTGTCAAAGGTTAAGCATAAAATGTGTACATGGAGCAAACTGTTTAAACTCAACCTGATGTCTGATGTATATCTGTTTTGGGAAAATGCTGTTTTTGTTTTAGTCCTGATCTGAATGTAAAAATTGATATACAGCAACCTCTCTTTCTCCACACACAGTCAATTTGAAGTGTGACTGTTTCCAATTAAGGTAAAAAATGATGCCGAAGTAAACATCTTTGTTAGTAAGTAAGTAAGTAAAATTTTACTTGTAGTACACATTTCAAGAGCACTGCGTGTTCACCAAAGTGCTACACACTTCAAGGTCACAAAACAACAATTAAGCGAAGACAAAAGATACATTACACATATAATAAATAGAAAGAAAAAACACAAGTCAAATGCTGTTTAGTACAATTAACCAGTGTAGTTGAGACAGTCCAGTTTATCAGGTTCATAATGTTACCTAAGAAATATTAAGGGAATTCATGTTTATTTTCAGTATATCATGAATCATGTCTTCATACTAAATCAAATTTCTGAATTGAAGTTCTGCTTGATTAATCGAATCACACCAAATTGTTCGCCTTTTTAAAAAAATCAGGGGGGTGTTCCATGAAGCAGGATTTCTTGGCGAACCGGATAACCGGGTTTAAGGTAGTCTGGGCTAAATGTAAGTGAACGAAGATAATGTTCATTTTGCCCAGACTTAAATCTGCCAAGTTATCCAGTTAACCAAGAAACTTTGCTTGGTGGAACACCCCGCAGCATTGCATCAAATCATAATCAGATTGTTTATCAGTCCTATTGTTTATAATTAAAACTGCAAACCAAGGAAAAGGCAATGTGTGTATATAACACAACATTAGAGATTCTTATTTACACATTTGTAGATATATATGTAAAATAAAAATTCAGTAATAATACCTACAGTAGTTATTCTTGGTTTGAATTTTATAGTAAAATGCGCGATTCATAATTATATAATAGTATCTAGTAAAATTGCGTGATTCATTCAAGAAAAGCCAACAGATAGTCTTGGCTTTATCAACTACTCTTTCTCTGTGGTGTAATTGATTTGGAAACCAAACTTTTCCCAAATTATTGATTTAAGTGATGTGGGAGGGTCTTTGAGCTCTCACTTTGCAGTTATAACCAGCATTAGCCCTAACCAACAATTAGCCTAACGGCCACAATAGCATATTTTCTGTGTTCTACTGAATTTTTGTTCCGTCCATGTCAAGAAATGTACTCATTTTTCTCATTATGCATTCCAAACTGAAAATAATGTAACTAAATGGTACACGACAAATACATCTACCATTACAGCCCCAATCCAGGTGAATCACCCACAGACCAGAGGTTTAGACTGGTGATGTCACGGGTACAAGCAAAGACGGGATTATAACCCTTAGCAGACCTATGTGATGGCTTATGTGGAGGTGTCAAGGACCCCTAGAACGTCATGACAAGAGAGATGACTCCAGAATGGTCTTGACTCCCCTTATGCCTTTAAGGTGCCAGAAATCCCTGTTAGACATAAAGTGGGATGTGCCACAGGATAATAACCATGCTTCAGTCGGACATATCTCAGAAAACTATTTACAAGAAGTTGGTGATGGTGGAAAATCAAATCAGCACGGAACATGTTATTCAAGATAGCATCCTCTGCATCCAACAAGAAAAGGGAGCAGGAAGTTGTGGTACCATCCAGCTGCAGATCACTGGTTTTACACACAGCTTGCATTACAGCTGGACAGACAGTTTTATTGTCTGGCCATGTCTGATCCTACTGTCAGACCTGTCCAGAGTGCCAGAAGACCAGTGTTGTACCACGTTCTCATTGGGCCCCTCTCCAATCCATGTCAGTTATTACCACTCTATTTAAGAAGGTTGTTACAGTATATATATTGTGGAACCAATGGAGAAAATTAAAGTACGCAGATTATGGTTGTGTGTCATTATGCTACTGGTTTCCCAGAAGCCTTTACCTTGAGAACTGTCACCACTCCTAAGCTATTCATTGGCTGGTCCAGCTCTTTACTCAAGTGAGCTTTTCAAAAGAAATACTCATTGACCAGGGGACTAACTTTGCCTTACAGCCAAAGCAGGGGTGGGGATGGTATACGGCCCGCAAGACCATTTAATCGGCCCCATCAATGGAATTCCTGAAGCCTCCGAAAATCCCCCCCGGCCCAAGCTGCCCGCTGCCTCATCAGCGCCAATCAACACCTATTGTTTTGCAAATGAAAGCGAGTTTCACGGTTTCATGAATCATGAATCATTAATATATCGTAATTTGAAATACAGTTGAATCCCCATTTCTCTTGATTCGGCAATTGCGATTTCAGTTTCCCGAAAGTATTTCGTAAAATAACTTCATGCATTTGGTTACTGTCTGTAACAATCGGTGTTAATCTGTTTTTTTTTCAGTTTTAAAGTTCGATCAGGACTGACGTCGCTACATACGAAAAAGATTGCGCAGTTATGTGCACACAAAAGACTGTAAATTACTCCGGACGTGCGTGTAACCTTATTTAGTTGTAAAAACAAAAGTGCTAATTACTCAGAAACAGATTGCGTTCCAAATATATTACGGTACAATAAAAGAGACTTTCGCGTGCGTGTGTGTATTATATTCAAGCGGTTATATTTGATATCATAAATAGATACAGTTGATGTCTGCAACAATCTCTGTAACCTTGTTCAGTTGTAAAAGTTAGAGCTAAAAGATACATTTATTTACGTATATCGGTAAAAGGACCCTGGCATGACATTAGCGCGGTATATGCATTATAAATGTGTCACAAAGTAAAAACGAATGTAATAGGAACCACAGTTCAGAGAGATGTGTACAGTGTGACAGGTACACCTGTCGCAAGTGTAGGAACGAGGGTCCTTGGGTGTGTGACGACTGTTAGTGGCTAGAAATGGTTTTGTACCTTTTGTGTATGTGCTTTTTTATATGATACATGTGTATCTTCCACTTGAATGACACTGACTCTCTCTCTGTCTTTCATACACACACATGTTCTTTATCTTTATACCATCTGATACCTGAAATTTACACATTCTGTGTCTAAATTTCTGGCAGCTTGTACTCACGACTCAATGATGCAACTTTTTCCCATGTGCCACATGAGGTGTTCACATCAAAAACGCACATGCATACACGGGTATAAGATTGCCTGCAAAGCCTAACATTTGTTATTTCATCATAAATTTACACATATAGTTGTAGACACAGAACATACATCAAATGTATGTATTTGTTATATCAAATATATTTGTGTAATTGACACCACGGTTACCGTCTACCCTCTGACATCAGTCGCCTCACCAAAGAGATGCATTTCCAGCCATCACATTAGAGATGTTTATTCAGTAATTTAATATGGCCCTTGAAGGATGTTATAAAAATAAAATGGCCCTTGATAGGGAGAAGGTTCCCCACCCCTGAGCTAAAGGGACAGCTATACAAATAGCTGGGAACTAAGACTCTGAAGAATGCACCTTACCACCCTCAAAACAGCAGTTTAGTTCAGATATTTAATGAGACCTTGAAAAAGTTTATCATGGATACTGATCTGAAGTAGGACAAGTGGCTTCCTTATCTTCTGTTTGCCTAAAGGGAAGTGTGGCAAGCCTCTGCTGGGTTCTCACAGTTTGAGCTGCTTTGTGACTGGCCGACATTGGGCGCCTTTTTGAACGGAGAGCATCGTCAAAACATTCCTTGGGGCAAAGTGTAGTCTACTACATTCTGCAAATGGGAGTCTGGTTACACAGGTAGCTAGAGGAAGCTCAGATCACCCTTCAAGTGACCCAACAAGCACAGAACACAGCGTGAGTTTGCACTAGGACGGAAGTGTCACAAGAGGATATGTGAGACCATGAGTGGTGGATAGTGGGGAGGGGCTGAAGCAGGCCTGACAGCCTCTGGGTGGGTGACTTTTGGCAGGTATACACACTGGGTAGATTGTTTTTGCAACCATTGTCCATTCTAGGCCACCAGTCGCATCTCTGGGGGAACTACCCAAAGATGACCCACCAACCTGGAACACTGTACCTCTGAGTGCATCGAGGCTGGAACATACAGCTACCCTTAGGAGTATCACCAGGACGAGGTCTGTGAGCTGTGTGCTCTTCTGATGTCCTGAAGAGACATGCTGAGCACAAAATGGGTTTGGGCTTGCAGATTCACTTTGAGTTACAGACTTTCTGAGAGAGAGCATGTGCTTTGGTGTTCTCGGACCCTGGGCAATATGAAAGTGAAGCGGAAGCTGCTTGAGAAAACAAGGCCCACTAAACCTGTTGAAGCTTTAGTCGTTTACCTTCACAGGCAAACTCAAGGTTACTAGCTTAAGATTTTTCAGTTCTCCACATCATAATTCTATTCTCCAGTTGAGAGGTGTAATTAAAAGATGGCACAGCGATGGACGTTACGCTCCTTAGGGAAGCTCTGTGACAATACAGCCCCAACATCTGGCTCTGAGGCATCTGTCTTGGCAGACCAAAGACTTCTGCTCCTAGATGACAGTCACCCCCTCCAGGGCATTTTCTGTCAGGTGTGAAATAATGTAGGCCACCCTTGGCTGTTGGGAAGTGACTTTAACTGCAGCTCTGACGCCAATGAGCAGTGGGGTAGGGACCCCTTACACATCATCGAGATATTGCTGCAGAGCTAATCTGAGCTCCCTGTCCTGTGCATTGGCATATGTACAGATGGTGTGAAAACAGGGTCAGGGGATGAACCCTGGGACACTGCAGGGTAAACATGTAGGTCCCGAAGAGCCTCCACTAATCTGATTATTGACTTGATGAAACTGGTTCTGTTGTTTGTGCAGCATGGCTCCCTGGTAAGTCAGCATGCTGCAATTCTCTTTGGCTGCGCTCTGGCTCGACTCGTCATTCTGTCATGAGAGTGCTGTTCCAATATTGTCGTGTGTACACTTGCCGAAGCCTTGTAAACACAAAATAAATTAGAATTTCCATACTTCACAAGAAATGCACAAGTCAGTTCCTTAGACAGACCTTCAGCCCCAACCAATGGATCCAAGAGTAATTTCTCATTTCAGATAAAATAACAATAATAACTGTGTAGTCTCAAGACAGTCTCACCATGATATTCAAGCATGATATTCATAGCATTTAGAAGGCTTCAGTGAATGAGTGCCGTCTGTGAGAAACAGGGAGTAAATACCTTTCTAGTATTTTATAATGGTGAGCAAGAGTGCCTTTGGCTCAAGTCTGCTCCCTGCTGCCCACCGGTGGCCACCTCTGCTCCTCACCACGGATGTGATAAGAAGGTCTTGCTTCTTCTCTGAGATTCCACTACTGAGCTTCTTGCCAAATGGCATGGCTCATATTGAGTGGCAAAGAAGGTGGAAACTACTAACTAGAAAAAGGGCGGTTTTTACATTTTATCCCATTAAGACAATAACTCAAAAACCATTTTATGGATCTTTTTCAAACTTTGTAGAGGCATTTGTGGGCAGTGGTGGCTGTGGGCAGTGGTGGCTTAATGGTTAGGGACGTGCACTTGTACACGAGAGATTGCAGGTTTGAATCCCTGACCAGCAAAGCACCACTGAAGTACCCTGAGCAAAGTACTGCTCGCCGTGCGCTGAATTAGCTGCTGCCTGCTATGTCACGTTGTCACACATGGGTTAAATGTAGAGAACACATTTCATTGTTGTGCTTTGGTATGTCAGCAATGACATTTAATCTCTAAATTATATGGGTACTATCATGCAACTGGCTAAATTTTGGTCGGTAACTGCTTATCCTATTCAAGGTCGTGGGGGTGGCAACTCATCACAGGTTATATTCACAACTATGGGCACTGCGGTAACTCCAACTGACCTCAGCTTGTTTTTGGACTGGGGGGGCAGGGGTAACACCACAATAGCACAGGGAGAACATGGAAGCTCCATACACATGGAGCCATAGTAGAGATTTGAATCCTGGTCCTCATGCCACCCCCATTGTTAATGTGATAAGTCAAAAAGTATTTGATGGATATTATTATTATTATTATGATGCTTCAGGAAAAAACGTTACATGGTTTTATTTTTAATATCAATTGTCCCAAACAATGAAGCCGCAGCAAAAGAGGCATATAGCAACCGTAAAAAATGCTTTGTCTTGTGAACACAGTAACTCTAAGAGTATTGTATGGCTCTTTTACAAACTTTGCAAACACATTTTGGGGGTGACAAGCTGGAAGTGATACAATTTTGAAACAGAAATGAAAGCGGCACTGCATAGTGATAGAAAAAAAAGGTAGTTTTAGACATTTCATCCCGTTTGTGTGATAACTGAAAAGTTATTTTAGAGATCTCTTTAACCTTTACAGATTTTTGCAAGGTTGATGATCTGAACCTGAACAACTTTTGAGACAGATCACACAAAAACTGAAGCAGCGCTGCCAGCTCAGATACTTGATCTTGTGTTTATGATAACTCAAAATTATTTGGCCCATCTTTTCCAAACTTTGCAGACACCTTGTATGGCTAAATAACTGAACAAAACTGAAGCAACAGCACTTAGTGACAGGAGAAAGAAGGACAAGCTGTTTAGAAGCTTATCTTTGGGAACAGGATCGGTTTATCTTTCATTATTCATTCCATTCACTTGTTTTTGATCTTATTACTACTTCACAAAAACATTACACGAATGGAAATCTACACCTAAAATGCACACTTGATCAGATCCAGAATTGTAATCTTAACGACAGAGGGCAGTAAAACTGGAAAACAACGTCTGCAGCTTCCATTTGTGAGCGCAGCCATTTGTTATCTAAACTAATGCCGTAGATTGTGGATGTATATTGTCGTATACGTATAACTATTGAAACCGTGAGTTCATCTAACAGGTGAGATAAAGTTACTTGCTCACTCATATTCCTTGTTGTTTTATGGTGCTATTGCCCTGTATTGAAAAATAAATTGTCTTGTCCTGTTTGGTATTCAGATCATGTGATCAACCCCCTCTGTCCTCCCAGAAATTTTGGGTGGACCCATGAAGGTGGGGGAGTGGCCTTGCTTATTTTTTAATCTAAAGTAGTAGAATTTAATATGATAAATAAGCAAAGTGTTCTTCCACTCAGTTACAATCCCAGTAATCTCTTTAATCTGATATTGTACATAGAATATTACCACTGAGCAATGAGGAGATCGCTTCCAGTTAAAATTGGATGTGAAGTAGGTTATGAGAACTAGGAGAACTGCCAGGAGAACTGCCTCATCCTCAGTGTTGCCAGTACCAAGGAGCTGATAGTGGACTTCAGGAAGCAGTGAGGAATACACGCCCCCATCTCCATCAAGGGGACCACTGTGGAGAGAGTCAGCAGCTTTAGGTTAATCAGTGTGCACATCACAGAGGACCTTACATGAACAATACACATCACTGAAACAGTGAAGAAGGCACAGCAGCACCTTATCTAGTTCTGGAGGCTTAAGAGGTTTGGCATGAGCCCCCACATCCTCAGGAGGTCTATAGATCACCACTGAGAGCCTCCTAACTGGATGCATCACTGCTTGGTATGGAAGCTGCGCTACCCTCAAGCCCAAACCACTGCAGAGGGTGGTGCAGTCCACCAAACAGGTTATTGGAGGGGAGCTACCACCCTTGCAGGTGGTACACCAGGTGGTGAGGGAGGAAAGCCACTAAAATCATGAGGGAGCCCAGCCATGCTCTGCTCAGACTGCTGCCGTTAGGCAGATGGTACCGCAGCATCAAGTGCTGGGCCAGCAGGCTCTGGGACAGTTTCTTCTACCAGATGACCAGGAGGCTGAATTCTAGCTAATATCATTGTGGCTGTTACCCTGTGTCTTGTTAAGTGTAGTCAATATAGTTATCCATCCATGTTCTGTAACTGCATATCCTGTTCAGGGTCACGGGGGGACTCAGGGGGTGCCAAGCATGTGGGCACAAGACAGGGAACAACCTAGCATGGGGCACCATCCCCTCACAGGGCACACACACACGCGCACACACACACACGCGTGCACAGGCAATTTGGGAGCTCCAGTTAGCCTCAGTGTGTCTTTGGACTGTGGGGGGAAACCAGAGCACCCAGAGGGAACCCCACGACGACACAAGGAAAACATGCAAACTCCACACACATGGAGCCATGGTGGAGACTCCGTCCCACGTCCCAGCGGTGTGAGGTGACAGTGCTGACCACTGCACCACCATGCCGCCCCGGATAGTTATCCCATGTTAATCATTGTAGTTTCTTGTGTTCCTCCCTACCTTTGCTATTGTGGTTTTCCAATGTTGCTCCTTGCCTCAGTTTCTGTTTTGCTAGTTTTGTTTTAACCCCTTGTGGTCCATTTGTTTAACTCTGTTTTGTCGGAGCTGCTATGCGGATCGTCTCTCCCTCGCCAAGCTTTAATGTGACAACAATATGACGTGACACTGAGTGTCATAGATGTGGAGGAATTCAATGCACTGTTTAATAGCCAAGACAGAACCCGGGGAATATGATTGCTTTAAAGCTGATTTCTGGACATTTTGCTGTATTCTTATTAATGAAAGAGTCCATAGTGTGTTGAAAAAATAAAAGTAAATGAGCAGGCCATAATTGTCTGATTTATTTTTAGATGAAGATGAGGAGAAAATATATTTTATTATAACTTTTCTGATCAAACACATGAAGACAAGAGCATAGGTGCCTGAAGTATTTTCTTTCTAAAAATTTGATGTTCCCAATTGTGGGTTCATTTCAGGTTATGATGATTATGTAGCGTGATGCCACACCTGCCTGCAATTTAGCCACACACCACCAGGGGGCAATCAGCACCATGCATGCCAACGGTAACTATGTTATTACTGTTGGCTTTCCGGGGTGATAACAGCACAATGGACAACCTATAATTGCCCCAGTCAGTCCTGTTCAGTGATGTTTAAACCCAATGCACAGAAGCTAAGGGGGGGAAAAGAGAGGAGAGGGCCGCAAATAGTGCTGCTATCTGTTTTGTTCTGTTTTTAAGCTAATAAAACTTCCCCGGACAGTGATTTTCCCGTATCTCCATCCCTTTTGTATTCCATTTTACATTAAGAATAGTAGTATAGTGCTATAATTTATAGTATAGTATAGTATAGTAGCTATAATAAAGAAGTCTACTTTGAGGGCTTCTTCAAGAGACCAAAGACCTGAACAGGAACACAGGTGACCTCATACAGAAACTCGTTCTCACCCAGCGAATTTTTCGACTATCAAGGCAAGCCTTTAACCGTAGTAATACATATTGGCATTACCTCTTTAGACTTTCACACGAAATTGCAATATTAAAACGGACGAAATCAGTCATTCAGGAAAACATTAGAAGCCATTCTCTTCAGAGAATGATCTGTCCACTAGGGATAGCTGGTTCTGTCTAACAAATTGAAATATAATCCTTTTCTGTAGCACGTATCTGGCCTGTATAACGCATCAGTTATTCATTTTGATTCTTACTTTATCGGTGTTAACAGCCAGTTTTGCTAATTAGCCTAACTGTATATCTTTGGAAACCCCACATAAGATGGAGAGTGCCTGCAAATATGCAGACAGAGCAGAGATGGGATTCGAGCCCAAAACGCTGTGAAGCAACAATGATGACCACTGAGTCACCACGACTCCAGTTCTAATTACGTTTACGTTATGTTATGTTGTTATATCGGATTTTTATTTGGAATCCGTTTACACTGAGCGATCGACTAGTACCGTCAACTGAAAATTATTTGGAAAGTGTTTCTGTTGTCGATCTGACCACTAGACAACCTATAGGTAAGTCTATCTACCTGACAAGCGGGTCAGATTTATTGTAGCGACGAGTCATGGCAACGTTAGGAGTCCATAGCAACAGAGATTCCGGTATCATGATTCATGTATAAGAATGTGACTGCCTAAAATGTTTCAGAGTCGTACGAGAAAACCAAACATTAGTAAACCTGCACCAACACGGTGTTTGCTGGCTTTATTCATTATGGGATGCACAAGTTCCAAATTCTCGGTTGTCAAGGCTATGGAGCCCAGCAGATTGGTTGAAGGAAATGAGGTAGATCAACAGCATCAGGTTCAGTTTTTATGTTTAGTCTCTGATTAATAGAATTAATGTAAAACTAAAGCAGTTTTGTGGATACTTATGATACAGCTGTAAGCGTGCTGGTATAGATTTTACGTAACCGTTATCAGATGAAACTGAAATTTTATCATGGCATAGGGAGGAAAAGGCTGCTGAAGTTCTTATTTAATTTTCTGAGACAAACCATGGTCGATGCCGTCTCTTTAGAGGCAAGTGAAATAAACCAATACTGGCCGATTACCGTTGTAGGAAATCCAAAACATCTTTATTTTACTGTTAAACATTAGACACGTTTCCTCTTAAAATCTTCTTTCGGCCGTATTAACAAGACAAGTCAATCTGCTATTCATTGTAAAATATCTGCACTGAGAAAAACTGATATATAATTCAATATATCTACGGGTTCAGTATAACACGTTTCCATTAAAATGTTTACATAATTCTTTTCCTATGCGTAATACTACCCTCTCCGCTAGCAGTCTTTTGCTTATTAATAATTCATTTGCTTATTCATTTGCTTATTCAAAGGGAAATTGACTCGGACTGGACTCGGACTGATCATAACGTTAATTTAAACCTACACTTGATACAGGGTCGCGACTGAGCTGGCATGGTAAACATTGGGTCGCGGTGAAAAAAAGGTTGAGAACCTCTTGAATACGGGATGTATCAGTGAGTTTGTTTTCTTGCCTGTCATCACAGAAAAATGCTTTGGAGAATGACGTTTCGGAGGCGTTTCCCCGCGGAGAATCGGCAGCGTCTAAGCATACTACAGACAGCGGGTTAGGTCTGGAAGCCGTGCCCAGGACAAGGTCCCCATTAAGCGGTAAGGTGGTATTTACAAGGAGGTTCAACAATGTGTGCTGACTCACCGTTCAGTCAACAAGAAGTTGAATGAGCGAAGTTGACTGAGCCATTTTTCAGGTCCCCACAGATGCAATAAAAAAGTAAAAACGCAAAAAGTCTTTTGTTTGGTTACTTATGCTTAAGGTTAGGGCTGGGTTGGGGTTAAGGTGGTCATTGTTGGGATTAGGGTTATGCCCGTAGAAATGGAGATGTCCTACAAAGATGGAGATACCTAATCTATGTGTGTCTGTGTGTGTGTCTGTGTGTGCATGTGACTGCGTTTTTGTGTGTCTATCTATGTGCATCTGTGTGTGTGTGTGTCTGTCTGTCTGTGTGTGCATGTGTCTCTGTGTGTGTCTGTCTGTGTGTCTGCGTTTGTGTGTGTCTGTCTGTCTGTCTGTGTGTGCGTGTGTCTCTGTGTGTGTCTGTCTATGTGTCTGCATTTGTGCGTGTGTGTCTGTCTGTCTGTGTGTGCATGTGTCTGTGTGTGTGTGTGTGTCTGTTTATCTGTGCCTCTGTCTGTCTGTGTGTGTCTGTCTGTGCGTCTTCCTGTGTCTCTGCCTGTCTGTGTGTCTGTCTGTCTGTGTCTGTCTGTCTCTCTGTCTGTGTCTGTCTGTGTTTCTGTCTGTGTGTCTGCGTGTATTTCTATGTGTCTGTTTGTCTGCCTGTATGTATGTCTGTCTATATGTCTGTCTGTGTGTCTGCATGTCTGTCTGCGTATCTGTCTGTGCGTCTGTCTGTCTGTGTTTCTGTCTGTGTGTCTGTCTGTGTGTGTCTGTATGTATGTCTGTCTATATGTCTGTCTGTGTGTCTGTCTGTCCTACTGTATGTATGTCTGTCTATATGTCTGTCTGTGTGTCTGCGTGTCTGTCTGTCTGTGTGTCTGTCTGTGTGAGTCAGGCCCTAGTTCCTTGTTCACCAAGGAGGACAGAGAGAGACCAAAGGCCCATGAGATCCTGGAGCAGCTGCAAAGGCAGGGACTCATTCCAGCAAACCGCAGGGAGGGGCAGTGGGGGGAGGCCTACAGTGTGATGGTGAGCAATGGATGGTGCAGCCAAACACACAGGATCCTCTTTACCCTCACACACCTACCAGCCATGAAGAAAAGCTCTGAAGGGACGTTATCCCTCTTCCTCCGTATTCTTAACACTGGCTGTGGTGCAGGCCACATGACCCTGATCTTGGAAGAATATCATTTAAAGATTATTTCTAAAATGTCATGCAGTAAATATCATTCACACGTATCATTCAGAAAATATGCCCAGTCATTTTCTACGTCAGCTCATCAGGGAGGCTGGAGCTTATTTCAGGAAGTGCGGAACCAGGGTTCGGGTCATTCTAGAATGCATCAATTCCAATCCAAATTGAGAAATGGAACTGGAGTTGTGATTGGAAAAAAACTCTGGGGAACAGAATTGGAATTCAATTAAAATTTCAGGGAGATGCAAATTCCAACTTGAGTTCCACTTCCTGATCTGGATTGGAATTCATGAATGCTTTCCGGAATGGCCCCAACCTTGGCACACACACACACACACACACGCATACACACACACACACAGACACACACACACACACACAGACACACACACACAACGTGCAATTTACACCAATTCAACAGTCCATGCAGATGGAGAGTGAACACATGCCAATACAGCAACTGGACACAGAGCTGTACAGAGCTACACACGGAGTCCCTCCAGTTACAGGGAATTTGAAATTCCTTTTGAATCTGATATGTTCAGACTGTGCCTAATGGTGGTTATTCTAAAGACTTCATTCGTCACACTGTCATGTTCAGAGCTCTGATTACCCTTGTTGTTTTACTCACTGGCAAGATATCACTGGTGGGAGAGTCTGGGAGATTGCTGGGCAGTGAGCAGATTTAGTGAGCTTCCCCACTGTTCAGAGGAGGTTCCATTTTGTATTGATTCCTGTGGTAAACTGTGAGTTTAATGCCAAAGCAGATGTTTAGCTATTACACATCTTCCACGTTTCTACAGATGGACGGCCCAGAGCAGCACCTGCGGCGGCCACCCCTACGCTTAGAGACTCTGAGGAACAGGGCAGGGAAGCTCATCACCAAGGACGACATCGAGGCCAGGATGAAGAGAGCAGAGGAGAGACGCAAGGTACTGCTGGCAAGGGGGGGCTGACGCACTCAAGATTCTTTTGTTTATGCTTATTGATGGTGTACATTTAGCTAAAATATTCACAAACATGTCTCAGTACCTTTCCAAGTTGAGGATGCTGAACTACTCAAAGGGATCAAGATACATTGTAGAACCTATGATCAATGCTGGTTTTGGCCAGGGATGCAGGGCTGCTACAGCTCATCTCAGGCAGCACAATGGGCTGTCATCCTGGATGGAACGCCGGTCTGTCACAGGGGACACGCCACAGTCACACAGGGCTATCATCCTGGATGGAACGCCGGTCTGTCACAGGGGACACGCACACAGTCACACAGGGCTATCATCCTCGATGGAACGCCGGTCTGTCACAGGGGACACGCACACAGTCACACAGGGCTATCATCCTGGATGGAACGCCGATCTGTCACAGGCAGTGCCCCCCCTCCCTACACGCAGAACACGCGCTGTACGTAGGGCCCCACGATCCATGGGGGGCCCCAATTCTCTGCAAATATGCAAAGGATGCGCATCGCTGCCATGAGGCGCGCGTACAGCACCAAGTCAGCCCAAGACAGGAGAGAAAGAAAGAGACGAGCAGTCTGACACCGCAAGGTTGTAAACCAAAATCGCATTTTGTGATACAGTCATTTTCTATTTACATTTACCGCATTTAGCAGACGCTCTTTTCCAGAGCGACTTACAACAAGTGCTTAGTAATCTATGACTGTTC
>JAODLD010000052.1:18830595-18844052 GCA_026781065.1 Mormyrops boulengeri | reverse complement strand
GGGTTACTGGGGCAATTCCCACCCCCACTTTTGGGGTGGGGCGCCAGGTTTTCCCCGTTTCATTTGGTGGGTTCTGGCTGCCCCGTTGCGCGTGCCCCCCCCCCCCCCCCCTGCCGGTACCCCGAGCCCTGGCAGTATCAGTGTGGGCTGCCTCTTGGCTCAGTGTCCCTCCAGCATGGTATGTGCATGACTCACTCCTGCCCCTGGCTGCTGCCCCTCTGATATCATCTGGTCTGAAATGGCCGGGCTTATTTCTGTCACCGGGGAAGTACACGACCACGGAGCTGTGCGTCTCCCTCTAGTTTCCATGATCCTTCTCGGCCAGGTGCAATATGGCCCACAAAGCTGATGTCTTACCAATGTGAATCTTGAAATTTTAGATTAAAAACAAAGCGGTGTACACAGCCATCACAGACACTGACAAGCATCAGAAGCTCTCCAAAATACAGCACCAGACAAAGGCTGAACGCAGAAAAACAAATTGTACAAAACATAAATAGTGCAAAATGAAATCTGTTTACTGTAAGTATTTTAGATTCTCAAAGCTTTGATAACAGCTTCACAAACATGAAACATTCAGCAGGGGTTCCCTCAAATGTCCTCCCAGCTTTTAATCCAGTTTCCAGAAAGGTAGGGTACCTGTGTGCTGCTTCACTTTAACACTTCTGTCTGGTTTTTCTCACACAGGTTGGCATTGAGGTCTGGCGACTGGGCACGTGAGGTCATTGGTTAGAATTCTTTCAATTTTCTTCTTCACCAGATAGGTACTGCATTCATTAACCTGCTGAAGGATGAAGGAACAGCCATAATTCTTGGAAGTTAATGCCGTTGAAGTACTCTGTGATAGCCGTGTTGGGTTAGACTGCCAAGATCATCAACTCTGTCACCTGCAAATAGCCCCAGACCATGACGCTGCCTCCTACATGCTTGCTGACTTTCGTTAGTTGACAATTTCTGTTAATGTACACACTATAAAGCATAGTTTCTAGCAGGTGCCCTCCAGCTTGGTACTGACACAAGCTGATGAATGAGGGCAAGGATGAAACTACAAAAAAAAAGAAAGAAAAAAAAAACGTTCATAGAGATAATCACCAAATAGGTGAGTGTCTAGTAACGCCTACAGTAAAGTTCTGTCTGCTCAGTGTCTGCAAAGTAGAACATAACTAAAAGTTATGATAAATGTTTTTTTCTTCTTATTTCCCTAAAATGTTTTCAAGTGCATCAGAATTCCCGGTATTACCATTTTTCCTTTTTATTAGTCTGTGTGAGAGACGGATCGCATAGTCTGATGCCAGGCATGAGTATGCACCTGTTTGCCAAAGAGTCTCTTTTTAACACTGAATAACTATTCAGATTAAATTTTCTCAGAAGGACATCTAGGACCATGAAGCTCCATAAAGAATGACCAAATAATAGCCATGTGTCCCTCATCTAATCCAGGCACAACTCACTTCAGTCCACCAGAGTCTGTGCATGCCGCGGTCCCTCAAACTGAATGGAGCAATTCCAACCCAGTGATAACGAATGAGTGGGAATAAAGTGAGGAGGATCCAGAGGGGTCTGTATAGATAATCAGGTACAGCTGGACTCCTTTCGATCTGATTGAGTGTGACTTTCCTAGGCTTTCAGTGAAATGAATCTGTGAGGCCAAAAACAATCAAATAAACCTATCCAGGCTGCCAAATTATATTAAATTTGTTCTCCTACTTGTCTCATGATATTCTAGTTCATTCCTGGTTGTTTTGACATATTCTGCAGGACTCAATTTACAATAATACAATAACAAGCATCCACCTCCTTTCAAGGCATTGGGCATACATGTCATTGCTCTTTTGTTATTCATTTATTTGTAAGTTGTTGGTCAGAGAGACAAACAAGCTAATCATTTGAATGAGATATTGAGCTGTTAGACACTTCAGTCAATAGCGGGATCTAACCTGCTAGGCCCTTGCTCTTCGGACTCTTAAGGCGTCTTAGGGTGCGGTGCCACCTGTCATGTTGTGTAGCTTAACTTGCCTCCTGATTCCCTGGGCCCAGCAACCCACTGAAGGGTGAACTTGACTCAATAATTCAGTACATTTTCCTCATCAATAAGAAATGCCTGCCCTTCAGCTGAGCTATTTCTGCCTTGTAACCCAAAACCAACTCATGGACATTTTCTATAGCATGACACAGCACAGGAATAAGTCTCCCACAAACTCTGGGTCCCTTGCCTCAGATGTTCCCAATCCTAATCCCTGAAATGCCGTTTTAGACTTCACTTACAACGTTGTTAGCATTTTCATTCATCCACAAGGACAGTAAGGTTGGAGGGGGTGTCAGTGACCCCTGGTCACAAGGTAGGGGACACCCTGTAGAGAGGGATGTTGCTAGAATATTAAGACATCAGAGACTCAGTCCAGAGACCTAATCTGTCCAAGGATCCATCCATCCATCTTCGGTACCTGCTCATCCTATCCAGGGTTGGGATGGATGAGGCACACTGACTCCAGTTAACTTCAGCATGTTTTAGGACTTTGGGGGGGGGGGGGACTGGAGTACTGGAGGAAACCTCAGGATGACACGAGGAGAACATGCAAACTCCACACACAGGGACCCAGGGTGAAGACTTGAACCCCGGATCGGATCAAGAGGTGTGAGGCGACAGTGCTAACCACTGTGTCGCCATGCCACCCCCTGCCTGAGGTCATCATATTGAATTTTCTCTCTCTGAAGTTACTGTAATTGTAGTACTAGAAAGCTTTTGGGAAACACAACTCTGGACTCGGAGTGTTATGATGTATGGTATTCTAGAACTGATTTTATGGTTGTTAAAACATCTGAGCTAAACAAATCGTTAGGGGATTTAGCCCTGAGTGCCCCATGCAGGCTCATGATGTGTCTGCTGTAGAGGATACCAGTAAATCACAAAACACACTGCACTGTACTGGAAATTGATCTTCACCCATTTGACTTTGTACTGCACAAGCACGAGAGGAAGAACCCCAAGCACAAAGCCAGGGGCAAGCCCGTTCTTCAACATTTTTAATGTTCAAATTATCTGAGCATAAACATGAACAGTAAACAACATGGTCAAGTGTCTGATGTTTACTGACTGTTCTAGAAAATAACATACGTGACTAACATGGTAACAGGGTGGAGGTCCAGCAAAGTCTATCTTATGATGTGGCACCTGAAACTTGCGTAATCCATTGCAGTGTGTCTTGTCTGTCACATGAAGTCGTCACTAGGCAACCCAAAGGAGAGCCACTGGAGACCTTCAGACGCGTTGTGAGTAGGGAATGGCCTGACACATCTTATAAATGATATACCAGATCTGAAAAAAATCCTGGGGCTTTGTGTGGCAAGCAAATGAGTCAGCCATTACTGCTGAAAAGGCCATGCTCCGTATTATCACTGGAATGTAGCATAGCTCTTCAGATTTGACTTGATGCTGCGAATTCTCTCTCTCTCTCTCTCTCACACACACACACCTATTGTGCCCCATACAGATGCTGGCACAAGGAAGACTTAATAAAACTTAATTACTTGGTATTTTTCTTTATACTTCGATCTGAGCAAAACTTGCAGTGATTTCACAGCCACACCCAGAGTCAGCATTTAAATTCAGATCAGTTTATCTTAGTAAACCGGCTCTACACCGCTTACTTAATTTGCCGGCATTAAGCAATGCTGTCTATCAACTCTGCGATTTATTACCGCGTATTCAGATACACGCCGCCGGCATCCTCGGCTCTCCGCACGCCGGTGTGCGTGTTGGTGGGTATGTGGCGCTCAGCGCAGCCGGCTTTGCCTACAGATACCTCTCCCCTCTTCCTTATATAGGCGTCTTGCCTTACTGCGGCTGTCGGCGCCGGCAGAGAGAGAGACGTGAGCCGAGGGAGCCGCCCGCCAGCTCGCCCGGAGACGCCGGTCCCATTTATTTGGAGGAAGCGTCTCTTGTCCCGTTTGACTGACAGCCGCTCTGCGAGCAGAGACCGATCCGTCTTCGGGCTGGAGACTTGGGGGATAGAAAGCACTCAGTAAAATAAGGAAAGGAGAAATCACAGGTACTAATGTGTTATTATTCACTAATGCGAATCTGCAGAGCATATGCTTAAAGATGTTTTATTGCTTTTGTGAGAGGGAGAGCAGGTTGAATAAAGGGTCTGGCTTGGGGCTTGGGGCTTTGGGGGGGGAGGGGTAATGTTATTGCCTGCGTTTGTCGCTTTCTGGCTCTCACTTTCACAGTAACATGCGGGATTTACATACATGTATTCACTGTAATGGCAGTGTCGGAATAATTATTGATTAAATCCATTTCCTATTATTTCTTGCCCATATAATTTATCATTCCGGCAGAAAAGATTGCAGCGGAACCTCGGACTTGTACGCAGCTAGATTGCCGTGCTTATATTTAATGCAATTGCTGTTAAGTGTCTGTGATTGTAAATATGTAGTTCACGTAGTTACTCGTATACTTAGCATAGTTTAGAATGTACGTATTTATGAATAATCAGATGAGCGGGGAAAGACGCCATAGACGGTTTCGTTACATGGCAGTTAGATGTGCGGCGTCATGATTCATGAAACTGGGTATAACGATGTAACCTCGGGTGCCGCTTCAGCACAGCTGATTGCTTTAATTTACGACGTTTGTCAGGGCCGGATTTCTGTGCGAGATTATTGATTTAGGCCAGGGTCCGTGCTGAAATAGATCACATTATAGACCCCAGTTTTGGTGACTCATTACTGTGCTTAGCATTTTACTGTATGGAAAACTGATGAACGGTGCTCTACTCACTGCTGAGGCTTTCACAGAAGGTGCATTTTGTATGCCTAACATCCTTGACATCTGCCTTCTGTGTTATATAAACATTTTCATCATTATAAGCTCAGCTGTATCCTAGGTAACAGTATACAGTAAGCTCAATCAGTTCAGTCAATTATAAATCAATTATAAATGCATATTGTTTTACAAAGTGCAAAAATAGTTCCAGTGTCTAACGTGGTGAGTTTGTCGCTTTTGCCTGTGCGTTTATGTGCAGCAAAGTCAGGCGTAGATATTTCGCTTATATGTGTTAATGTAAGTGCAAGCTCTGGCCATGAGCTAATGAGTGATAACCAGCTGCTTGTTAAAGCCAACATGTGAGAGTTTCGGACAGATCAGGTCTTCGCCTAGATAGGCCTTTGATTAATGCTGCCTGACACAGCCGGACTCAGACCTTCAAGTCACCCAGGTCACAGCTGATAGGCCTTTGATTAATGCTGCCTTTCTTTCCTGACTGAGAGCTGATGCTTCTCTTGAGGTCCTGCTATAACTAAAGCAGGACCACCTCTTGAATTAGTAACTGGGTGCTGAACACACACACACACACACACACACATCACATTGTTTACCTTTTTCAGATTTTTGTATTTTTTCCATATGATCCTCTTAGAGTAGGAAAGTTTTTCACATTACACACCCTAGGCATCGTGTGATAACCCCTAAATAAAATATTTATAATAGAGATGTACTGATCCCATATTCTGATAGGTTTTTACGGATTGGGTATCGGCCAACGATTCAAAGACAGCTCCTATTTCGTGTTGACTGCAGTTAGATGTGAGTTTTGCTGCATTGTAGCTGAACGCTAATACTGCAACTCAGTCTGTTTGCTACTCTGTGGGTGTGAGCGCGGTGACTTCCGTCATGCACATGCCAGTCGTAGTACGAGGAGCGTAAGAACATCAGATAAGAGGGTGCCGACCTGGGAGTATTTTACACTTCTAACAGCAACTAGTAGCACCGCGATTTGCAACCTTTGTACAAACAAAGTTTTGAGAGGTGGGAGTAGCGTTTAATGGAAAACCCCACTAAACAAAGCGCACTGTTGCCAGTGGGAGATACATTGTGGGGCATTTAAAGATTTGCAACTTGTGTGCCCTCGCTTGGAAGATGTTCAAATGGAACTGTACCATGTCTCAAAAATAAGATGTACAAACGAGGTGGAACAATACGATATGTATATGTCTAGTAGCCCAATTTAAGATTTTTGCCATATTTTTTTCATCTGTATTTACTATTTAAAAAATGTATCATTTTAAAGTAAAAAAAGCTCTTGTTTCGGAATCGGATCAGAACTGAAAAAATGTGGACTGGCCGATGTCTAATTTATAATCTTGATAAACCATAAGCATGATTTAACAAACATACACTGCCCGGCCAAAATAAAAGTCGCTATTTGAATTTTTTGCTGGACTGCCTTTGGCTTTGATTATGGCGCACATTTGTCATGGCGTTCTCTCCACAAGCTTATGCAACATCTCACCCTTTATTTTCATCCAGATTTGCATTCATTTCTCACCGAGATCCTGAATTGACAAGCGAGTTGAACCACTCCATAAAGCCTCCTTCAGCACATCCCAAAGACCTTCAGTGAGGTTAAGGTCACAACTCTGTGGTGACCAAGTCATACATGATAATGATTCCTCTTGCTCCCTGAACCACTCTGACAATTCAAACCCAGTGAATCTTGGCATTCTGGAATATGCCCATGCCAACAGGGAAGAAAACAATCCATGGATGATGGATGGAGGTGTAACCTGGCCATTCAGTAGATTCAGATACTCAGCTGACTTTACTTTATTGCTGCGAAACGTTGCTGAGCTGTAATAATGATCCAGTCATTGGCTCTTAAGTATTTGCTGATATAAATTCACATGGCAACTTTTTTTTTGGCCGGGCAGTGTATTTGGTGGACAACCACTAATTAAATAGGTTATGTGGCCAAAATTTATTGACTGAAACTGACAATTTGATAGCACAGATGGATAATTAAGATACACCAGGTGAATTAAAGCATGCAATTCAATAAGAACATTCAGTATGGTAAATCCTGTAGATCAGCAGATGCACATAGATATATCTTACCAGATATTGGCACATGGTTTTCGAGTTTATAACAACAAAATGACAATATGTCTCTTTCCACCAATCATAGCTCCGGTGACATTTATTTCATACAGGGCAAATACAACAATCTGTGCTTTTTGTATGGATTTATTGCCTGTAGAATTCCTTACAATGCAAAACTAATATACCGATGTCCAGCGGTGGATAGCCACTTGCAGACTTTGTGAGGGTGGGGCCTCTGACTTGCCCCAGGATGCTGTCCTTACCCATTGTCCCCTGATGTTAGGTGGGAAGTGGTGTCACTCAGTCTGGTAGTCAGAGGAGCTTGCCCACCTTACGGAAATAGCCAGTGAGGCATTTGGCCACCTCAGGCATTTGGCATCATGGGGAGAATTCTCTCGCCGGATTATGAGATAGCACTTGTGTTTCCATCCCAGCCAGCACCTCAATCGTGCTCTTGACTAGTGGTCTTCTGATGAACGTGTGAACAGCATTGTACCTGTACTTAGGAGCTAGCTATATGCATGCTCCTTCCAGTGGTCAAAACTCATGGACTGATTTAATCAGTAATTATTGAGCCTGATCTGTGTTGAATTCTGATTTCTTGTGGGGTACGGAATGTCTGTATTACTGGTTTAATTTAATTAGATGCAGGGACTCTACTGGAAAACTATATTTTGATTCAGTGCACGAGGACTCCAGCTGATGAGCTCCAGCCTTTGGCTGTTCTGTCTTTGGAAGCCACTTGGATGTTGGGCTGCAGAAAACGATTATTTTCACAGTCGATTAATCATGCGATCAGATGATCAACTAATCGATTCGTTGGGCCAAAACACAGGTTTCAAAGAAAAGTGCAAATGCAAAGATGCTATTCCAGCCTTTTCTGGTTTGCCAAGCGAATGTAGTACGTGCACAAGAGTCAGTGCGCACTGATTATGCACAGACTGTAATGGCATGCAGAAAAGTGAAACATAAACCAGGCTTAACAAAGCAATGTTAATGTGGCTAGATCGTGACGTCGTCGTACGCAATTTACGCGGCAAATGGCAAAAATGCAACCAATCAATGACAAAATTCTTTGTCAGCTATTTTTATTACAGATTATTATTGCCGTTATCGATTAGTTGTCGCAGCCCTACTTGGCTGTGAGTAGAGCTGTGGTGAAGAGACAGGAGCCAGAGTGAGCGGCCAGAGGGCTACAGGCTGGCTTCTGGCACGTGGCTGAGTTGCCACGTAAACAGCGGTTGCCCTCCTCGTGCTTCAGCTCCGTTCGGTGTTGGACAAACTAATCAAGAAAGTGCTCCAAGGCAGTGAGGTCGCCTTCAGCCGTCAGGGGCTCAGATCAGGTGCCCAGATGAGGTTTCTTCCGAGTAGAAAATGGATGTGTGTCGTGTGCTCAGATCTTAGGCACTGTGCAGTTTGATACACCTAGCCTGACTAGCTTCCCAGTGTCATATTTCCAGGGTAAGCCTGAGAAAGCTTGTTTCACTTATAATCGGTTGGATTAATATCTCTGTTTTCTGCTGTGCTTGTCTAGATTTTGAAAGTTTGATGCTCTCCTGATCATTACTGCCATCTTTTAGTCATAATGATCTAATGATGATTTGCTGATATTACCTTTGCCGTGGCTGTTTGCTGTCTTTGTGATCAGTGTTGCCTTTAATGAGATCTTAATTATGTCACTATGGTAAGCCATAAGTTGTCATACAGAACACGGTGTCAGGGTATTAATGTGATTGCTAAAAATGACGGAGGAGGGAGAGATTCTCAAGCAGCAGGGGTGTAAAGATGCATCGACGCATTGTGATGAATTGATTATTAAAGGGTCGATTAGAAGTATCGAACTATAACGTCAGAATTTATTTTTGGGTAACAATACCAGAATATGAATTTCTGAAATGTAGGATGACAGGGGAAGGCTAATTAATATTCATAAAGGAAGCGCTATCTGGTGATCTTTGTACTGTGGGTTTAACCTTTGTGCTGTGATGCTTTTGGGAAGTATCTCTGTTTTATAGCGCAAAAAAGTCATTCTTTTTACAAGCAACGGTACCAGCGATCAAGAGGTAACTAGCTAGCTAGCCAAAATAGCATGAATGTTTGCAATGTGCTACTTGTCTCACGCTTTGAGACAAGTAGCTTTTGTTTGAGACAAAAGCGTCTGCTAAATATGTAAATATAAATGTAAATAAAAAGTAATGTTAGCCTAGGAGATGAATGACATATTGGTTAACATATCAGCATCTTTCTGTGGTGTCAGTCTTAGTCAGAACTGGGAATGACGTCACACACGAGTTAAAGGTGTTCCACTACAATAAGTCGGAAAGCCATTTAGCAATACCAGTGACCTCCTTCAAAAAGCAGGATTTCTAATTTTGCCAGATAACTTGTAGGATTTAATTTACCCCAGTTTAAATAGTCTTTAACTTCATTCGCTTATATTTAGCCCAGACTACCTTAAATCCGACAAGTTATCTGGCTCATCAAGAAATCCTGCTTTCTGAAACAGGCCCCAGTTTTAGTCCAGGTAATTGTTTGCCATTGTTAGCAATATTAGTTGATAACAACACATTGCCGGGTATTTTGGTATAAAAGCACCGTAGCAACATGTCCAGAGATAGCGGTTGGACTACTGTATGTATGACCGATTTGACGAGCCGCAAATCAGACATAAGTGCAGTTTTATCTGCTGTTGATAAAGGGCGCAGCCATACTGAATTCTGAGATTGGGGTTGTGTAGATTCCTCCGACTTTCCATGTAAGAATTCCGACTTCAGGGGACGTTCTAGTTGAAGTTTCTGACTAGGAACTAGGAATTTCTGAGTTACGAGTTCAAATGGAAAACAGCATTAAACTTTATCAGTATTCAAAGTTAGCCGAAGACACAACTACTGTGCTAAAATAATGGAAATGTTGGACATTTTCCATAGTGGAGGACGAGGGATTTCATCGGCTTATTCACCACATAGAAGAGGTCTCAAAGTACAGGTCGGCGACATAATTATAATGCATTATTAAATTAATAACAATAAAAATGAATGTTCCACTAATACTGTGTAATTAAGTTCCCATGGTAATATCTGTACATTTTTTTAGTGAAACAAAGGTTTGAATCTCCTTGATCAAAAATATTTTGGCAGTCCATTAATCGAATCGTGGTAGAGATTAAAGATTTCTGATATATCGAATCGTTCCCTCAATAATTGTAATCGAGTCACGTCACCTTGGGGCCAACGATATACCCCCCTATCATGCAATGATCTTTCTGCAGCGAATCTTGTCTCATCCTCAAAGTGTGCTGGTGACTACAGGTGGCTTCTTCCAGAAGGGAAATTCACAGATTGTTTCAGTCTTGTGGCTTGTTGTGACTGTAATGGGTGGAGAAAAAATTTAATACAAACAAGGAGCTTTTTGTTTGTGACCTTTTTTCCCCTAAAGCTAAACCTTGTAATATAATTTCTCTAATATGTCTTTAGCAGGGAGCTGTGTGCCTCTCTGCTGCGGCCCTGTTCCAGGCTAATCTAGTTGTTTTTCACATTCCTCCAGTTAACACAGCATCCAGACGAAGGTGCGGTCTTATGGGTCTGGGTATATGGGTCTCTGCTTGTTTATGGCCAGCTCTCTCCTCTCTAACTTTTAAAAAGTATTAGTAAAGTATTAGTGAAAGTGGTTGGTAACACTTTACTTTAGGGGGCACAAGTAACTTTGTAACTCGGTTACTACTCAAGTACAAATCATGAACAAATATAGCAACTGTAACTGAATGAAATACGTATACCGATGATGAACGAACATGAGACCAGTATGTAACAAACTGTTAGCTCCTGGTTAATTAATACATTAAGTAATAGTGTACTACTACATTATGCCCCCTCAAGTAAAGTGTTGCCAAATGATCTATGTTCTGTTGTACCCTTATCCATAGACTGAATTTTACAGACTCCAGCTTATGAAAAGGTGATTAATTTGATAATATTTGATAATCATACTCTTCTGTTAATTGAAATGGGCCAAGGATATAGAAAAGGTCCACTTTGCTGATATCGCTCGGAGTCACTCGTGTAATCTCAGTGCTGCCGAGGTTGTGCAGGGAGTCCCTTTCTGACTCTCTTACAGGAACAAACCTCATGACCTGGGTGTCCTCATGTTTTGCATGATCTGAAAATATTTTAACGGAAGAAAACCGTCTTGGCCATATTTAATGAAACTAGACAGGAGCTCGGCACCTGTACTATATAATAGTTAAATGATTTTTCACCTGTTTGCCCCCATTTCACCTGCAGCATGTCTATCTACTGCAAACAAGATTTTTAGCCCACATAGAGCCATCTGTGTGTCATTACATGCTATACCACTATGCTCAGGATCACACGCCATGCCAGCCTGAGAGAGCACCAAAATCCAACCCGGGCTGGTTACTCTCCTTCCAATGGATTGGTCCTCCAAAGCTGGAGGCTGGAGCTTAGGATGACCGGGTGTCTCGGCTTGACCAGGACTGTCCTGATTCCTGTCCCAGGAAACTATGGAAATGTCCCGGTTTTAACACACTGCCCATATTTAAAAGTTTTAATGTGGAGCAAACATAGATCCCCAGACACAGACATCAAACCACCAATCACACATATGAAAAGCAAGAACCTCTATTATTTGTCAGCCTGGCAGTAGCAGTTATCAGACCGTTGTCTATACTCCCAGGTTGTGTGGGTGAGGACTTAAGACATTTAAATCTGCCAAGTAAAAAATATGAAGGTGATGAGGATGTTAATCTACACTGTGGATAACATACATTAACCATGCGGAAGAGAAAATGCGTTTTTAACCAGGGGCTGCAGCCAGTGCCAGAGGTGGAAAGTTCAGATCCAGAAAGTAAAAATCCAGACCAAGATTTGTTTCAACAAACCAGTTGAGTACTCCGTGACTGTGACTCTTTATACTCAGCTAGTTGGTTGGTCTGGATTTTTACTTTCTGGACCTGAACTTTCCACCTCTGTATCCCTTTTCTCAAACCAGAAGTGCAATAGTGAATGTTTATGTACTGTGAAATGCACCATAGTGAATATTTATGCAGTGTGTTTTTCCAAAAAGCAATACTGGATGTTTTTGCGCTACGACATGCATTGAGATGTTTAAAGGAACATCACAAATGTTCATAAAGTATAAAATATAATTAAAAATATATATATTTGATTTGATGTAGAAGCATGTGTTTATTTGTGTAAATGTCCCCTTTGGTGGGTCGACAAAATCTACGGTGAAGTTTTAGTATATCTGGCTGTCTAGCCGTGCCTGATTATGTGTGTATTTCATACTGATGATGAAGTCAGAGGCAAAATATGTGTTTATAAATATTTGTTTTATTTTGTTTTTTTTTTTTTTACAGAGTGAGTGAATGTTCACCTGATCTACTGACTGCTTGTAAAATCAATATGGCATTTACACGAGTGAAATATTGCATAAAATATTGAAAATTACTGTACTCTTCTTAGTGTGCATGTAAAGCAGTGACAGTGAAAGCTCGTAATCTTTTTTTTCATCTAATGATGTTCCAGTTTGTTCAAGACCTCGCTTTGCGAACTGAAAGTTCCGGAATGAGCGCGTAGCCCTCACTCTGCCCTCTGTCTGCTGCCTCCCAGGCTGACCGCCGCGGCGTCGGGAATGGAAGCGCTGGTGGAGCGTCTGGAACGAGCCGTGGTTCGCCTGGAGGCCGTGTCTGCCAGGGGCGTGACGGACGGCGACATCATCAACGGCATCAATGGAGGTGCGGAGTTGCTCCCTGTGGATGGATGGATGGATAAAGAAAGAAAGCAAATGAATACTGCATAAAATAGATAAAGGTTACAAGAAAAGACAACAAAAAAATGCAATGCTTGGGACAAAACAGGGTGTAAAAAAATGCTTTTACTGGCTATGGCTTATTGTGAGTATATATAACCCTCCTGCTATTTCCTTGTGTCCTTGTGTAGATTTTTTGGGCGTGTGTCTGCGTCACTATATCACGTTACTCATGTTTTCCTTACTCATGAAAACAGAGAGGATGATGGGAAGGATAAGTTCTCTGTCGCCAGTTATTGCAAACTATCACATGTTTCTAAGGCCGAAAATACATCTGCTGCCATGTGTGCCGTGCTATAATAACAACTGCATCTAAAGTGTAGTCTATTGGTGGAGAGACGTTGGTGAGGTCCCTGCCCCCACAGGCCTGGCGCCGTGCGTGGAGGCCTTTGACCTGCTGCTGGCCGGCCCAGTTTGCGAGTACCTGGAGATCAGCCGAGCCATCGGAGATGACGTCGCCCAGCATGTGAGCGCCCGCTGTCCTGCGTCTGTCCCCTAGGGGGCTCTCTCAAGTCTGTGTGATTGTGGTGGGGGGTGGATGAGCAGCTGGATAAATTCTGTAAATGGCCGAGGAGGTGCGCAGGAGCAGTGGGGTTTAATGCACTGACACGCAGAGAGGTGGGGGGGGGGGGGGGGGCCGGCCAAGAATGGGGGCCATTGTGAAAAAACACAAGGCATTTGGGCCCAAAAAGGCCCCCCCCAGCCCCGGTTTTGTGGGCGGGGGGGGGGACCGCGGGGGGGGTTGTTG
>JAODLD010000052.1:18794285-18808331 GCA_026781065.1 Mormyrops boulengeri | reverse complement strand
CCCCCCCCCCCCCCCCCCCCCCCCCCCCCCCCCCCGCCGGGCCCTTAACCCCTGCCATGCGGAAGGGTCGACTGTAATTCAGTGTACAGTTCAGGGTAAATCGAAAAGTACTCGTGCAGGAAACAGGAAATCCACTCAAATGGATTAACTACTGGAATTAACAGTCTGCCTGGGGGGAACCACGTGTTCCCACTTATTTATTTAGCAGATGTTTTTGTCGTAAGTGATGAACAAGTTAAGAAAGCTTGGGGTTAGAGGTCAGAGTCAGCCTGCATTTAGCGCCCAAGGCGGTTTAGGGAACTAAGGTCCAGAAGTGATATTATTACTCTGCCGACCACAGGATTTGAACTCACGACCTATAGATATGGGTAACAACCCCGAACCCACGCGACTCTCAAAACAAGAAGGCACCGTCTGCTGTAATTGTTGAAGCAAATATAGTGACGTGGGCCCTGAGTTACAGCGATGAAGAGCCCTGTACAAAGTCACCATTGTAGCACGCGGAGCGGACCGTCTGGGTGCAGCTCCTCAGGCAGGTAAACGTGGCCGTCTGGGCGGCTCAGTGACAGCTGCAAACCGCCTGCCAGGCAGAGTGGATGATGTTTCTTGGTGCTCATTTATTTATGTCAAGGGTGCAGCCTTCAGGCGGTTCTGGAGTCAGACGCTACGTCTGCCCACTGCTCTGCTCCGTATCATTGTCAGGGTTATGCTGACGGCGCCCCCTGAAGGCCTGAACTGTCATGGCACACCCTGGATAGGCTACCAGCCCAGGGCACAGGACTATAGGAGAAACCCACACAAACCTGGCAGATCAGACTGGCGGTTTAAGACTCTGCACAAACAGCCACTATTCACAGAGCAGCACTATTGATATCGATGAAGTTCATTGTTCTTTCTAGAACATTTACTAACTGTCTGTGAATTATAGTAGAACCTCTTTCTGTTTCACTACTGAGAGAATAATTATTTCTAGCATTTTTCAAGGGACAAATTGATCATCTCATTGATAACAGAGATATAACTGTACAAAACTGCATCTCCAGGTTCCAAGGAATCTTTTCGGTCATTGTGAGAGACACACACAAATCAGCCAGGATGATCTGAAATAAAGGCTGTAATGAGGAAAAAGCTATAGGAATCTGACTCTCTTCAGCGTAACACAACTTACAGGAATCTTACAGGGAATGCTTTTACTCAGAGCACAGCAGTGAATTATCTCAAGTGTTAAAAAATTCTTTTTATGATGACATAATTGGAGTCCTACAGGAGTCTTACAGGAGATGCTTTGACTCCAAACGCAGTAGTGACATCACTGCGTGGGCTCTCTTTAAAAGACAGGCTAATGTAGCAAACAGACAAGACCCTTTTCATTCATGTAGTTTTTGGTCTGTAAGACTGGCCAGCGTTGCATAATGATGTTTTTGTCAATGATGGACCGCATTTACAACGGTGGTTCTATAAGAATTTAATGGGGCTGAAAAATCCCTATGGCCTACTGATGTCGTAGCCATCATAACATTGTAGTGCAACACATTACTCAAATGTTTGTGGTGATGCTGGTGTAAATAAACTTGCTGCGCCGCTAGTCTTGTAAAAGTATAGCATATACAGTTATGTACAGTACATAATACTTGGTATCGTTAAACACATATCTTACTGGTTCATGTATTTATTGTACTGTACTTTTAATCGTTATTTTAGAGTGTACTGTTTCTGCTTATAAGAAGAAAAATTTACTATAGCCTAGGCTGTAGTACACTATATCACCTAGGTTTGTGTAAGTAGACTGCTTAGCGATGCATGACTGTACACCGTTATCCATCTATCTTCCATAATGGCTTATCCAGGGTCATGTCAGGCACAAGACAGCCTAGATGGGATGCCAGTCCATTGCGAACACACACACACACACACGCACACGCACACATATGCTATGAGCAATTTAGAGACACCAGCTAAGCACATGCTTCGGGGTGTCAGGTGGACCCCATAAGGACAAAGGGAGACTGTGGCTGCCCCACACCGGGAAACCAGGCATGGGAATCAAACTCACAGCCAAGGTAGTGTGAGGCCACAGCGCTACCCATGGAGTCACCAATGGAAATAAATAAATGGCTGCAAAAATATGTAATTATAAAACAGGGGGACATTACGTGTATACATTAAAATATTGGTGTAGTACTTCGACTGTGTCCTCAGGAGTCTCGTCTCTATCTGATATTTGGTGTCATTACTGGCTAGGTGGGGCGACAATGCCTTTTGGTGGCAGCATTATATGTCAGCGCGCCATGTAGAGCTTTGACGTGTCCCTCTGTCAGTTACCGTGCTTCCCTCTGCTGAAGAAGCCAGCAGCCCCATGTTGGCTCACTCAGTGTGATTATATACTCTGCCTTGTTAGTGTGATTTTATATTCTGCTCACTCGGTGTGATTATATACTCTGCCTTGTTAGTGTGAATTTATACTCTCCATTGGCAGTGTGAATTTGTACTCTGCTCAGTTTATATTCTCATTCACTAATTCTTTACCATGTCCCTGAGAAAAATGAATTAAATAGACATTTTGTAGGAGGTAGTTTAGGTGGATAAAGTACCAAAAAAAACACAAGGAAGTATTTCCTGTAATAGTATATTTGGTTGTCTGAGATCCCCCGTGTTGTAGATCCTTGAACACAATACTGTGTGAAGTTTCACAGAACTCTGCAGTCTTAGTTTCCAGACGGATAGACTGAGCGTGCTCCAGCAGGCCCCACCCACTCCAGAGGGAAATCCGAGAGGAGACAGCCGGCTTGTGTCAGCTGGGGTGGCGCTTTCAGGGCTGGGCTGAGTGGGCGCGTGGCGTGAACAGGTGGTGCTCAAGGTCCTTGGCGTCGCGTGGAGCTTCGGCTGAAGAAACATCCAGACAAAAAACTCAGTGTCCCTGGCCACACACCTGCTGCCCCCCCTCCAAACACACACACACACACACACACACACAGGCAGAAACATAGCGTGCATCTCATCCGCTTCTGTTATAGATTAAGAATTTAAATAATTAGGAATTCAATGCATTAGTTTAGCGGTTTTTTTTTTAAATTTAGCAACCCATGTGTTAATTACCCACTAAATGGCCATCCTGATGGATCAGTGATGCAGTCTCCCATCATGTGACTCAGGGCTTCTGTAGTCACCACCTCTCCAAAGCAATGCTAACAGCTAGTTACCAGGGTCTGCACTCCGCCCCTCCCCCACGGAGTCAGAGACCCCGTGCCGCTCAGCTGTCCGCCGCAGCTGGCCCTCGCTGGAGGTCCTCCATGTTACCGTCAGCAGCTGTCTCACGGCAATGTGTTAATTAGCTGCACAAGAGTTCTGGAGGGGCCAGGAGCACATGGATGGGGCTGCCAAGGACAGGAGGTCAGAAGCGGAACAGCTGACACCAGACTTGCCTATATATCAAGGGTTTTGGGGGCCAAGGGTGACAGGGCGCAGAACATAATGCCCTCATGCGTGCACACATGCTGAAAACAACGTGTTAGCTGTGAAAAAGCTGAAAAATACAGCTGTGGTCCAGGAGCCAATAGGAAATCCCCAGAAATGGAGCTGTGGTCCAGGAGCCAATAAGAAATCCCCGGAAAAGGAGCTAGACAATCGAGTGTCAGTGGGCGTGTTCTCCTAACCTTGTAGGGGCATTTTGGGCAACCCTGAAAAGTAGCCTTGTGGGGACCCCCCCAAATCAGTCCAACCTTTGTAATGAACTTCCACGTGTTCCAGTTCAATTTTATGGCTTGTGAAGAAAAGCATTCAGAATGTTCTTTTGTGTGGATGTTCTTTTGTGTGGAGAGGAAAACTATTGTTTTGATACTTTACATGTTTTGAGCATGTCAGCAAAGGTCTTTGGATAGTGGTGCTTGGGGAGGCAAAAGCGTGATTCATGTATTGTTATGTGGGTTATAGCTAATGCAGCCCAGCTTTGTGAAAATTTAATTGCGAAGTTAGTGTATAAATATTACTAGTGTAATAAAATTGTTAATCAATAGCAGTTGGTTGTAAATAACACTGGGGAACAATTTTGAACAAATTTTTTGTTGATTCAATTTGTAAGCTTATTTACACTAAAATATGTATGCTGATTCTGAAAGTGCAGTTAGTTTTCTTCTATCACGTCAGGTTTTTTCTCTACTGCTTATATTAGTGCGATTACTGTAGCGTGGATTTGTATAGGCTATTCATTTACACGCTATTCATTTTCTACTTAGTGAATAAGCATTGGGTGGAAAGGAATTGGCCTCCAAGATCTGCCCTAAAACCAGGCGATCCGAACATTCTACATGAGCCAGCTGTTGATAGAAAGAATATTATATTCCCGCCTCAGCACATGAAACTGGGTCTGATGAAGCAGTTCGTTAAAGCTTTGCCAACTTCCTAGCCTGTCATTTGAAAAAATAAAGGCCGGTGTGTTTGATGGTCCACGGATTCGGCAGCTCATCAAAGATGAACATTTCATCAGGACAATGTCAGAAGTCAAAAAGAATGCTGAGTTATCATTGGAAACACACAAGCAAATAATTACACAGAAATTGCCCAGAAACTCTTGGAGAGCTACAGTACAAAATGCCTGGTTGCAATATGAGCATCAAGGTGCATTTTCTGCATAGCCGTCTTTCTAACTTCCCGGAAAACCGTGGTGCAGTCAGTGATGAGCAAGGTGAACGATTCCACCAAGATTTGAAGGTCATGGAAGGACGGTATCAGGGTAGATGGGATGTACATATTATGGCTGACTATTGTTGGAGCATCCGGCGGGATTGTCCTAACACTGAACACTCCAGGAAAAGCTATAAGCGTACATTTATACCTTAACCGCTTACCCGATTAATTTTCGAATGTTTTGTTGTAAAAATAAATGTCACAGAGTAACAATAAATCCTTTATATGAACAAAAGAAATTTAAATAAACAGTACATTCAAGTTATTATTTCATTGTTTTTTCATTGTATGTAAAATTTGTATGCTTTCTGACAAAAATGGAGGGTACCCTGTATCGTTAAACCTGGATGTGATAGCAAAAAACTGGGTAAGATCTAACTCAACAAAAAATGCATTCCCCAGTGTAATGAAAAGTGCCGTAAAATGCTCCATGCTGTTTGTTTCCCCCTCCTGGTGAGGATGAGTACAGCCGCATCACAGAGAAGTTCCTGGTTGGCTGTTCATTCTGCCTAAGGCTGTCCCTACACATTGGTCTTTAAAATAACTTTTGATTGATTTCTTTCTATAGGATCCGACTGCCCCCTCCTCTGTCCCGCCTGCTCCCTCTGAGGGTCCCTGCCCGCCTCCTCCTCCTCCACCACCCCCTCCTCCTGGACCCCCCCCAGTCTTCACGGACGCGGGGCCCAAAGCGGACGACCCGGCAGCCTTGCACTCAGCCCTGTTTGCACAGCTCAACCAAGGGGAAGCCATCACTAAAGGTCAGCCCGGGGCTGTCAGAAGAGAGCAGCCTGTCATTCATTACTTCCTTGACTTAAATCGTCACTCACTACCTCAGGAAGTGAATTTTTAGGGAAGCCAACAAAATGCTGCATTATTTCTTGGTGCGGAGTCCTGTTTCTCCCCAGCAAACTTGCAAACAGCCCCCCAGATTCACTCTGATTCTGTTTCGCTTCTTTATCACTTTGCCCCCCCTCCCCCCAAGGCTTAAAGCACGTCTCCGACAGCCAGAAGACCCACAAGAACCCAGGGCTGCGCTCCCAGGGCGCAGTTCCGGCCACCTCTCCAACCAAGACCCGGGTCCCCGGCTTGGCTGGCCCCCAGCAAACCCATTCGCCACTGCTAGAGCTGGAGGGAAAGAAGTGGAGGGTGGTAAGTGGCTCCGTTTCCATAGTTACTGCCAATCAGGCAGGCTGGACCCAAGCATGGCAGCATCCATGACAGAGCTGTTCCCGACTGTGAGTACGCTAGACTCTGAGTAAACTAGAACCTGAGTAAGCTACCTGTAGAGACGCACACACGTATCTGTCTGTGTCATGTGACTTGCAGGAGCACCAGAACCAGGCCCACGACCTGGTGATCTCGGACACCGAGCTCCGACAGGTGGTGTACGTCTTCAGCTGCAGCAACTCCACGTTGCAGGTCAAGGGGAAGGTCAACTCCATCATTGTGGGTGAGCTCCTGGGCTTGGTGCCCTAGTTAACTTCCAGAAACAGCCAGCAGGGGGCACAAAGAGCACACAGGACATGTCCTACAGCAGGGCTGCCCAACTCCAGTCCTGGAGGGCCGGAGCCCTGTGTAGCTTAGTTCTTTCCCTGTTCCACCATAAATGATTCAGCTCAAGAGCTGTATGGTAATTAGCACAAGCGGTTGAATCAGGTGTGTTAAACGAGGGGAAACCAAAAATGTGCAGGACCCCGGCCCTCCAGGACTGGAGTTGGGCACCCATGTCCTACAGAATCATTTTACTATACGTACTATATATGACTATATGTACAGTCAGCCCTCAGTATCTATGTGGATTGGTTGCAGGACCCCTGCTGATACCAAAATCCACAGAAGTCCCTTATATAAAATGGCGCAGTATTTGAATAGAACCTACGCACATCCTACCGTGTACTTTACATCATCTCTATATTACTCATACTTAGCACAATGTAAATGCTACGTAAACGGCTGTTATACCGTATTGTTCTGTGAATAATGACAAGACAAAATGTACGTGTTCAGCGCATTCATTTGTTCTCTCTCCACATATAAATCACTTCATTTGTGTGGATTCAGCGTAGTATCGGCATTCAGTAAATTCTAGTTTTGCTTTTTGGAACTATCTGGAATTATTTTTTGGAATATTCTCAAACCGTGGTTGGTTGAATCAGCGCCGACTGTAATCTAAAGCTTTCGAAAACCCTTTTTTACATAGGAACTATAGATTTTCATAGAATTTCTCCATGGAACATTAAAATAGATGAGCATAAAAACAGAGCAGTATGTTTGGAATGTAAGAAGATAACCATTTCCCTCTTCTGATAAATTGCAACAAGGGACCCCAGGCTGCAACTCTGCCCCCTAGTTTTTAATAAAATAAAAAAAAGGGAATTTCCAACTATAATGACTTTCTTCAACCTTTCTTTCTCAAGATAACTGCAGAAAGCTCGGCTTGGTGTTTGACAACGTGGTCGGCATCGCTGAGGTCATCAATTCCAGAGACATCCAGCTGCAGGTCCATCTGCTGTCATAGTTTCCGAAAAGAACGCCGTGCTGGATTCCGAGCCGCGTTCAGTAGCCGTCCTTTCAGTGTTAAGCCCCATTAGTTTGTTTCTCCGCCACTCAGGTGATGGGCAAAGTGCCCACCATATCCATCAACAAGACAGAAGGCTGCCAAGTGTACCTGAGCACGGACGCGCTGGACTGCGAGATCGTCAGTGCCAAAAGCTCCGAGATGAACATCCTGATCCCACAGGGAGACGACTATGTGAGTGTGGGAGTGAGATGTAGTGAGGGGGGGTGAGCTTCAGTCCTCTTAACTGAGGATGAAGTGTGTTTGATGGACCGCGGCCCTCAGCCTGATCTCTGTCTGCCTGTCTGTGCAACAGAAAGAGTTTCCGGTTCCGGAGCAGTTCAAGACGATCTGGAACGGATCCAAGCTGGTGACAGAGCCCACCGAGATCGCCGGCTGATCAGCACTTCATTGCTTCTTGCCCATCCTCCTGTTCCTCACCGCACCGTCAGACGTGTCTCTTTTCTGTTAAAGAACTGTAAAAAAGAAAAAAACAACTAGCTGACTAGATAGGTAGGCATGAGACTAGTGACTCACAACAGGGCGATGCTGTAGCCGAACGCTCCATCTGCGAGATTCCATACTACGTTATCGCTTTGTGGCATCTGTTGCGATGGAATGACTTTGTTAATGTTAAATTTATCCCCCCTTCTGAAACCCCAAAGACCCTATATCACGTATATTTCATACCAGTGAAAAACTAAACTTCTAGACACAAACAGAAACAGCTAGCCATTTTCCAACTTAAAATGAAAACAGGAACCCATGAGATTTTAACGCGTGCTATGTTGCATTTAATTAGCTCACCCTCGATGCTTGTTGAGGCCAGTTATTGCTTTTGACAAGAGCTTTGATACATATTGATATCAAGCTGTTGGACATGCATTAACCCCCACCACCATATCCATGTTGCATCCTCGTGCCATAGATTTTTGCTTTGTGTAGTCCATTGTGCATTATTAAAATGTACAGAGGAAAAGGGAGGTTAGGTTACAGAAACACCGGAGGTAGCCTGTCCTTTTTGGTAAGGAGGATGTTTTCTTGACAAATACAGATCGACTTGTGCTGAGAAACAAAGTGGAACGTAAACTGTCACTCTGTGTGACAATTATGAGGAGAGAGTAGAACTTCAGACAGATTTTGTCTGAGGGTTTTGACTGCAGGAATTTGTACCTCATTCATTACAGCTAGAAGAAACACAATGGAAAGATTACTAAAAGAAGAGATTTCATCCAGCTGGAGCGACCAAAGTGTACAGAACTAAAACTTTATTGCTGTCTTGCTTAATTTAAATTCAGGAGAAAGTTTAAGGTAATTTCATTGCTTTTGAGAGAAGCTGATCACTGGTCAGAATATTATTATTCGCTTAAACAGGAATTATTAATTCAGGTTTCCTGCAATACTGTTTTGACAATCACAATGAGATCTAGCAACAAGACAGTTGCCAAGAGTAGACATTAGTTCTATTTCAGTTGTAATGCAGCTTGCATTTCTATATTATATCCGTATGCTGATGAGCTAAATCACTTCACTGAGCAGTTTCCTTCCATTGCCTCAGACCTGCTGTAGTGTAAAGTAACGACAGACCGGTGACTGTAAGGCCATTCATAGTGGTTGGCAGATCTGTCATTCCACAATTGCCCAGTCCTTTGCTGTCCATGTGACAGGTTTTTGAAATAAAAACATTTCAGTTCAAATATTTCAAGAGTTCCCTGTGACAGTTTATTCATCAAATAATCCTTCTCCTTAAAAAGGTAGCAAATAATGAATCTGGTATCATTTCAAGGTATCTGACTTTAGACCAGGGTGGAGAAGCTGATCCATGGAGGGCCGCTGTGGGGGTGGGGTTTTGGGGTGACCTCTCGATCAGCCAATAACTGTGGGTCCCCAAGACTGGAGTTCAGAACCACTGATTTATTAGCTGATTGAGAGGCCATCCCAAAAACCTGCACCGGCCCTCCATGGAACAGGATCCCTACCCCTGCTTCAATGACAAGTTTATGTAGAAATTGTGACCACTAGAAGGCGCTGTCTCACCAAACAAGTGTGTCTTAATACTCCCTCATTTAGCAGTCAGTGGTTCTGTTCATTACAGTTAGATATGTAGTCATTTTTATCCATTTTGTTTAACCTTCAGATTTTCTGCAATGAACCTCAAACAAAACTAGGTAAGAAACCAGTAAACTGTGGCACTAATAACTGTGCTTATAACTGGCAGCAGAAATTCCTCAGCGAATCTATGTGCAAACACAGCGTCCGAGTGTTACGGTGGCTGTCTGTCCATAATTGCTTAATGAGAGATACGGTGTCCATCAGTGCTTAATCACCACGTTCCCCTCAGAGTCTTGCGTAAACAGTATTTCTGGCTCCAGTTCTGAGTCCTCATTCTCCTTCACCGACATACTCGACGACCCAGTCCGGAAATGGCAGTTGGCCGTGTTAGTCCAATCCTTCAGTGGACTTCTTGGCTCGAAGCCACGATGCGCGATGACCCGTTGGCCCTGGGAATCCTGTGTAAATAACATGTCATAAGTGTCCTCGTCTTCCTGGAAGCTTCTGGGAGCACGCCTGTGCGGTGATGGACAGCTGACCTCCCATCTCCTGAGGGGAGGACACGGGCTAGAGCAGGGTCTGTGCTTCACCGGTGACAGACCCTGAGCCCAGGCTGGAGCCGAAATGTTCTCTTTGCCTGGTTCCCTGGGCACTTCCCGTAGGGCTCTGCGAGGACTCGCTCCATGCTTCCTCTGGGTGGAGCTTTGGTCCGTGTGTGACAAAGGTGCCCCAAACAGCCATTCGCTTTCAAGGCTGTCTGGAAAGCCGGCGTCTTCTGTCGTCTGCCCTACGGAAGTCACACGGTGTGCCAGGACACAGTTGCCCTGCGAATCCTGAGTGAAACAGTCTGACAGTAGGGGTTTGCGGGACTCCGAGGCTGCAGCAACACTGACGAAGCCACAGCGGGGAGCCGCGTCCTGGGTGTCCAGCTCGGGCAGGATGGGGCGGCACCCTGCGAGTCTCTTCTTCACAGCCGGCTGCTCTTCTTCGTCAGACTGACATTTGGTATCCAGGAGAGGCAGGCGCTCTGGACGTCCCCAGACACACGGCCCGATATCCTGGTAGGCCGGCCTGTCCTGCGGGTCAGAGTGGCCAGTGGCTCTGGGGTCACAGTCAGCTTCAGCTGTGCTGTGTTTCCTCTTCCTCCCCTTGCTCACGGCCATGGAGGAGCCACTGATATGCTCAGAACATGAAGACTCGGCTGCCTTCGCTTCTGTTCAAGGCCAGGAAACGGTAACATTAAAGTAACAGAAAACAAACGCATATACAGAATAGTGTCCTGTTTCAGTGTGACACTGCTTACCTGTAGGCTGTGGGTTGAAGAAGGAGGTGATGGAAGTCTGTCTGGTTGGTGGTAGCTGGAGTTTAGTTTGTGTGAAGCTCAGAGAGACAGCCACACTGTAGGCAGGGCAGGGAGCCAAAGGGTTCAGCAGCTTGGAGATGGGCCGCGTCAGGCTGGACTGCGGCAGAAAAAAAGCCCATTTTCATTTAATTATTCTACATTTTATTTATTTATAATATAATCAGCTTTTTTGGTATTACCTTAGCACATATGCTTATTTTCATTAAATGTTTTGTGAAACAATTCCATTTTCTCCCCTCAAAATCAAGTACTTTAACAACTACACCATGTGTAGCCCATGCACGATTTAAAATATGAATCTAAATCTCTTCAGATGATTTCAAGCGTTTTTTGTAGCTCAGTGGGTTAAACTCTGTGCCCGTGATCAGAAAGTCGTTGGTTTGAATCCCACACACAGTGGTCTGATGCCGCTGATGGGCGCTGCAGTGAAGCATTTAACACCCAATTGTTCCAGGGGTGCCTCTAATGTGACCCCCCCATATCTGTGTGTCTTTTGAAGAGCAAGGTGGGACATGGAAAAGGCTCATTTCCCCATGGGGAAGAATATCTCTATTATAATTTTACACACACACACAGTACAACAGTTCATCTTTCGTCAATCATCCAGGCTGCACAAGCCACAAGGAAAGGCCACCGCAGATGGGATTGCAGTCCGGCACGGGGGGGGGGGCACATATTTAGACACAATCTTACACTTTCACAGACTTCAACCTGAAATTTCTTATTAAGACTTTCACACTGGACTCCCCTCATAGAGTGGAGGCAGGATTTCAACCTCAACCTTGGAGGTGTGAGCCAAGCGTACTACCCAGTGATCCACCGTTCCCCCTTGCACGTGCTGCCCCCCAGTTACGTGTACAACGTTTCCATAACCCGCACGGGAAATTATATACATGTTCATCAAAATGACAGTCAAGTAAAAGCGAGTTGCGCCCCAAAGCAGAAGGTAAGGTGAATAATGACGCAGACGCACTCAGATCGGCTCCCGCGGCTGCCGCCTGCTCACCCGCTTCTTCTGCCCGCGGAGAGCCGCCGTGTCCAGCCACACTCCGCACACATCCTCGCTCCTCATTGCAGCCTTCTTCGTAAGGTTCATGCTCACCAAGCCCTGATCTGGCCTTCCAAGAAAAATCGCAGTATATAATGCGCCACGTAATACAAATATGAAATACCCGTAACACAATAGTCCGTAAACGAGAATCTTCTTCTGTACGGCTTATTGGTGCTGCCAGTACATCACATATACATTTAGCAATGGTGGACGTGATCATCACACAGCCCAATATAGATAATTATGTAAACCACAAAATAAATGACATAGAGCGAAATATTATCAATGTAACATAACACACGGCCACACTACGACTCTCACCGCTCAGCTGTCTTACTTCGATCCCGCCTAATTTTCAAAGGTGTTTCGACCCTATGGTTTCGATAGCCGGTCGTCGACTGCCTCATTAAATTATGTTTTTAAAACCCGTATTTCAAAACGGAAAAATAAACGTATATTTTACATGTATTCTAAAATATATTTCTATGTTTAAATTCCGTCACAGCATGTGAGGTGTAATATTTTAATACAGGCACGCCGGACACCTCGCCGAGTTTCCGTGTTCGGTCTGCGACGGGTGTGTTTGGGTCGACGTCATTTAATCTGGGAAGAAGGTACGTGAGAATCAGTTTTCTTTTGCTTGTAGCTTAATTCAGTATATATAGTTGTGTTGGGTTTTATTAAAGAAAAACATAGATGCCTAAACACCCTTCGCTTACACAAAGCAAAACTGATATGACGCTAAATGGTCCTGTTAACGTTAGCATTTATTAGCTTGTTGACTGGCTATTGCGACGGAAAAACGGTTGACCTGTTATTCTTTTTACTCGTAATATCATAATTAGTCATGAAGCAGGTTCAGATATGTTTTCTTATATGTTAATAGTTAACAGCTTAAATCGTCATTAAAACTTTTTTGCCGTTAAAAAATGATGTTGGTACATGCTAATTGCTAAAACCGGTCAATCTAAAAGTAACTTCTATTACTTGGATGTTTTGGCGGAAGACTATTTGTTAATAAGAAAGAAATCTGCATAATTATCGTTTACTTTAAACATGCAGTATATCTTCTTCGTAGTGCGAAATGCAGCCGTTTGTTTTCGTTGTCTGACACTCAATGAGGATTGAGTAGTCAGCTGATGACTTCAGGGTTAGTGTCAGTGAAGTGACTTTACGCCTTGCTTATCGTACGTTTGACAGCCAAGTACACTTTTCTGAGCCGCCATGTTTCACGGGATTCCCGTCAGCACAGGGATCGGAGGAGGTGAGTTTACATTAAAGCCGATAAGTATGTTTCCATCTAAATGAACCTCGTTTGTGTTTTTGTGTCAATGTCCCCCACAATAGTTTATAAAAGGGCGACGCGTACTCAGAACACGCCCTACACCGTTTCAGTCCCTTTACTTTCCAAGTTCTTGGTTCTTGCGATGAGTGATTTTTGGCGAGTAGAACGTGTCTTAATATTTAAACGTCTCCTAAAAGAAGAATAGAGAAGATACGCGATGACAGCCTGTGTTTTGGTTCAGTTATGTTTTCCATATTCGTCTGGTGTGTGTGGCTGATGCTGCGTTTGTAATGTTTTTGTGCTAAACTGTTTCTCTTGCTAATTTCAGCTGTTCCCCCTAAGCCTGAATTGTATGAAGTAAGTGTGTCTATTTAACAGTCATTATGAATTCAGAAACACTGGGTGATGGATGGGTTGCATGAGCGAAAATGCTTTGCTCTCCTTGTGAAGGGAAGCATTTCCTAAAACACTTTCACTGTGTTGCAGGAAGTCAAGCTGTATAAGAATGCAAGAGAGCGGGAAAAGTAAGTGGCCTGATTGCAGTTTAATGTGGAATTAGTTGAATATTTGTGAGTTTTGAATAAGACGTTGTTATGAAACATTCCCCCCCATTATTCTGGCAGGTATGACAACATGGCGGAACTGTTTGCTGTGGTGAAAACGCTGCAAGCCTTGGAGAAGGCATACATAAAGGACTGCGTGACCCCAAATGAGTGAGCAAGTCGTCTGTCAACACTCATCTGTTTGTAGGAGTAAACCTAACTTCTGCTGTTTTCATTCATTATTGTCAAATAGATTGTTCGAAAGTTGATTTTCAATGTTTGAGCCTGTATTGTATTGGACTGCCATCTTTTTAAATTTCTCTATCCTCCTCACACCTTCGACTTATTAGCTTGTCCTGACAGCAGTGCCATTGCAGGAGTGTGATGTTTCACTTATAAATCTGTTTATGAAATGTCACAAAGTATGGGCAAGACACGCGTATCTAGTGCTGAATCCTAGTTTTGTCTCTGATCCAGTGGTTAGCTCTCTCTCTCTCTCTCTCTCTCTATGTG
>JAODLD010000052.1:18767743-18782454 GCA_026781065.1 Mormyrops boulengeri | reverse complement strand
ATACAAAATAATTATATGGGATATTTCATTACCTAAGACACTGTTAAAGAGTCAAAAGACTGACCAAAAGCTATTGCATTTACTATAACACACAAGTTGCATTATTTTCATGGATGTCCATAATTATTACTTGTGATTTCATGTTAAAAAGAAAGATCTTGACCCACAAACAATATGTCACTTTTTTGCTTTTTTAAGTTACATTAATAAATAAAATAAATAAATACATTAAATAAATAGCTTCAGCCCACAAACCAACATGTGCCCATCCTCACAAGGGACAGAGCAGTGATGGGGCTTCAGCTCGAAGCTGAGCGTCTGCTCCGCTCACCACCTGGCAGGGGAAACCGTAACCCTAACCCTCTGTTTAGGCTCTGCAGTGAGGTAATCTCCTCTGGCATCTCCTCACATATACAACCAAAATAATGATCCACCATCTGGCTCCGAGACAGAGAATGGGATTGCATGTTAAAATTCTAAATTTTCTGCAGAATTGCGACCTATTTCCAGAGATTTTCTTATTTTATATTCAGTCTCTTGGAAGGGGGCTTTTTCTAAGAATGAAATGTTGCGCGGACAGTTTTGGTCAGTGGTACAACAGCCAGACCCATCAACTCACTCCCTGACAAAAGGCACCTTTACAAACATGCATCGTTTAACAATGGCGATATGTTCTGAGAAATGCATCGTCAGACGATTTTGTCATTGTGAGAACATCATGTAGTGTGTTTACACAAGCCTGGATGGAGCTTAATACACATCTAGGCTATAGTGAACTTTTTATAATTAGAAAGAGTACAGTATTGTAAATACATACACCAGTAACACAGTTATTATCATTATAAAGTATTAGGTACTGTACATTAGTGTATGCGTAATACTTTTATACTTTTATATAACACTTTTATATTTTATATTGGCAACACAGTAGGTTTGTTTACACTAGCATCACCACAAACACGTAAGTAATGCGTTACACTACAACACTACTATGGTTACGACGTCACTAGGCGATACAAATTCTTCAGCTCAGTTGCACTATAATCGTATGGGACCATTGACTGAAGTATAGTTATGAGCCACATGATTGTACAGACGCTCCTCTACTTACGAATGAGATACGTTCTGAACGGCCGTTCGTAACTTGAAATGTTCGTAAGTCGTTATTCAACATCATTTTAAGGGCATACATTTTAAGTACTAAGAACTAGGATGCTGGGAGTACGCACATTATGCTGCTGTGCGGCGGGTGTAGCGGCCAGAAGTCGTACTAGGTGGAATTGACGTGCAGAATTTTTTTTTTGATGTTGCGGACAGGAAACGGGAGCCCAAGGAACACAATTTGTACTTACAGTCCTCTTCATTCGTATGTCTGAAAGTTCGTACTGTAAGTTGAAAGTTCGTAAGTAGAGGAGCGTCTGTATATTCAGATTCAAATCACGACTTCTAGCATTTTAGTTCTTCACTGAGGTTATTCTTGTTTTACACACATATTGCATGTGAAGAAGATTAGACGTGTTATTAATATCAACATCAACAACAACATTTTCACTGTCGTTGCTGTTATTGTTGTATTGGACATCTAAAAAGCATTACCAACACAAATGGGTGTTTTAAGTGTTTACAAGCCAAGAATTCTGCCAAAGCGTTTTATGAGGACTCGGCTAGTTTGACACCATTCCTTTTCTGCAGTGTGCAGAACCGAGTCACAGCTAGCAGAAGGCTGAGTAGGAACTTAAACGGGCAGTAAGGCTCTAGCTCTGTGCTCCGATGTGGAACGCTGCATGAACTTGTTCATTTACTTTACTACCATAGCTCTGCTTTGGGGCATGCTGTGATTCGTAGTTAAAATAAGTAAACATTTTTGTAGTAGTACACATTAGAGGAACTCCTTGATGTTTGGTTTCCTGATTCCTACTAGCTCAGGCCTGGGCAGTCATCTTCGGCAGAGGGCCATATCTGACCTTCACCTTGTCAGCAGGGACCATTTTTCAATTATTATATTTATAAAACCACAACAGAAGATTTTTTTAAATACATGCAGAAATCAATGGAACCACAGTCTTTTTCATGTTTAAGTTATATATGTATGAACATTTTAATAATCCCATGCCTATAGAAACGGCTCCAGGGGCTGGATGTGGCTGCGGGTGGCTTTTGCTCACGTCTGTACTAGTGAAGCAATTGGTAGAAATGTAAGGTTGGGGGAAACCCAACGGGATTTTTCAGCCCCGAATACAGCTTTTCAAAAGGGTTTGGAGGGGTTTTTTCGTGGCTTTTTTTAACCTAATTTTAATGTAAAACTGTCTTGCCGTTGAGGGCTACTGTCTAAACAGGATACCACTAACACCCAGCCAAGTGGTCACCGCAGTGCTGTCTGAGAGAATGGAAAGAACACCGACCCGACTTCCCGTGATGACCTTCTGTATTTGACTGTGTCTTTGGGCAAACAAACGGAATTCGTATCAGGTCCATATCGCTATGGAAACCAAAGTTCCAAACATTGTGCAGACATGGTTAGGAACCATCAGCAATATAAGCTGCCAAAAAAGTGTCTTCCTCTGTCTGTAGGTTTAAAAAATACCCAAGCCAGATGTGTGTGGTACTATTCACCTCTTCAGGACTGTTATTATTTGATCATATACATAATTGTTTGATTTTGACAAGATGTAGCATGTCTTCCCATTCACACCATCTGCTTAGTTACGTAAAATGTTTTTGCATGAAAATGTGTTTCTTCCCAAACGTAGCAGCGTGTGGCCATGTGGGCTAAGTCTGTGTGCCTGTTATCAGAAGGTCACTCGTTCAAACCCAGCCTCCGTGGGCCCTTCAGCAAGGTCCTTAACCCCCAGCGCCCTTGGTACAGCTACAGGTGGCAACCCTTCATGGACAACTTACTCTACAAAGAGCAACTTGAGGGAAGTGTAAAAAAGAGAATTTCCCCACAGGGATCAATGAAGTATCAATTGTTATTATTATAACCTTGAATGATTAAATGGAATGAGATGTAAAATCTAAGGTGTGTAAACTGATGATTATTGCCTTTAATTTGCAAGGTAACCGGTGGGCTATTAGTTACCTGGAGCACATTCTTTACTCCTGAGGCCTGATTCTGGTCATCAGAGAATATGGGCTACTTTGTTCAGTTCAGCTGACCAGTCCATAGCCCTGCAAAGTCACTTACCAGCAGAGAGCCCCAGGATATGTCTTCCTCTTTACCACTTGGCCATTCAAGGGAAGAAAAACATCGTATCTATTACTGCTGGAAAACACAATTGAAACATGTCTGGAAAACCTGCTCAGGAATCCCCTCCCCCCTTGCATCAATTGTAGAACAAATCCCTGATTTCCATTCACTATAATTGTCGTTTACTGTTACTAAGATTACAAGGTGCTGAATAAGGCTGGCAGCCACCAGCCACGATGCCGCACAGTCTTTGACAGGACATGTGTTATGTAGACCACAAAAATGAATGTTTTCACTCAAGGGTTTCTCCAGGAATTTTCCAGCATTTCATGTGCCTGTGTGTGTCAGAAGGATAGTGGATCACTCACTCTGCTCAATAACTTTCTGTAAGGTTGCCATAGCAATATGCACATCAACTTGTTTGCCTTGGGAATTTACATTTCGAGGGCATATTTAATTGATGCGGAGGGACAGATAATGGCCAACCATCCACTTTCACAGAGTTCAGTTACCTTTGTCATTAGATGTATTGGACAGAGGTATATAAAAACTGTGTCTGTAATTCTGATATTATCACAGCTCTTTTGGATATTCTATAGAACTTTATTATGCAAAAACAATATTGGTTTATTTAACTTTGGGTGGAATTTTTGTAGAGCTTTCATGTAATTAAACCTTCTGAGCATTTCTATAAAATTACCAGTTTCACAGACTGGAAAGTATTTTTGTTGTGTGTGTGCAGCCAGTCCCACGTCAAAAGAAAATGACAGATCTTCACTTGGGCATTATTAAGGGTATATTCAGTTACCTGAGTCAGCTTTCGAAACCCCACAACGAGGCTCCAGCTCCTTGGTGCAGCTGAATTCTCTTCTGTCATATTTGAATGACGAACAAGGCGTCTTTGGTTCCGATGGTGGTGAGGGATGCTGTGTGTAGGTAGAACTCCCGCCTTCATGGAAAAGGCTGGCCTGCGGTTCCACTGTGGTGGCTGGATCAGCAGCAGACCACACAGAGACTGGCCGTATCTGCAGAGAGCAATTCTCTAGCTGGGCATCTCAAACGCTTCCGTTTGCGTGCCACATCATGGTCACTGTTCGCCCATATGCTGAGAGTGCGAAATTATTTTTCGTTTCACTTGGATTCACTAACATAAGGCATCTGCACACTGTGTGATATCATCTCTGACTCTGGCTGTCTAACAACTCAGAAAACTCGAGGTCTGTTTAAAATAGAACTTCAGGGCCCACCTGCTAGTTCATCCTGCTTCAGCTGGGCCTAGCTATGGTTCAGACTGGAGTGTGGAAGGGAGCAAATTTTTGTTTTACGCTCATTTATATTCATGAGAAAAGCACTACCTGATTGGCCAGTGAATGCCATAGACAGAATTCACTAGCCAATCAGGTAGCTTCTCTCAAGAATATGAGATTTCGCAAACCACCCAGTAAAACAAAAATTTACTGGAAGGGCACCTTGTCTTTGTGGTACCTACATTATCAACACCTGCCTGAAGGTGGCCTCTAACACATCTGCCTGCCATTTTATACTAATGTTTATATTTATAAATGTAATATAAATGGTGCTGCATCATAATGCATGGATCCAAGCATTTTAGAAAAAGGACCTGCATTGAACTAGATTTTCCAGACATGATCTGCCTCCTTATGGCCACTATGTATTCACAGAAACTCCCTGATGACTCAGCACAGTGCAATTAATTAACAGGGGGAATAAAGCAGGTAACTCTGTATTTATATGATAAATAGTTCTGCTTCATTTTTATTTATTCGTTGTTGATTAATATTGATTTTACTAAATTCTAGGTAGCAAAACTAAGACCTATAAATTAAAGAATCAAATGAATCAAGCTCTTAGACAATTATAATTACTGTCTCTGGAGGAAGTTTTATTAGTACTGGAACTAGTCATCACAACTGAAGTAATCTGAACTTTGAAGGAGTGTTCTGGATGAAAGACAGGAGGGCTTAACTGTACCCCAAACTGAATGAATTAATGATGCAGAGCATCTGGGAACCATTTGACAGATAAATACCACTCAATTGAAATGTGTGTACTCAGTGCTGCCCCCTAGTGCAGTATTAAAAGATAGGACTCAAAAACTAAAGCGGAGGAGTCCCTCAGGCCCCCAGTGACAGTGTTCAGGACCTTCTGTGGGTAGGCTTGTATCAGGCCACAGCTGATGAGGCCTGGTTTGCTCACCCTTTACATTCTGTTTCCATGTGATATCACCCCTAGTCTCAAAAAACAAACCCGTGTCTGTTTATAGTGTGAGGGTGGTTTTGTCCAATAGTCTGTAAGGCTCTGTTACGGCACTATGGAAATCAGAGTGTGTCTGTGAGTGTGTGTGTGCGCCAGTTCTGCACTGTTTCTTTGGGGGTTCTGCAAGGCCAACCCCCCATGCCTTTGTGCAGGCTGATTCCTGTCTCAGAAGGCACCCCCAGGCAGCGGACATTCTGGGAGGCAGACCTTTTTTTTGGGGGGGGGGAGTCCTGACTCAAACATCCTTTTCTTAAAAAAGTATGACATAGCAGTAGAGCAATGTGCTTGAAGGGGAAGGTTAATGTATTATTATTAGGTATATAGAATGTCAAAATCTAACTGCATACACAGTATCATTAGTGGGTATGTCACTAAAGAGACTCCCGAATGACATTCTTTACTGCCATTTGATTAATTTGATTAATAGATTTGAGGGAGGGGTGAGGACTCCCCTGGCCCGTGCCTTCTTGCTGTTCACATTGAAGCGCCTTCTGTGTTTCTCTCGGCCCGGGAACGCACACCCAGATCCCGATGTCCAGCTGCCCCGAAGCAGCTCTGCTTGCTTGTGTGCTTCTCTTGTGCTGGCACCAAACGTCTGTCAAACCCGTCTCCACTCTTATGCCTGAATGAAGCTGGGTTTTAGTCAAACTTGTACGATATGCTCCAGGCAGGACAGGAAAAATGTTGTTTTGGAGAAATGGGTATAAACTAGCATATTACGTTAAAGGAGGAACATGGAGCATAACCGGAGAGGGTTAGAGGGCTTTTTGACTTCTTGAGGCTTTCACCCATTTAAGGTTGGCCCTTTTGACTCAGTGTGACATTGTTTTCCACAAATGGTGCAGCCAGCTGAAGCCCTTTGTCTCCTGCCAGTATTGCAGGGGGAGGGGTCTGGGCGTCCACTGCTGTACTGGGGGACAGACCCTGTACTGTAGATGGAGTCCTGTCTGCCATTCAGGCACATTGACCTACCTCAGGTTACGAGGTCCTCCGCTCACCCCACAAACAGCAGATTCATAGTGTGTGATCCTAGCATCAGATCTATTAAGTGAAATGAAGGGGGGGGGGGGTATTTTGAATTCCACTTATAACAGAAAAACAAAGCAACACAAACACATAAAAAATGTATATCGAGATAGCGATCAGTTAGCTGTTCGATGGAGTGAAAGGTTATTGGCCGGCAGTCTCTCGCGGGGGAGCACAGGTACAGGATGGTATGGTTTATACAAAGCACTTGTGAGTACTGTACGTCATATTCTGACATTTCTCTCATCCGCCCAGCTCCCCTATTTAATCCCCAATAATGATGACAGGCTAATCGAGGTTAGCCGGTTTTCATTAGCTGAGATGCCCATTGGCTATGGACGGGTGATCGATTGGCTGCTCGCTGACATTGTTCCGCTTCCCACCAGCTGCAAACCTCTACCGCTTAACATACAAAATGGTCTATGAATGATCCAGAAAATGCCTGAGGCATAAACAGTCTAGAATCTCCTGAGTCACAGCACAGGTGGGCCAGACCATCAGGAGATTTTGTTTTTTTGGGGGAGGGGGGGGTGATTTAATCTGAAAGGAACAGGAGCACATGTTTGACCTCTAGCGAGTAGCTTAACGAGTAGGACTCAGGGCTGAAGCTGCATCCTCCACGGCAGTCTGTACTCCTCCCAGGACTCAGGCGGCCAAAGCACAACAGCAGCAGACCGTCCTTTGGACATGAATGAATCTGCAGCGAACCTCTCAGGCCATCGATTAAGGAATGTAATGCAGAGGCACTACTACATAATCCTATGGAAGACCAGCAGACACAATACAAAGCCAATGCATGGAAATACTTGGTAACCTTCTTTTAAAAATTCCATGTTTGTGTGTCATCATGGGGTTTCCCCCCACAGTCCAAAGACATGCTGAGGCTAATTGGAGTTTCCAAATTGCCCATAGGTGTGCATGTGTGAGTGAATGGTGTGTGAGTGAATGGTGTGTGAGTGAATGGTGTGTGAGTGTGCCCTGCGATGCGTTGGTGCCCCATCCTGGGTTGTTCCCTGCCTTGCGCCCATAGGCTCTGGACCCTCTGCCCCCCTGTATAGGACAAGCAGTTTCAGAAAATAGATGAAATGCCCTTTATTTAGATATTAGAGACTGTACTCCAGGTAGCATGATGATTCCACAAGGAATTTTTAAAATCACACGGGGCTGTCGTTACATTTAAATTCTGGATTGTAATAGAAGGAACTCTATGCTCTATGTGCACTGCACACATGATAGAATTTGCCTACATTTTCTCTGCAGAAAGCTACGCTTCTTCGTAGCGTTGGGGCCCCGACAGCTGATATCCAGATGGAGCCAATCAGCACACAACTAGTGCCCAGAAATAGCAAAGAGACTGGACAGAGGCTGGGGGGCTGTAGACTTGAGTGAAGGTCTGATGGATAACTCCAGAATTGGTGGGTAAGTGAAGGGTGATGTTTATTCTGAGAGATGGTGTTTCCATTCTGTCTTCCAGATCCCAGCAGTTGCTATGCGCAGCCATTGAAATCTCACAGAATATACATCCTTTGGGAAAGACTCAAAACACTCATGTGTACTGGGTCTTTTGCCACAGAGCAGTAAGTCAGAGAGGAATTACTCCACCGAGTACTCAGCTTATCTATGGTGGATGGAATAGAGTGTTTTCCATCACTTTGTACCCTGAACTAGCGGATATTATCTCCTGTCATGTCTGGGTCTGCAGGATCTCCAGCAGAGCTGTAGCCGATGTGAAATCCTAGGGCCCTAAGAGCAGCCCCCAGCCCCTAGAGATTGGGGGTGGCTGCATTGTCATTTCTGCTGAGCTCCTAATTGGTTAATCTTTCTGGATATGTTGATTGGACCTGGGTCAAGATTCTAATTGAATTTCACCAAATGTGTTTTTTTTTTCCACAGTGGTGCTGAATCTAAGGTTGCTATGTTACATATATCTTACAATATACAATATATATAACATATATCTTATACTGTGCAAGCATCTTTGTTTGTTTGTGTGTGAACATAAATATCGTAATTCTTCTCCTTAATAAAAAAAAGCTTTAATATTGATAATCATAGAGGATTTTCAAGCAGTACATTCAATAATGATATTTGATTTAATTTATTAGGGCTTTAATGAAAATCAGCTTCAGATGCTCGTTTGCTGATGACTCAAGCAAATGAGATCAAGTGCAGATACTGTCCTGGACTGAAAGGGCATCCATCAGAGCTGTGGACCCCCGGCCTGCCTGTTTAATCGGCAGAAGCAGTCTGCCCATCAGCCTTTTCAGTCCTGAGGCCTTCATCTCTCCTGTGACTCAGCCTTTCCCCAGAATGCTTCAAATAATTGTGTTTGCTATGCAGCTGGACAGGAAACACAGTTTCTGGAACCAGTGTCTATAGAAAGAATTTCCAAATCACGGAAGTTTTACAGTGAAAAGGCAGTAGCATCATCTATGGTGTGCTAAACAAATAAAAACATCATAAAAGTAGTACAAAGGGGACATATTTCTGTTAACGTTACAAAAAAAACTCCTTTTTCCCTATGGGGCTAGTATCCACTGATAGTTGGATCAAATATTGCTTAGTTAAACAGTTTCCACATGTGAAGTTCTTCAATCCTGATTATATCGGTTTTTTCAAGCTGTGGCGTCTCAGTGCAATCCCTCGGACAGCGGGGTCTTTGCATTCCTGGCCTTAGTGCTCCCACCCCAGCCGTAACCTAGTGAGACAGAGGCCAGCGAAATCTGGGGAGAGATTAGACTAAAGAGCTTAAAGATTGTTTCAAGACCCACGTGTGCGGGGTGTCTTTCAGCAGAATGATGGGACCTGTGATCTGTCGGCCAGCAGCAGTGTCTGGGAAAGGATCGGGGGAGATGGGGAAGCGTAGCCAGATACCGCACCTTGGTACTTCAAGGATACCTTCCTTTATTTTATGCTGCCACATCAACGGAACAGATTTAACAGTAAATACTGACAGCAGCTGTTTTCCTGTCTATTTCTGTACTACCCCAAGTCTCCCGTATCACAGCTGATTATAGGGACTCCTAGATGAATAAAGGCAGCACCACAGTTGCAGGGACGTAGGGAAGACCATATGGTTTTTCTTGTTTAAAAAGTTAACAAATGCTATGTTCCTTCACATATACCCAGGGTTCGATTTGCACAGTGGCTTTGGGGGGAACCATGCACATACCGCTATACAGGCACTTGTTTGATGTTGAGGTGTGTAACTTCTAGGACAAGGATGACACCTCGGAAATGACCGGAAAAGTGCACAATCTTTCAGTGACTTCAGAGTATGAGGACTTCTGGGGGTAGACTGGTTTGTTACTGCCTTCATTGGCTAATCCAGAAGTTGCAAAGGGAGACCAGAGGAATGTACTGGCAACCTTTGCTGATTTTTTTTTCTCCATTAGTGACCTGATCCTTGTCTCTTTCTCCAGAACATCTGTGTTGTCTGTTGCCTGTCCTCCACTTCTGTTCTGGCAGAAATGAAAAGGCAGCTGTAACTGCCAAAGTCGTTTGGAGATTCCAGGCACCTGGGACGTGTAAAGTACACAAATATATAAGAAGTTAAAAATGACTAAGAGTTAAAGCAAATATAATGATAAGACATAATGCTAAATGAGTGACTTGCAGTGGATTAGTGATTGCTTTTATTTATTTAGCAAAGTACACGTGAAGGTAAGTGTCAGACAGTGTTCCGGGGTGTAAGGGCCTTGTTTACGGGCCCAGAGGAGAAATCACTCTGCCAGCCGAAGGGTTTTAACTGGTGACCTTCTAGTCACAGAACCACACGCCACTCCGCGCTACACTTGCTAACTGGCAAGCGGTCACTCTACGGTATTGTGGCTGGACTGCAGAACTTTTAAATTGCACCTTAAATCACCTGCATGCAGGATAAGTTAGGCTGTGGCCAATGAGAGGACAACGGGCTGAAGCTAAAATCCCAGCGGAGGAGAAGGTGGGGTAGGAAATGTCCTTTGGCTCAATCACATTATTTGCATGAATGGATGTTTCACAAACCCAGTGTTTGCCTACCTCTGAAACCTGTTCACTTCACTGTACAGTACATTCAGCTTCATCTTCCAGAGATGCATGTTATCACGTACATGGTGCTACAAACCACCTTAAACAGGACTGACTGGACCAGCTTCAGGCGTGAACCTTGGACCGTCCACACATCCGTACTTCAAACTGCTTGATCCACATGGCTCTTTGACAGAGTTTATCTGGACTGTGGAATTGGGCTCTTCAGCATTTTTTCAGCATTGTAACTTCATGAAACATGGAGGACCTCTGATCAGGACTAGCCGTTAGAAAATGGACAGATGGGTGAACATTGCCGCTTGACTTTCAACATATACAGCTGCCCAGTCCTTTTCCTGACATCACACTCCTTAACGACACCCTGTATCAATAAGTGACCTGCTTCTACTCCGACATCTGGGCCCTCCACATCTCACTGAGTGGTGCGGTGACTCAGTGTGGTTGGCTGTCATTTCCCGTCATGCGATCATTTGAATGATAGTAATACTGTAATAGGGGGTCCCCTGCTGATCACGACACATTGATTAAATGTCCACTCCTAACTATTATATAATAATTTTGGTTAAAATATTAAATTCTATAATAATATAATATTATTATACTATCTGCCAGATAAATACACCCCTTCTCTCAACTGGTGAATTTTACCGACAGCACTCCCCCCCCACCAGTTTTACCGCTGGCACCCAATCGTTTTTAGTTCCGTCTCATTTCTCTTTTGCAGAATGTTCCCCTTTACACATTAAATAATTTTGTGATTTTCCTGCCTCTTTGGCACTCTATTAATGCTGATAGCTTACATATGAAACCATTAATGAAGGGCTGCTGGGACACACACGATGAAACAAGTAAACAACTGAACAGATGCAACTGAAATGCGCCAATACCGACACAGCTGAACTTGGCTAATTGATTACATCAGATAACACTGAACAGTTACTCTGATACAAAATAAATCCAGACCAATTAATCCAAAACAATTCTCTTCTGAGTAAATTATTCTCCCTTATTCTTTTGGGCAGTAGTGGCGTAAAGGTTAGGGAAGCACACTTGTAATTGAAAGATTGCTGGTTCACCTCCTGACTAGTAATGTATCACTGAGGTACCCTGAGCAAGGTCCCGCCCCCAAGCACTGCTCCCCGGGCGCTGAATTAGCTGCCCCCTGCTATGTCACATATGAGTTAAATGCAGAGGACCCATTTTATTGTTGTGCACTGTGTGCTGTGCTGTGTCAACACTGATCATCATATTCTAAATCCACCAATTCCATATCACAGTAATTGACCAATAGTTTAGTCAGTTTTTCATATGTTACTGAAATCTTCAAAGTTTGAATCTAAGTTTTTTTTTTTTTATCAAAATAGAGACTGGTATTTATCCCTGTTGTTATTTTTTCCCTCTTACTGTTTTTTTTCTTTGCCTTGGTTTCAGATCATTGATAATAAAAAAATGCAAGCCATTTTCCAGAATTTTTATTGGTCCTCTGCTGTCCTTGCCAAAGTTCCGCTTTGCACAGTGGCGGTATCTCCCTGGAGAGAGGTGAGCCCTGGAAGTTATCCTACGTGTCACTGCATCCCAGGCGTCAATCAGACCAGCTGCTATACCAGCAGCTCACAGTTTGGGCTGCTTCGTCTCTTCTTCAGTCACTGTTTTCATTCAGCTATAAAAACCTGAAAATTGACTTTTTAAAACATATTTGCACAGGTTATCTGAAGTGGCAAGAAGATTGTTTTCATGGTTGTGCACATCTGGGCCTGCGTGAGTGACATTTGAGTAACTCAACCTTGGCGCGTGTTTCCATATTGGTGGGGAGCTGCTAGGGCACTGAGAGACAGGGCATCGGTGCCCTTTTCAACCAACCTGAGACAAAACCAGACAGAAGTGTAGCTGTCTGCAGGATAGCTGTGTGTTCAGTGTATTTGTCTTCCTGTGACTAGGGGCAAGACTCTCTAGGCAGGGGTCTCCAAGTCCAGTCCTGGAGAGCCCCTACCCTGCACATTTTGGGGTTTCCTCTCATTTAACGCGCCTGATTCAACTTCTCTGCTAATTACCACTAATTTCTTGAGTTGAATCAGGTGTGGTGGAACAGGGAGGGAGCCAAGCTGTGCAGGGCTGGGGCCCCCCAGGAGTGGAGTTTGGAGACCCCTGATCTAGGCCATCGCCTTACATGTTCAATAGGGATCTGTCAGTCAGGAAGGTTAGTGTGAACTTGGCACCTCAATTATAGGCAAAACACTTTCAATTGTGAGCCTGAGGCTGGGGGAAGGGTGTGTCTATGTTCATTGTGCTGTTTTCCCCATTGTGTGTCATGCAACATCATGCCCACCCCACTCTGGTTCTCCCATCGACCCGCAAAGGAGAAATCTCAAAACTGAAACATTAGTCCCAGAGGCCCTGCATGTGACCTGATTCTGTAGCTGAGCAGAGATTCAGCGTAACGATAATTGTAACTTTCTGTAGTGGATGTCACCAAACACATCACTCTCGTCACTGAGGATGCACCTTGGTGACAAGACAAATTAGGCTTCATTTGTATCAGCTTCACCTGTGTGGAGCAATGACTGTGATGATGATTATGATGGATGATGATTTACTTTAGAGCTTAGCAGGGCAACATGTGTGGAAATGCACAGTAATCCACAGGAAAAAAAAACATTTATTGCAGATCCATGACCTCAGGGTTGGTCAAAGACGCAAGAAGGGGCTGTGTGCATAAAGGCAGTATGCTAAAGTTCAGACCTCTATTACCTACTCAAAGCAATAGAGCAATTCTGTATTAAACTGAAAGCGTTCAATTTTTGTCACGTCTTCTGTCACGGCTGTGGGTCCTTGAGCGAGGCCCTTAACCCCCAGCTCCCTGGGTGCTGCTATAGGTGGCTGCCCTTCATGGCCAGTTTGCTCTCACTTACAGAGAGCAAGTTGGGGGAGGCGTAAAGAGAATTTCCCCACAGGGATCAATAAAGTGTCAATTATTATAACTATTATTATTATTATTATTATTATTATTATTATCTCTCCAGATTCTCAGGCTCTGCATTGAACTTTTCATGCTCTTGTGACAGGTAGGAACTAATGTAGATGGTAGTTGCCCCGGGGGGGGAAGCAGTTTTTGTAACAAAAAAAGGCAGCAGTCACGTGTTGTGGACGTGTTCTTGAGAAAAAAAGTTGATTCATTAAAAGGGTGTGCGGTGAGCTCTCAGACCGAGCTACCCGACCGAGCTAAAGTGGTGCAACAGTCGCCTTAACCTCGGACAAAACACTCTGCCAAAAATAGCAATCTTTGCAGGGAGATTTCTGTCTGTAGCTAGCCAGGGTACATATAGTGCCGCTTGCAAAGGGGACATTGTGCCTCCATCAGTAGCAGCACAGGCACGGCTGCGTGTTCAGGGTGTCCTTGCCTAAGTGCTGCCCATCACTAGCTTTAGGGTCATCTGCTTTCTAATACAACTTTTACCGGAGTATTAGTTGCTGATGATATGTTGCAACGCTTGATGATTTAGCAACTAACAGAGTGTAACTGAACAAATGAACCAAATCTGCCATTTGTAGAAGTACAGGTGAATTGGAATGCTTTAGTTTCCGCATATCCCATCTTGCTCTTCTTTAAAGCATACACACATATACAGGTGACGGCAAAGCTTGGGCTCTGAGCACAGGGTCAACCATCAGTGAGTTAAGCCCCCAGTGGCGATTCTGTCAAACATGGGATTCAAACTAGCAACCTTCCGATCACAGGCAAAGTTTCCTGACCTGCTGTATGGGGCTCAAACCCATAATGCCTGGTTTAAGAGGCTAGGGCCTTATCCATTAGGCCAGTGATTCTCAACCTGGCCCTTATGGACCTTCAGAGCGTCCATTTTTTTTGCTCTCTCCATGCTCCCTGCCAGAGAGTACACATTTTTGCACTGGGAGAGAGCAAAAACATGGACTGCCTGGGGGTCTCTGAGGACCGGGTTGAGAAACATTAAATTAGGCCATGAGGGCAACAAAAGGACAAAATGGAGATGGAATTGAGGACCTCATGCATACAGAGCATGAATCGAGCACCTCACGCATACACAGCATGAAACGAGGACCTCACGCATACAGAGCATGAATCAAAGACCTCACATATGCAGAGCATGAATCGAAGACCTCACGCATACACAGCATGAATCGAGGACCTCACGCATACAGAGCATGAATCGAAGAC
>JAODLD010000052.1:18756902-18767643 GCA_026781065.1 Mormyrops boulengeri | reverse complement strand
CATACACAGCATGAATCGAGGACCTCACGCATACAGAGCATGAATCGAAGACCTCACGCATACACAGCATGAATCGAAGACCTCACGCATACACAGCATGAATCGAGGACCTCACGCATACAGAGCATGAATCGAGGACCTAACGCATACAGAGCGTGAATCGAGCACCTCACGCATACACAGCGTGAATCGAGGACCTCACGCATACAGAGCGTGAATCGAGGACCTCACGCATACACAGCGTGAATCGAGGACCTCACCCATACAGAGCATGAATCGAGCACCTCACGCATACAGAGCATGAATCGAAGACCTCACGCATACATAGCATGAATCGAGCACCTCACGCATACAGAGCATGAATCGAGCACCTCACGCATACAGAGCATGAATCGAGGACCTCCCGCCCGCATACAGAGCATGAATCGAAGACCTCACGCATACAGAGCATGAATCGAGGACCTCAGGCATACAGAGCATGAATCGAGGTCCTCACGCATACACAGCATGAATCGAGGACCTCACGCATACACAGCATGAATTCTACCACTACCAGCTACATCTGCTGCTAGGAGGCTGTTATATTGGCAGGAACTGAATCCAAGGCAACTACTTGGAAAGCAGCTATTGTGTGAAACAAATGCAGGGAAGGACTATTTGGTGCTATATGGTGCTATCATGATATCAGGGAACACTGTAGAGAAAATGCCATTCAGATGTGGAGAGTTTAGATCCATGAAGTAAAAATTCAGACCAAGATTTTCTTTCAACCAACCGCCTCAGTACTCTGTGACTGTGACTCTTTATACTGAACCGGCTGGTTGAAACTAAATCTTGGTCTGGATTTGTACTTTATAAGCCTAAATGATATAAATCTGATTCTGTTGAATGTTTGTCTGGACATGAACATGAATGATGACATTTTAGAGATGGTCCTCAGAGGAGTTTGTGTGTGTGTGTGTGTGTGTGTGTGTGTGTGGGGGGGGGGTGCATGGGGGAGGTGTGTCTGATGATAGGAGAGCAGGCTGGTTTGTGTGCAGTGTCCACAGTTTTCCTGTTCAGACTCTGAGGACGGTCTCCTTAGCCATTCCTGTTGCTGAAGATCCATGATAAGAGAAAATTAAACCAGACCTCTTTCTTCAGTGAGACCTCTTAAGAGCTGGATTTAATTAACATGCTTGCTAATGAATGAATAATGAATTCTGCAATGAACTTTGTTTCCCATCATCTTCAAATAGTGCAGCACAAACCACAATCTTCTGCACAACATTACCCTTGGAGCTGTATGAGTGAGTAATTGTGTATGAGGCTGGCTTGTTGCTTAAAAGTCCACAGGTTCCCATTCAACCAGTTTTATGCAATTTATGGTCATATAACCAGATGGGTGGGTATTTCTACAACCAGTTATCGATAATAAATACAGCTATGAATAAACCTATCTATGTTTAACTATTGTTAGACTGTCTTTTAGGTAACTGAAGATAAATGAGATTTTTGTAGACTGAGATCCTCTGCTTTGCTGTAATCGGACAAAACAGCCTCCGGTTAAAAAAATCTTTCAAGCAAGGGATTTTTACTCTTCCCGTAAGCTTCAGGTTCTACTATTTTAGAATTTACATTAGGGTTAGATTAAATGTAAGGTACACATAACCAGCACATGCACGAAACTATTTTAAAAATCTTTGGTTATGACTGTTCGCAAACAAAACAAAGAATGGCAACACAAAAATGTAAAACACGGTTAAACGACAATACCAAGAAACAAGAAGTTAAAATTAAACCAAGTTAAAAAGGGCATATGAAAATATAAGCGATGGCAATTCGAGATAAGAAAGTGAGATAAGAAAAACTTTATAAACACGTTGTTGTCCACGGTAAACCAATTGCATTGCATTTCTTAAAAAAAACACACATTTCCGTCTTACATCAATATATGTGCTATTTTGTATTAAAAGTTCATGTATCTACATTAATAATGAACTAGTTTAATGAAATTACAGTCCCAGCACGCCCATTATAGTGATCCATCAATGAGCGCTGTGAAGCGATCATGATAATGACAGGCAGACCCGCCTCAGCGCCTTTCTTAGGGCAGTGAAACGAGCGCCGCGGTGTGTGACACTCGTCGCTTTTTACCTTATTCACATACACGGTGTTTTAAGCCACCCGAAACCAACAGGTGGCCATATCCATATTCAGCTATTCTCAATAATTATTATTTTTGGAGGCTCGCAAGGGATGAGTGCGATCTTAATGCCGCGCTTTTCAGTTTTACTCAGTGTCTCCGCATCGCTGCTTATTTATACGTGCGCGATGTCAGACCCGCAAGGTAAGGAGTAATTATTAAACTGAAATATTTAATTTCATTTTACAGTGCATGCACCTCCAGGTTAAGAGCAGAGAGTCTTCGCAAAGTTGTATTTTCGTTCATGTGACTTGGTAGTTGAGGATCGTATTGTTTGCAGAGTTAAATGGTCATGTCATGAAAAAGTTTTTTAGGACAAACTGAGAAGACCTCCATTCCTCAAAACGAACCGGTGATAATTATAACCTATTGCACATTGTATCATAATTAAAACCTATCACACATTACTAACCTGTGCTCTTTCACTAGGCTGTTTAAATGTTTATGCGTTTTATCTGTAATTTTGTTGCGGTTTGTATATAGCCTATAAATCAATGAATCAATGAAATCTGTTTTATTCGTTGCACGCGAAACCCAGGAAGCCGATCTTCCGATTTCCCACGTGCGCGACTTTGAAAATTAATTTTAATGTGATTTATACTACATTATACGGCACACTTAAAGAAAGGCTCCTTGAGGTCAGGCGAACAAAAGGTGCTCAGTGTGACGCGGCTAATCGGATGCACAGAGACGAGGCAGATCAAAAAGACCGACCGCTGGGCTGCGCTGAGCCCCGAGTGCCCCTGTAGAAAACGGAGGAAGGGGACCTGGCCATGCTGACTATAGTCAGAAAGGAAATAAGCCAGCAGAACTTGGAGGCTGGCATATACGGTGAAAATACTGAATAAAACCCAGCTAGCTTTTTTGCTCATCTTTTAATTCAGACTTAAATATCTTGCCTGTAGTTTCACTTTTGGCTTTTTATTGAGATGTAATTCATTTGGAGTAACTGCGTTCCCATTTTTTTGAGATATACGCTCACGTCCAGTAAAAACCGTGCCCGTATTCTGCATAAATATCTCCAGATGGTGCCTGAGTGTCTGTCTTCTAGGAGGGACATAGTCGAGACGTCCGACAGTATAGTTTTCTGGATCGCTTTACATCGCAGGCATGTCATTTGCTGGAAAAAAAATGTAAGAAATGTATAAATGCACGGGCACATTTTCCCAGAGATTAAGACAAAATACCACTGAATAACTCGTCCAAATGCTTCCTCCGACAAGTTGGTGAAGCTGCAGACTTTGCAGACACTCCCTATCGGCTTTTGCCAAAACATGACCATGACACCCAGTGTTCCGTTCATGGGCGGAATCAATGCTCCTCAGGCCCAGAGTGTCAGTTTAAGTTTCCTGCTGATTACTGAACAGAAGATGTTACCTCAGGGACTAGATTGACCCAATTTGTGTGTAACTATATACTCCTATTGATTTGAGCATCTGTAGCTCATCCCAGCTGATATTTATGGTTGAAGTACAGCCTTCTCAGACAATTGTTCTGTTACATTTGCTCGGTTGGACTCTCCTTGGTCCCATCGTCTGGTTGGCATTACTGTGGGGGAGATGGTGTTTCGTGCCTTCTCTGCTCTTCACCTCTGCTTCTCCATGCCTGTGTGCCTGGGACAGAGAGGAGGGGGAGGAGGCGTCCTGGTCATCGCAGGAGTCATTGTTGTGTTACCCACCCAGCCCCCACCACATGCCACAGAGCTTTGGGTTTCAGCCACGGGTCAGAGGGTGTAACTGTGAGCAGAGACAGGGTGAGAAGACAGGAGAGAATGAGAAGGCGAGCGGGGGAGAGGGTGATATACGGGGAGGAGTCATGGAAAGTGCTCAGACATGGTGCCTAAGCCTCCTGGGCAAATGGGGGCTATGGGGGGTAACATTACTGACGGAGACAGGGCGCAACGAGTCATACTCTGCAAACGTTTACTTTGGTTCGGCAGAATAAATCCTAAAGATGAAATGCAGATTAACCTTTACTTTACTTTCACTTCCACCTACTTAAGATTTCTGTTCTGTTCTTTTTCGAAACTGGTGGAAACGCAGGCTGGTTCTCAAGCAAGAACCAGCCCAGCACCAGCTCTGTGGGTGGAAATGAGGCCTAAGTTTGTAGCTGCCTGTTCCCCCCCTCTGCCTGGTGCCACACTGCGAGACTCCCAACATAAGGTGTTTAACTGCGGTAAACTGAACAGCTGTCTCACTGGACCTATTTTCACTGGACCTTTTTGCTGTTTGGTTCAGGAAGTTCTGTTTCACAGTATTAAAACTGCAAAAGTACCATAAGGAGTGTTGGTGTTTGCCCTGACTTTGCTCTTTGCTGTTTCCAGGGAGTAATTAAGAAGGACGGTAAATCATCTTGGCTGCAGGTATACGTCGCAAGGAATAGCTTCTGCCTGTGTATTTTTGCCAATAAATAAGGAGCAGAAAATATGAAATGCTAACCAGCAGTATCGTTGTGAGTACAGCGGCAGTGGCTTGGTAGAGTAGGAGTATGAATATAGTAACAGTATTGCTACAGTAGCAGTAGGGGTGTAGATGTAATGACAGTAAGAGTATAGTAGCAGTATGGTATAATAACAGTATGAGTGTGGCCATAATAGTGATAGGTCTGCGATAACGGCATGGCTCTTGCAGCAGTATAGATGCCCATGTCCCAGCTGCACCATTCACTACTGATGGTTCAAGAAACCTGTTTAAATAAAACAGCATTAGAGTGTGAAGTGAATGACACCTTTTAGTGTTGCACTGCATATTTCCCAAACCATATGGAAGCTAGGCTATGCGGTGCCTATCCAAGGCCCAGTGTTCAATACCTGCTCTGTGTACTGGTTCTGGTTTAAGAAGAAGTTTTATTTTGTTGAGTTTGACACAGTTAAAGTAAACCACTCATTGAGCTGTTTATTGAATATTGCACATGTGGCCGTTTTTGTGAGCCTTTGCTGGGTGTGAGACGGAGATAAAAAGATAACAGGATAATAGGTTATCAGCCTAGACAAATTTCCTAGGTTACCAGATAAACCTGGCATCTGTGGCTGTTTCCCTGCTTGGGACCTCCTAGCCGCTCTTGTGATGCCTCCTGGGGGCTTTGCTCTCATCGACCCGGGGTTGTGGGGAGTTATCTGCTAACCTCTGCTTATAACAACGAGGATGAGGGGGTCTTTCCCCTCAAAAAGCAAAACCAAACAACGTCCATGCCTCTCATGGTGTGTTCCATTTGAACTGGGAAGTCAGAATTTTTGTTCCTAGTCAGAAATTTTAACTGGAACGCCCCCTGAAGTCAGAACTCAGAAAGTCGGAGGAACCTCTACAATCCCGACCTCAGAACTCAAGATGGCTGCCCCCTTTATCAACAGAAGTGAAATTTGTAGTTATATACTGCTTATTAGCACTTATTTATTATTTGTGTCTTTATAATACACACAGTATTGTCAGACCGCTATCTCTGGACATGCTGCTACACTGCTTTTATGTGCAAAATACTGCGTAATGCATGATTATTAACTGATATTGCTAACAATGGCTGACAGTGAACCTGGATAGAACTGATATAGCTAAATTATGGCTTTCTGACTTCTTGTACTGGATCACGGTCAAGTCGGGTGTGACGTCATTCCCAGCGCCGACCTCTGAGGTAAATGGAATGCGACATTACACATGTCTGCCCCGCTCGTTTCTGACCCCCCACCCCTGTCCCCTGCATGCCTTTCTCTTTCCCTCGCCTCCCCCTGCAGTGATTGACCTGCTGACGCTGAGCGATGCCAAGCAGAGTGCCGTGGCAGTGGAGAGGCTGGCGAATGCCCTGGACACGGTCAGCGACATCTACATCGTGTCCACATTCCGCCTGCCCCCCAAGCTAGGGGGCGTCCTGCTGGGCCTTTACGGCAAGCAGGACAACAGGAAGTACTTGGAGTTGGCCGTCATGGGCAAGATCAACAAGGGTGGGCACCTGTATACCTACACCCCCATCCTCATGTGTGTCTCCATGAACATATAGACTTGCATGTACACCAATCACGAGATTGAAATGAAGTACTTTGCAGTCGACCGCTTGCACCACCAAGCTTTCGTACCCATGCAGCAAACCGATTAGTCCTCATCCTCTGCGTATGTCTCATTTTGGCATATTGTCCTCCCATATATTCTGTGCATGTGTGAATTTTTTTTTTTTAAATATAAACTTAATCGAACCATTGATCTAACATTCGAACAAGACATTTCAAAAGATTTTGATCGCAAGGGTTCTCCGTACATTTCAAAGATGTACAATAATGGCACAATTCTTTATGAATGATGCGAAACACAGGTTGATTTCAAATATTTGGATTTGTGAATGAAGTATTTTCCCAAAATATGTATAACATTAATTAAAAACTCTTCCTCCTTATCTTCAATTGGAGGTCCAAAACGTTTATGATCTATTGTAAATTCTTTTAGAACACGTGCTCTTTTTAGAACATTGTGCAAGCTTCACCACAGCGGTATGAAGTTCTGTGTCCGTCACGCATGTGGATGCGCGAACTACAGTCCGCGTGCAGAGACGTATATGGAGGCCTGTGAAGGTCAGCAGGTGTGCTGGTGAGAGCACTGTGCCTGCATTAACAAGGCAGGTCAGAAGGAGGCTTTGCACCATAATACATTTAACACCCAAAGCTGCGTTTTTGAGAAAGTGAGAGTTTTTTTCCCCCTTTTCCCCATAAAAAGGTTTACATTTATGTTACGTACATTTCACAGATGCTTTTGTCCTAAGTGACATAAAAGTGAGGTTAACAACAGGCCAGAAATGTCAGGAAGCGAACTGCTAGCGATGTTTTCTGTTACATCTGTGTCTGCGCCATCGGCTTTGGCGTGGATGAACATATTTATCTTAGTGTGACATGGGAGTATGTGGCGGTTTGAAGGAATGCGGAGTCTCCTTCTTCGTTGCGTTCTGCCTTTGGACTCTGATATCCTGGTTATTTGTGCTTCATTTTGCATTGTGTTTACAGCGTAAAATCACCCGAAAAGGAAGATAATGATCAGTAATTGGACACAAATACGAGAGCTGAGCCTCTGCGTTCGTCTGTGTTTCTCCGTCCCCCACGCCTGCCCCATCTTGTCTGACCAACTCCCCTGACTCTCCTCCTTTCCCCCTCCCAGTGCTGGTGCGCTACATGCGTGAGGACGGCAAGCTGCACACAGTCAACCTGCAGGGAACCAGCCTGGCCGATGGCCGCACACAATCCATCATCCTGCACATCGGCGGCCTCCGGCGGGACAACCTCCAGCTGGAGCTGTACGTCAACTGCAGGCTGGCTGACTCCGGCCATGAGCACCCCCTGCTGATGCCTCTGCCCCCCAGTGGAGAAGCCATGGACATCCGCAACGGCCACAAGGCTTACGCAAGATTACAGGTGACGCGCTGGGGAGGCCAGGGGCGGCTTTGGCACTGGGCTGTGCTGTGTTTGCCAGAGCAGGTGTCATGTGTATCCATACTTGGTCTTCTGATATCATACATGATAATAAATGCACAGTTACTGGGCGAAGGGGTCACATGACTTCTGCAGCCCTCAAAATGAGCTCCTATAGGCCAAAATCAGTTTGACAGCTATAGACAGTTTTCCTTTTTTCACCAGGTGCTGCAGACAGTTTAAACTAACTTGACTTGCCTCCCCGAGACCCTGTGATCCCAGCAGGCCCCAGTGGACAGTAGCGCTGGACATAGGGGTGCTGAAGGTTGCATCAGCACCCTCTCTGGTGGTTGGCGGTAATGCAGTTTTAAGAGCGGCATTCCCATGCTTATAGCTCTCGTCAAAAAATACAGCTGCCACTGCCTAACACAAGTGATTTTGTAATTTCAAAATATGATGGTTTGCAATCGTTAGCTCTTGTAGGCGTCGACAGCTTTCCACGTTTGCTGTCATTGGTTCCCTTGGCGATCAGTACTTCATTATGCATGTTGCCAATGCAGTGAATGTTTTCATGCCTGTTATTTTGTTGTTAGCTGTTAATACTAATGATACAAAAGAACACTGCTAAAGTCTACTGGTCATTCTGACATTTAGCATTTAGCATACGGCTAGCTCTATCCCAGCCTGCCCATGTCACTCGGTCTGCTGCTGTCCATAATGGCCAGCGGAGCTCAGAGCGGCCGCTGTGAGCACATGGTCTATCTGGCATCTCACCTCAGTCCTTTGCTCACCTTTTATTGCCAATCAGCGGACAGCTGACAGGGTCTGCCTCCAACTACCTGCGATGACAGAGTCCTGCGTGACCTGTGTAGGTCTGACGTTATCCGGCTGTGATACGTGTCTTTGTGTGGCTTCATTAAGGGATCTGTGGAGTCTCTGAAAATGGCTCTGGGGGGCTCATTGGCGAAAGCTGGCATCCTGACGGACTGTCCTTTCCAAGGGGATTCATCGCAGCACAGCTTGGGTGAGTGAGTCACACACGCAGAGCTGCACTCCTGCTTCTGGCCGCCAGAGACTCTGCTTAAACTCGAGCTCATGGCGGCCGCTGAGGAGTCTCTCATTCTCACAGTAAGGCTGCCACAGCGGCCACTCACGAAGTTAAAAAACCAAAATGAAACAAATGGATTGCGGACAAAAATGCATGAAAAATGAAATATTGTTACCAGTTTACACCATGTATTACAATAAATATATATAAATAGTGACGTTTAATAATAAATAATAACTGTTCATGCATTTGGAAGGAGATCTGGCCTTATCTACCAGTCAGACTCCTGTAAATGAAACTTTCTTTATCAGCGAATGTAAAAAAAAGAAAAAAAGAAGGAGGACATTTACACCATCTAGTGGTGATAATATGCATTACATGGTGAAATACTGCAGGGCCCCCTTTACACACAACATATTGACTGCCATCTCTGCTGACTTCTCACACAAAATGTGTCACTGAAGTTGATTTTACTGTATGGCAGCCCTAGGCTTGTGGTATGCTGCTAGAATTTTATGAGCAGAACCGGTGCTGGGGGTGCAAAGGGAGTTACTGTTTCTGAGACCCAAACTGATGTGAATGAGCAGATACGGCAGGACCACCCGTGAAACCAGCTCGGTTAAACATATTGGGTGAGTGAAGTAGGTGAATGAAGATAACTTAGGCAGCTTGTGACAAAAGAAGTCAATCATGCTCATTTTAAAAACTGAGTGACACATTTAAAAATGTGAAGGTGACGTGATGGCCACTTGTAATGCTGACTGCTTTTACGTTAGCCCCTGAGCCATAACATTTCAGATTGGCTCTGCCAGATTTGCATTTCACTGTATGTGCATATGCAGTGAGCAGCTGAATTAGTAGAGCGTCACACTTCACAAACAGTGATGAATAAAGCATTATGTAGGCAGGTTTCTTGGTACATGAGTGTGCCAGCATGCTGATGACCTCTATACTGTTCGCCCTGCAGGGGGCAGTGAGCTGAACTCCATCCTGGGTGAGTATCTCACTTTTCTCGCAGTACCCACTGTCTGCACTGCAGAGGGAGGGCAGGTCAAAGAGTCCACTGTCTGCTATACCTTTCTTTCTGTACCTTGATCTACCTCCCATTGTGCAGCACTTTGGTCTGTCAGCTTGCTTGACTTTGAAAATGTGCTGTACAAATAAACTAGCTAACTGATTGATTGATAGCCCGTGTGCACACTGTGGGCAGTGCCTGCCCTGATGGATACAGACTACACTTTAAGCTTACTTTTCTGTTTTCCTCTGGTGTGGGATATCTGCTGGTGTTACACTGGGTGCCTTAAATCTGAGTGCCGTTTAGGTGACCACACCAAGGCTCTGATTGGCCAGCTGATCATCTTTAACCAGATCCTTGGCGAGCTGAGGCAGGATATCAGGGAACAGGTGAGAGGGAAGCGATCACTGACATGCCTCTGGGGTTAGCGGTGTGATTAGCTTTCAGGGTTAGCCAGGAGCGGTTTAGGTATGTGGTGTTAACTTTGGGTGGTTAGCTGTGAGGCTTTGGGTGTCAGGGTTACCTTGGTGTGGATATTAGCCTTCTGGGTTAGCAATGCTTGGTCAGTGTGCAGGTGAGTCTAAGGGCCCGGTGGTCCTGGCCTGCTCTGTGTCCTCTGCAGGTGAAGGAGATGTCGCTCATCAGAAACACTATCCTGGAGTGCCAAGTTTGCGGTGAGTGCAGGAGTCACACCAGGCCCCACCTGGGCTCTCTATCCGCTGCTGTCTTGGCATCAGAGGGCCACAGCAGGGAACTGAGAGGGCCCACCATTGCCCCAGCATGCCTGACTCTGCTCTCAAGTGCTCCCCCTCCTTCCAGGCTTCCACGAGCCTCACTCCCGCTGCCTGCCCAGCCCCTGCTACCAGGGCGTGTCCTGCATGGAGACGCTGGACTACCCAGGGTACCGCTGCGGGCCCTGCCCCGAGGGTATGATGGGTAATGGCACACACTGCCAGGACGCGGACGAGGTATGACAGCAGTGGGCCTGCATTGGTTGCCTCCTCTCCTTACCCCTCCCCTAACCCCGTCCGGTGGGGCGCGGGCGGGGGGGGGGGGGGGGGGGGGGGGGGGGGGGGGGGGGGGGGGGGGGGGGGGGGGGGGGGGGGGGGG
>JAODLD010000052.1:18733959-18748726 GCA_026781065.1 Mormyrops boulengeri | reverse complement strand
GGGGGGACTGGGGGGTGGTCCTGTGGTGGTGTTTGTTTTGGGGTGGGGCGGGGGGGGTCTTTGTGGGGGGGGGGGGGGGGCATGGATGAATACCCTCATCTGATGGACATATGATGTAAAAGGCAGGGAAAGGATTTTAGGAATGAGGGAGAATCAAGACGAAGGGAGGAAAAGAAAGAAACATGGTAATTGCTGGGTCATTCAGCTACCAGAGGGCCCTGTGGTTCAGCCTGAACTCCCGGTCTCTCTCTCACACACACGCAAACACAAAGCCGGCAGATGGGGGGGCCTTATTTGGCCTCACTGGATTGGGTCTGGTGCTTTGTGCACTGGCCGTGCTCTCTCAAAGCCCCACAGAGTGGCTCTGCTTGGCATTCGGCTCAGATCTCAGATCCCAGCATTCCCCCGACGACATGGCAAGACCTGGGAGCCACCCGGCTCTCTATAGTGGTCATTAAGGAACCCCAGCCCCAGCTGTCGTGTGTAGCTCTGTGACAGACCAGGGGAGGCACGTTCATTTATTCACGTATTCATTCATTCAGATGATGGCTGCCCTTTGCAGGGATTCGCTCCCTCTTTTTAATAGACCCTCCCCCTTGTTTCTGATTGGATGGCCTGCCTGTCACTGTGCAGGGTACAGCTGTATGAAGGGATGGCAGTGGTTGCTGATTCGGGCACGGTGATTGATACAACGATGAGGGGTGGCCGACTGGGGGTCTTCTGCTTCTCCCAGGAAAATATCATCTGGTCCAATCTACGCTACCGCTGCAACGGTAAACCTGTCACTCATGCACACGTAACGCCCTGGGCTGAGCAGTTAAAAAGCAAATCTACAGCTGGCCTGTAAGACGTGTAAAATCCTTCTCTCATGGAGTTCGTTCCCGTTTTTTTTCCCCTCCGCTCAGACACCGTGCCGGACAGCTTTGACTTGTACCGCACACAGGCCTAGATGGCCTCCTTGTGTGAGGAGTGTGACCAAGGGGGCAACAGCTCTCAGGTGCCGCCCTGGAGGCAATTCCAGCACAACCACCGGCTGGCAGAATGTCTGTGTGTAGATTTGTATAGGAGTGTCTGTGTATGCGTGGTTTGGACGTTTATCTGTGTAGTATGACTGCTGGTATACTGTATGTGTATGGGGGCAGTGTTTTTGTGCCTGTAAAAAAATAAGTGTGCGTGTGTAAGGGGATAATATGTGCCTACATGTAGGCGTGAGTATACCTGTCTGTATATGTTATTCTGTACGGCATCTGTATGAAGGCTGTGTTTCTGTGTCAGTGTGCCACATATGGTGATATGCCTGTGTGTTAAAGTGTCTACTTCGGGGATGAACCACACTAACCATCCCCATCAAACTGCCCCAAGAGGCATGTCCCAAACTGGCCTAGCCCTGTGCTACCATCTGAATGTCCTGTGAACATGATTTCACTAGAACATCTACTACAAAATTCCTATAGAGAGAAATATTTAATTTGGTGCAACCCAACACAGCTAAATTAGTCTTAATACATTTGGCTAAAAGAAATTCAAGATACGAATATCCAACGATTTAAAACAATCATGATGTAACGTTTCATTCCAAAAAAGGATACGATGTTTTTAAGCTCTTTTTGTAAACTGGGGCTCATGTAGCGGGATCCATCTCTTTATGTTATCTGAAGCGAGGATGTACCTGCATTCTGCAGAAGACATCATGGTGCTTGTAAGTCAACTATAATAAAGACCCGACTGCTCAGCTTCTGTCATTTTTTTTTCCCAGTTAAAGGAAGCAAATATGTTCCTGGAGTAACCGGGCAGAAATAGAGAAGCAATGCTATGCCAAGGAAGCAGGTTCAGTACGAAATAACCTGTGATTAAAATTTTAACTGGTAAAATATTCGGTAACAATGTACATTAACTGCACCTGCATAATGTATTCATTAAGTATTCATAAAACATTCATAAACATCATGTATCTATACCTTAACATCCTAACATCCCTTAACAGCTGTATATACGTTAATAACAAATATTATATAATAGTAACAAGCATTATAATTGTATAATCATGTAATGTTCGTTATTAATGTATATTAAAGCTGTTAAGGGATGTTAGGATGTTAAGGTATATTTGCATGCTACTTATGAATATTCTATGAATGCATAATGAATGCATTATGAAGGTGCACTGAATGTTCTATGAATGTATAATGAATGCATTATGAAGGTGCACTTAATGTAAAGTGTTACCAAATATTCTAATCTTAGTAATAAGAAAGTATTACAATTAGTATAACTTATACTAGTGACCTCAAATATTCATTATTTTGACAGAAATGGGTATTGAAAGGGTAATTATCATATTCTGGTTGTACGGTCTGTTAGGAGGTTGGCTGAAAACTACATGATTACCCAAAAGTCAACACTTTCCATTTGATGCAGGGGCTCCAAATTGAATGGGCTGCTTGTTTTAACTGCTCTTCATTGGTACCACACAGCCCTCTGTCTCTAACTTAAACTTAGAGTCTTTTGCCACCAAAACTCACAAAGGCTGTACCGTTTCATCCAAAGATGCCTCTTGGTTTCTCAGTTTAACATGTGACCATTGCATTCACACATTACTGACAACAGAGAAATGTCAATTAGCCTTAAGTACCACAGTGGTGGGCCTAAAGCTTCAAGGTGCGCAGAAATGTCTCAGGTGTTTAAGGTCAGACATAGTTTGACATTGAAAGTTTCACCATTTGCTACTGGGACCAGCAGTGCAGGTCTCAGAAAAACATCTGTGGCGACTGTCATGTCTCCAGCACGACCCTGATCAGACACAGAGGACGCAGGCAGAAATACAGTCCCCAAAAATATTTCAGGGATTAGCCCCACTTTTAGGGAACACCCCTAGATCCAGAGTCACTCTGGTGCTGAAGCTTTCGTGCCTTATTTAATGATCTGAAATACAAAGGATTTGCTCTGAAAAATCAGTCTTTTGCCAAAGTTAGATTTGATCTGCTGTGAGGATCCTGATCAACTTATGCCTAAATTCTGATCCTGAAACCGACAAATGGACATTTGACATAGCTTGTTGTAAGGCGAGTGTTAATGAAATAACTGGACTGTTCAAGAATGGCAGCGCGGCACAAGCCTCTGCAGAAAAAATACTTTGCCTAAGAAAACAAGGCAGCGGCAAAAGAAAAGACTTCCTACTCTGCCAAATGCTAACTGTGTTTCCTGAAATGGTGGAGATTTAGGCACTAACATGGTCCCAGGAAATGCCCCATAGCTGACTTTGACGGCCCCTGATCCCGGGCTGGGTGTCCGTGAGGTCCGGGAGGCCGGGACGAGTGCAATATTGGGGGGAGATGGTACAACTTTGCACTACGTCCCGCACCTGCCTGACCCAGGGAGGGGTGGCGTTCAGGCGAATTTACTCTGGGAGTTCTCAGCACACAATATCCATGTGCCTGCAGAGGAGACAAAGCACTGACCTGGGATCAGTCTGCCCTCAGTTAAATGCCTTCAAAACAAGGAGAGATACGGGCACCTTCCTATCTTCTTGCAGTTATAATTTTGTTTGGGGGTGGGGTTAAATATCTTTAATTTCTTCTAAAATAATCAACTACTGAAATCAATTTTTGTATGGTCAGTTTAACATGTACATATACTGTTTGGGTATTTTGATACAGTCCCTCTGTCGTTAAGAATGAACAGATGAGGATAATGCCAAAATGAACTAACCAGTGCGCATTTAAAAATAAGTTAACTTTAGTTCTTGATCGTATTTCTGAAGCACGATATAAATATGGCAATGTCTATGGACGCAGTCTATAAGCACACTGACGTCTCTTGAACAAGGACAATTGTAAGAAGAGCGACAACTGTAAGTTCCAAATTCCGATATAAAATATACAGTACTTGGTGAGACTAGGCTGTGAAGGCTATGCGAAACTTACTACTTGACCGAAGCAGTGTGAAACTGGTGATGCGCTGTTTCCCCCATTCTATCAAATGGATAAAAAATAATTTAGAGCTTAGACTCACCATAAATTGGATTTTCCTGTATTCACGAAACCCACGCCCATCGCAGTATTTACAATATTTATTTACAGCAGGAACGTGGTGCGATGCGCGTTTCGCGTCTGCGGCTGCGCTGTGTGCCGAGCACGTTTGCTGGGCATCAGCCTTTCCGATGTCATTCCCGCAAAGCACAAGGGGCGTAAAAGCCCCCTAAAATGGACCTCTCTGCCCTGAATAGTCTGCGCTGTGCCGGCGGCCCCGCCTCTGCTGCCACTAAATGCACAAAGGCGACCAAAGCGATGCCCCGGGGGCATGCACCGTGCGCGTCTTAAAGGGCCACGACTCCCGGGACGCCGCCGCTGGTAGATGGTGGCCCAGAGAGGCCTGGTCTCAAACTTAATGGATTAGCGCGCCAGTTTATGTTAGGCCTGAAGTACAGCTTTTCCCCCAACGTTTTTTTCCCTTCCACGTGTTATCTGTCAGTGAACTGATGGTTCTATAGCGCCGCCACTACCCGGAACCTCACACAGGATGTCTGTCTGTCTGTCTATACTCTATTGTATAGTATAGTGTGCTATTGAAACTCTTTGAATAATTTGTTTTATTTGTCAAAGGAACTGGAACTACAAAATAATAGCTTAATTATGCAAATTATGCATAAAATGTAAATTATTTGCAAATATTTGGCAAGACTTTCTAAAATGTAAAGCTATTCATGAAGCATTTCACTTCAGTATTTCTTATTCTTTACAAAATTAAAATGTACTGAAACGCATTTTGGAATATTTCATTTTGAAAGGTAATACTACAGATGCACGCCTTTAGTATTGATAGAGTAAACCAATAACATTGTGAAAAGAAATGATTTGTTGTTTATTTTACAAAGATATGCAAAAATAATATGGACAGATTTGTTGGTATCCCTAAAGAGACTATTTCTCCTTGCATTGTAGTCACGCTTCAAACTAAGTGTTTGACCTTAATTAGTATCACTGGTGCCTTCAAGCTTTCATCAACCATTCAGCCTATTTAAAGGAGAAGAACATGCTACTGTGTTGTTTGGTATCATTGTGTGAACTTGGACCAGAGAAAGCAAAGGAGAGAGCTGTCTGAGGAGCTCAGAAAGAAGATTATAAATAACCATGTTAAAGGTAAAGGCTATCAGACCATCTCCAAGCAGCTTCATGTTCCTGTGATCACAGTTGCCAATATTATTAAAAAATATAAGATGCATGGGACTGTAGCCAACCTCCCAGGATGTGGACACAAGAGGAAATGCAACCCCAGGTTGACCAGAAGGATAGAAAAAGAGCCAAAGAAACCATCCAAAACCATTCAAGCTGAACTCCTAGGTCAAGGTACGTCATTTTCTGATCGCACCATCCATTGCATTTTGAACAATAATGGGCTCCATGGAAGGAGACCCAGGAGGGCTCCACTACTGATAAAAAAACATGAAAAAGACAGAGTGGAATTTGCCAAAATGCATGAGGACAAGCCACAAAGTTTCTGGGAGAATGTCCTTCGGACTGATGAGACAAAACTAGAGCTTTTTGGCCAGTCACATCAGCTCTATGCTTACAGAAGGAAAAATGAAGCTTAAAAGAAAGGAACACCAAACCTACTGTGAAACATGGAGGGGGCTCAGTTTTGTTTTGGGGCTGCTTTGCTACATCTGGCACGGGCCACCTTGTGGGGGGGCCATTTGGTCACACACGCGGGCACACACACACACACACACACAGACGCGCGTGCGCACACCATTCATTTCTATGGGCAACCTTAAGGCAGAAGCTTTACAGGTAGTGAGTGACTTTTCGCACCAAGAAGTTCTTCCTTGAGCCTTGTTTTATTTGTGATTATATTTTTATTGTCATTCTGTCAATTTGTCAGAAGGCATATACAGGGCAGAGATACCACAAGAATGACTGAGAAAAAGAAAACAGTAAAAAAAAAGGGACATATAACAACTTTTCGCACTTGACTCATGTTGGCAGCAAACTCATATAAGCTGGACCACTCAAAGAAACTCTTTAAGAGCAGTGACTATAGTCCTCCAGGTATTTACGCCGATAGCCTTTGCCTTATTAAGCTTTGCGGTTGTATACTCTAAACAGACTATATGATGGAATGAGACAATCCAGAATTGCTTGAGGTTTGTATCTGGGTGTATCTATTGCTGTAGTATGGTTTTCTTAGCAGCTGTAAAACCTGCCATTAACAGTTTTTTATCACGCAATGAGAACTGGTACCTTGAGTCATCATTAAGCAATAGTAAGCAAGGGTCCAAGTCAAAGTATAGTTCTGTAAGATCATATAACATACGAGTGACAAGTTTCCAGAAATGTTGGATCACTGGACTGTCCCAGAACATATGTAAAAACGTACCGGTATTCCTTGACCCTTGTTGACATATTGTTACATTGTTTTTGTTGACATTAAATTAAGTGAGAATTTGGTAAAAGATTTTAAAATTTTAATCAACAACTTTTATTTCCAAACAGAAGATACTGCTGCAACTAAGTGACTTCTGTAAAGTGGTCATAACCATACTAAGTAAAGGTTTTGAAGAACAGATAGCGTAGCTATTTGTTTTAACCACCAGAGGTCGCTGTTTGCTTAAATTAGACAGGTCAACAAATGTTCCACACTTTCTTCGTTCCTTTCTGAAAATACTTTTTTCATATATCTCATTTACAAAGCCCATATATACCTCCAGAAAAAACTACTTTGTACTAGTTATATAAAAATTTAAAATATTTAGATATTTCTGTTTATATTAAAGTAAGATATTAATAGTTTTATATTGGTAAAGTAAAAAAAATAACTTTTAATAATGATTTATTTCTAGCTGAAGCTCATCATAAAAACTCAGGAATTGTTATACATAATAAATATGGCTTTTTCCACTAAATTTAAGTTAAAAATTAAGCTTTATAACTGTAACAAAGTCCTTGGCCATACCTACAATATTGTCTTCTTCATCTGATGTTTGCACCGCCCAGTAGGGAACAGAATGAACAAAGAATTCACCAAATACTTTCTTCATCTGATAATGAGAACAAATGATTTTAAAATGAAAATACTAGGTATATTAATAGATGGAACGATAAAGAAGGACGAGATCCCCGACTTGATTGAATTAGACAACCGGTGTCAAACTTCAGTCCTAGAGAGCCGGGGCCCTGCACATTTTTGCGTTCCCTCTCATTTGACACACCTGATTCAGCTCCTTGTGCTAATTACCACACAACATTTGTTGTAGAACAGGGAAAAAGCTAAGTTATACAGGACTCCGGCCCTCCAGGACTCGAGTTCGAAACCCCTAGATTCGATGAACAAATAAGCACAGGTGCATATTTTAACATGTTGTGCCAGATTTTTTCCTCCAGGGGGAGCCAATTGCACTTCGCAATCGTGGAACGTAAAAGCGCTCATTCACACAACCACAACGATAGGTTGGAAAAAAATTATTTGCGAGCTGTCTGGGACATTTCACCTTAAAATTGTATTTTACGAATAAATATGAATTTTCTGATTATATTAACAGGAACTCACAAGTACACAAAACCACACACTTCATATTTTCAAGATGTGCCTAGGTTTGTGCCTGGGTATGTATCTTAATACACTCAAATGCAACCAAAAACGATATGAAATAATTTTGTTCAGAAGGCGTCGGAAATAATTTTTTAAATTGGAATTTCACTTTACAGTACACTGAACCAATCCTGTAAATTCCAGTCAGATCCATGAGGAATCTCTATATAGCAGTTTCTGAAAACACTGTTAATTCGTCCTACAAATCTTACGTGGAAACATGTCAGTACTCAGCAGTTACATTCTCAACGTAATAAAGTAATAATTTGATACATTACCTTGGTTTTTAAATTATTTCTAATTATTTCTGGGCGAAATAGTATTAAAAAACAAAATATTAGGGAAAAATAACTACGAATATCTTGTTCTGTACTAGTAAGCTTTAATTTTTAATTTTTACATATTTTTGTTTGATTTTAAATAATTGTTGGTTTAGGTGTGATTGCGAGTCCCACGTGCGGTTATAGATTCGGTTTCATGTGTTATTAAGAATTTGGATATTGTAGTTGTTTCTGTTATTATTACAGTCTTATTATATTGATAAAGTATATGCATTTCATGTTCATATAAGAACTGTTCCAAACATTTAAGAAAAAAAAAACACTTCTTTCTTGCTGAAGTATGTGCCATTCATATCACACTGCTATACACAAGCAAAACTGGGAATAAGGCACAGTAAGGAGATTTCTAAACCGGAATAACTAAAAATGAAAATGAAATTCTTGCAAAAACTAGCAAAAACCCACAGTTACGACGAGACGCACGAGGTCTGATAGGGAACATTTGGCCACTCCCCCAGAGGGAAACGTAGAACGAAATGTACTGTTTTTGTGAAAATGGAAAAAAATTCACACCACATAAGAGAGAGATGATTGGCTGCTGGGTCAGACACACACTAAAAGCTTTCCGTTTCGATGACACAGCCCTCCAGATGTGCCGTTAGGCCACACCCCCTGCGAGGCGCCGTCTCCCCCAGTCATCCTGTGCACTCCCTGTCTTGTTTACTAGCACGAGCTGTCCACGCGCCGGTTTTGCTCACTGATTGGATAACGGCGACGCAAACAACGGATTCCAGCCAATGAGTGCGCAGTACACGGGACAAGCCATGCTGCTCACCCCCGCGAGCACATGCACCGCTAGACTGTTATGTGGGAGCGGCCGCTCATTGGTCGAGACAGGGTCATATAAAATACGGTACTTTCCTGTTTGTCTATACCAACACATGATATCGCGGAGGAAGGTTATTACGCGCTGACACGTATATACTAGGTATTTAAACTGCATTGAGCTACACGAGCCTTGCGCGCTGGCAAGTGCAGCATTTGGGGTTTTCCTTAGCGGAGCAGTGTAGGATACAACTTTTAGCGGATCTCTGAATTAGCTGAGACACCGGATAAAGGGCAGCCATGGTTGCAATGGGAAAGAAGGTGAAGACTTTCGAGATCGAGTTCAGCGATCCGAGTAAATCTTTCTACATCAGCGGAGACAAGGTGGCCGGCCGGATTGTCGTGGAGGTATCCGAGGTGACCAGGGTATCGGCCGTGAGGGTGGTCGGAGTGGGATCCGCAAAAGTGGAGTACCAGAAAGGGAAGGAGCGCTGCCGAGAGGAGATCCCGTATCTGAGTTACGAAGAAGTCCTTCGGCTGGACGACCAGCCATCTGGTAAGGACGAGGCGACCATCGGATTCCGACAAAACACGCCTTGGTGCTTTTAGCGAGTTGACGAGTCACAGTGTACAATGGTCTGAAATCTGATCTATACTGCTCTGGTGCAAAATTATCATGATAATCGTAATCAAGGTGCAAATTAACCAAATAGAAAATTTTATGTATTGTAGAACTGTTTTTTTTTCTGTAAATGCGCCCTTGTTTTAGCTGTGAGCTAGAAAAGGCCCTAAGTCTGGAGGACCAATTGGCCATTAAAACCTTTTGTCCTTTTGCGTATTTTTATTGTGCATCCGTGTGTTTGCATATTTGTTCAACACTGAAGTGCTTTTGTATTCTTTCAGATAAAGACGGGTCAGTCATCCTCAGACCTGGCAACAAATACGAATACACGTTTGGATTTGAGCTTCCCCAGCAAGGGTAGGTATCCTGAGATTGTGTTTATCACCATAGGAGCGCCTGAACATGAATGCCCCATGGGGGCATTGTACCTCTAGCCAGCTATGGCTCTGACCCCACTCTCTCGGCCCATTAGGCAGCTGGTGTCTTCCTACACGGGAAAGTTTGGCTCCGTGCATTACTATGTGAAAGCCTTGCTGGACCGGCCATCCCATCCTGCCTTGGAGTGCAGGAAACTGTTTGAGGTGGAGGAGCCCCTGGATATCAACACCCCAGACTTGATGGTGAGTTTGCCAGCCATTTTTGTGCTCTCATGACCGTCCTTGTTTCTGCTGAATGTCTCAGGCCTGGGGGCACAGCTGCTAGACTTTCCCAGCGACCTCTGGGTTGAGTCCAACTTTTTAAGCAGTGCTGCACTTGGATGTCCTGAGGTTGCAATCTCTCATAACTTTAGAAGATTATACCACTGAGATGTCATAGCTGTCCTTTAAAGTTTCGAGAGGTACCTGCATGCAGATCACCACAAATAATGTGCCTATATTCCTCATAAAATGAATATTTCCTGAAATTTTAAGTGATTAACCTGAGCATGTAGTTTGGTCAATAAGCTGTTGAGGTGCTATAAACTAATGACCAATGTTAATCTCTGTTCCTGTTTTAGTCTCCCTCTGGTGGGATGCGGGAGAAGAAGGTCACCTGCATGTTCATCCCCGATGGCCAGGTGTCTCTCAACGCCAAAATTGATCGGAAGGGCTTTTGTGAGGGCGAAGAGATCTGCATCGATGCTCGCTTTGAGAACACCTGCTCGCGCATCGTGATCCCCAAGGCGGCCATCATCGCCAAGCACACCTACCAGGCCAAGGGGCGCACCAAGGTCTTCCAGCAGAAACTCTCCTCTGTGCGAGGGAACCACATCATCTCGGGAATGTGCGATGCCTGGCAGGGCAAGACCATCCGCGTGCCCAAGATCAAACCTTCCATCTTGGGTTGCAAAATCCTTCGCATGGAGTACTTCCTCTTGGTGAGTTTCACTGCTCATTCACCCCTCCCCCCCAGGTCTCCACAAACTCAGCTAATGTAATCCTTCAACATAGATACCACAAGAGGCTTACTCATACCACAAACACAGACTGAGGTTTCTATTACTCCAGCAGCAATTGACATTTGATCCTCTGCCCCCTTCCAGATCTACGTGAGCATCCCTGGCAGTGAGAAGTTGGTGCTGGAGCTGCCCCTGGTCATTGGAAGCGGCTCTTCCAGTGGCTTCAGCAGCCGCACCAACAGCATGAGCAGCCAAGACGGGGGCAGCAGCACTGCCTCCAACAGCTGGGTGTCTCTGCGCATGCCCTCAGCTCCGCCCAGCTACTGCGAGCTGCCCCGCGACTGCCGCTTGGACACCCCCCTGCTGGACGATTACGACGGCGGGGATAGCCCCATCTTCATGAACTCCCATTTCCAGTTCCCGCCATCCCCACCAGTGTACGGCGAGGTAAATGCCGCACGGGATTCTCCGTATGGTCCGTAAATTCCACTATAGGAGTTTTTATTGAATCCTGAATGTGTCTAATCGCAACGTTGCCCCTCCCCCCAGGTGGAAGGGGAGTACAATGGTAACTCAAGGATGCTGCCCGTCTGCTGAACAAGTAAAGATCTACAGGACTTTAGTCCACCTATATCTGGGCCTGTTTCTACTTCAGCACTTTGCTGCAGAGTTCGGGGAGAGTGGGGGAAGGACTGGCATGCTGAGAAGAACGTATGCAGTAGGTGATGGACAGAACCAAGGAGATGTGTCTTTGTGTGGAGGGGGTGACGGCGCTATGCACATGGTCCCACTCGTGAAGCAGGGAGGAAGATAGTGGGGAGAGCAGGAGTCTGAAGCTGGAAGTGCTATGATCCATCTTTTTCTTGTGATCCTATACTAAGCTGTGTTTCTCTTCCAGAATCAGCCCTCCCTAAGTTGTGGGGGGCTATTCCAGTTTTCCAAAGAGGCTCCTTTTTATACAGAGCTGTTCTGGATGCAAATATTTTGCTAGCTGTTATTCGGTGACCTTTGGTATTCTGTTATCCATATACCAGGCATGTATACCACGTTGACACTCTGATGTGTAAGGAGTTTGGGACCCCTGGGCTCGTCTCAAAGCATTTACTCCTTCTCTTTAACACATTGCTTTGAAGATATATCCATCAACATAATGTCATTCCATAAAATGTCATTTTTTTTGAAGGGGGAACTGTTTGTCAGTTTTGTTTTCAATCATGATTAAGGTGTTCTCGGGACCTTGTGCTGAAAAATGTGATGTTAAGAGGGAATTGAGCAGATTGTCCTTTCCTGTGTTTCAGTGTTTGACTTATATAGATATGATATTGCACTTATGAATGCATATTACTTTGTTACTGTCAAACTTTGTCTTCCACTTGAAGCAAACTTTGTGTTAGGGCATGTATCGGGCTCAGGCCTGAAAAACAATGTATGTCATCTCCGTCCCATTGCACTGAAGCGGTCTGACACGCTGAGTGCCAGACCAGAGATTGCTTCTACACTGTGGTCCTGATACATGTTCCGGAAAATCAGGGGCGCCCCCGACGTTATTATAGATACACCTGGGGTTTCTCCCAGGATGCATTTCACTGAGGGGAGTCGGGGGGGCACTTTTCAGCACACACCTTTTATTTCCTTATCAAAGCGCAGTGATTGTATTGCTGAACTGATATTTGTGAAATATGCAACTTTGTTTATATTTTGTATGAACATTTGAACTGTTTTTTGTATGAGACCCTGTGGGTTATTTTTAAAAAATAAAAATAAATTAATTATAACTAAATACTTTCTGTTCCTTTTTATAAGTGAATGCTCTATAGTCAGAAGTTTTTTTTGTATAAACAAATAACTGGGGGTTATTGCAAACGGTTTCAACCATATCCAGCAACATTGATATTGAGGCACTGCTGGATAGCTGAGTGTTACTCTTGAAAAAAACTGAATTCTCAAGTCTAGTTAAGTGGGTCTTTGTTGTCACACTATCTGTATACAATCCAGAGCACACCGTGGCTCAAAATAACGTTCCCTAGGACCTCCATGCATTATATGTACATAAAGTGCAGAGACTCTAAACAAGACGAAGTGCAACATCTGAGGGGGAGGAAGAAAAGGAGAATAATAACTAATAAATATCGCTAATGCAGAATATACAAACACTGACATACAGGGGAACTAATGGTACCCACACAATATAACGGATATGGTGGCTACTGTAGAAATGTTAAATACAAGAGATGTAACAATACGACAGATTTGGCACAGATGTAGGAAAGGTGCAGTATTGGCCACTGTCCACTGGATACAGTGGCTAGTGCTGATGATAAGTCAGGTTGATAACGGAGCTGGTAAAAAGTTCAGAGTTCCAAGAGCTTTAAGGGAGAAACCGGCAGGGGAGGGTGCATGCTCCGGAACCTTCTGCCAGATGGAGTGGGGGACAAAGAGGGAGTGTGAAGGATGGGAGGGGTCCTCCACAGTGCTGGGGGCCTTGCAGATGCAGTGCTCAAGGAAGATGTCCTCAATGGAAGGTAGAGGGGACCTGGTAGTTTTTTCCAGCCACGTTCACTGGCGTTGATGGGCCTTGCGGTCAGAGACGTTGCAGTTCCCAAACCAGGCAGTGATGCAGAACGTGGTCAGGATGGGGGGAGGTACACTTTCTCTTCTCAGCCACTGAAGGAAATGGAGGCGCTACTGCACCTTCTTGGCTACGGAGGTGGTGTTGAGGGTCCAGGAGAGGTCAGCTGCCAGATGTACTTTAAGGAATTTGGTGCTCCTGACCAGCTCCACCGCAGAGTCCTCAATGTGCAGTAGGCGATATACAGCATGGGCCTTCATAAAGTCAACGATCATCTCTTTAGTTTTGTCCACATTAAGAGACAGATCGTTGCACTTGCACAGTCCGCCAATCGTTGTGTCCCGATTCCGGATGCCGATGCATCACCGTCACTGATGAGACCCATCACTGCTGTGTCATCAGCAAACTTGATGATGGTGTTGGTGTCGCATGTGGCCGTGCAGTCGTGAGTCAGCAAGGTGAACACAAGTGGGAACGATGGCGCTCAGTGTGATGGTGCTGGAGACCCTGCTGCCGATGGAGACTGTTTGGGGTCTCTCTCTCAGGAAGTCCAGGAACCAGTTGCACAAGGAAGTGTTGACACCTTGCAGGCTCAGCTTCCCTACCGAGTGTCTGGGGGATGAGGGTGTTGAATGCTGAGCTGAAATCTATGAAAAGCATTCTTGCATAGGTATTCTTCTTTTCCAGATGGGACAGGGTCAGGTGGATAGCTGTGGAGATGACATCATCATGGTCATGTGCCCAATGACTGGCCTCTCAGAGCACTTAATGATGGTCGGTATCAGTGCTAGAGGGCAGTGTTCATTAAGACAGATGACTCCTTCGGCACCGGTATGATGGTTGTGAACTTGAAACACTTGAGGAAACATTCCCTGAGCAGCCTGCTAGGTTTGCTGTCTGGTCCAGCAGCTTTTGTGGGTTCACTTTCAACAAAGTTCTCCTTACATCAGCCATGGACAAACACAGTACCTGTTCTGGAGATGAAGGGATGGTCTTCCTTGCAGGTGTGTTGTTCAGGGCATCAGAAGGGTCATTCCACGGAACTGGTGCCTTTTGCGTCCCCAAGAAATAATTAGTTGTAAAATTACTGCGACAACAAATAAATATGTAGTTTTAAAACATAACATTACCATGGCTTCCTTCCTCAAAATAACATCAATTTAAAGTTAAATAAATATAATTTTAAAAAATTAAAATTCCTTTTACACTGACGAGGACTGGGTTTTTGGCATGTCCCTCACTGTGATTGTTTTACTTCAGCAGTGATTTTAATTTGTAAAATATAGTGAAAATGTTACATTTTAACATTTACATATTGTTTTAAATATAATCTTATTGTTAAACAGTGTTTTCAATATAAATATGTATTATAAAAAAAAACATGTATCATTTTATCAGTGTCCCCTGATGTCTTGTCACACTGTTACCTTCATAAGAACATAAGAACATAAGAAATTTACAAACGAGAGGAGGCCATTCGGCCCATCAAGCTCGTTTGGGGAGAA
>JAODLD010000052.1:18715107-18733859 GCA_026781065.1 Mormyrops boulengeri | reverse complement strand
TGGTGTCAATATCATTTATGTAAATTAGGAACAATAATGGTCCTAAAATTGAACCCTGCGGTACCCCACTATGAACAAAATATGTTACAAAATAACAGTACATTCCAGAAGTGACATCATTTACACTTACAGAATGCCAACAGTTGAAAGACAAGTAAGTTTCTCTCATCTCCAATGTTCTATTTTTTGTTGTTTTAAAGGTTTAACCATGGGGGTGGGCAGCATACAATATCAATACTGTTACCATTTTGTGACAAATAAATTTAAACAACTATTTATTTCTCATAAAATAATGAATATATACAAATAATATCCTTTCAAAGTAAACAACATGTGCTCATGTGTGCACTATTGAGCTAATATCCATGTCAGTGAGGGCAGCATATACTGTAAACACCGACCACATGTTAGTAGTACATTAGTACTGTACTACTTGATTCCCATGCATTCTGTAGGTATTTAATGTAATGCAGCGATTCTACTTCGAGTTTATTTTTAGCATTATTGTGTTGATTATTCTATATTTACACTATATAATAATTTTCCACGTTAGTAATATGCCACTAAATGCAGAGGAAAAGCAGAGGCGCTATCACGCTTGCGCAGATGCAGATCCTGAGGGAAGGACAAAGTACCCGGAATGGGAGAAGACGAAATGGAGGAAAGACAGGGAGCAGGGCAAGAAAAAAGCCATACATTAATGCAGTAAGAGAGAGCAGAGGTTACAGCGAAGGAAACAGAGTGCCGCCCAGGCAAAGAGCAGGACAGCAAAGAAAGGCGTCATCAGTCGCAATCAACAGCCTGTCCACAGCACTAGGGTACTGTAGGGATCACCACAGCCAGATCCACAAGAAGCAGGTCCGTCAAGGTTAGAAATTGTAAAACAAATTTAGTAGTTTGTAACAAACTGCTCATCTCAAATGTCTGAAAATCTCATATTGAGCTTTGTAATTTCATCATATTTCAAGGCATGTAAGAGAATGGGATGCTGTGTGAAAAGAGCTATGGCATAACGTGCAGACAGAGAGCTGCTCTAGTGGAATTACACCTATGTATTCCAGTGTGCCTGAGTAGCAATTAAAAAACTCAAATAATTTTTATATGTTAATGACCAATATGAAAATAATCAGTCTCAAAAAAGTAATTTTTCTTCGAAAGCGTTCATCATTAATGCATGCATGGAACTGCAGTCCATCCATCCATCCATCCATTTTCTGAAACCGTTTGTCCTATTCAGGGTCACAGGTGGGCCTGAGACTACGGGAGCAAGTAAGGGGACAGCCCAGGATGGAGCGGGACTGCAGTGCGAAAAAAAACATAATGTGATGAGCTTCATTAATACAACAATGCCAGTCAAGTGAAAAACAACGTCGGGTAACTTCAGAGGTAAACCTTAGTGGTGTCTAGCAAAGATGTGCAGTGTACACAGTGTGTCCTGGTATCCCTGTTACTCTCGTTCGTCCTATTACGTAACGTCAGTTCTGTTCTTGTCATTAATTTGCATTTTTTACATTAATGTAAAAAATGAATTCAAAGGGCCTTTTAAGTCTTATCATGGAAATTTATACTGTTATATTTTGAACGGGGTCATTCAAGATTTATCCTCTAAAAATATTTTTTTTCTTAACTGACATGTGATGGGCATCCAATATTAGGATGATCTTAATCGTTTCAGTGAAAAGGTGTCATACTGGGAAAAGCCAAAAATCTGAAAATAATTTCAGTGACAAGAGGGACTAAAGTACTCTTCATATACGTGCAATCTATTACAGTTTTCTATTTAGAAATACATGCCTATGTTTGCAACAGGGTTGACAAAACTATCAAAACATTTAGTAGAAAAACAGTTAGAAAATATTAAATCACACAGCCTGAGATGGCACGAAATAATTTCTTGTAATTTTAAGATGTCTTTGTTCCCTGGATTTGTAAAAAGTGGTGATTTAGATTTTCATGGTGAAAAGGCACATATTTCATGAAAAATGACCCGAAAAGCCGTTCAGCATATCTGGTGGGGAGGGTTCCCAACCGCAGGAAGGTGCTGAGGCCGTGTAGTCTGTCATGGCCTGGATTCCCTTCCACATGTGTGTCTCTGGGTGTCCTGGAAATGGCTGTAGATTTTCTTGCCGTCCCCACGCTTGGCTGCCCTAATTCTGTGGACAGGTTAGCCCTCGCTGTCCTGAGGGTCACTTTGTCCCTGGATTTGAAGGCAGAATCCCTTACTTTAAGAAGCACACGTACCCTTGCAGTCATACATGGTTTCTGGTTGGCCCGTATGGTGAATGTCTTGAAGACAGTTACATCATCTATATACTTGTTAATGTAACCAGTAACATACCATGCATACTCCCTCAACTTACTGTAATGAGCCTAGGTGGCGGCCATTTTAAACAGGGCCTAGTGAGTGTGGTCAAAACAGCCGAAGCAGCACATGTGGGCCTTCTCCTAATCGGTCACCGTAATTGTCACTAACATGTTTCGGCCTGTTTTAGCAGTGGTCCATTTTCTCAGATCGCCAAAAGGCATTTTAACACATCTCATTTTTACTTTGATCCTTTTATACACATACACTAATAATTGTTGTACTGTTATTTTAACACACTGCAATGATTGGTATGGGATACAACACAAGAGATTGTGTGGTAAATAACAGCAGAACAAGCAGACAGTCAACTAATGAGTTCAGTTCTGTAGGCATGTGCAGGAACTGACATTTGTACTGTGCAATGCTTTTCTTTGTTACTTTTATTATTTTTCAGTTAGTTCAGTGTAAATCTTAATAAAATAGGGTTATTACTTACTATTTATATTTGTATACTGATAATTTTTAATGTGCCAGTTACTTGAATGCTGGATATAAGACCATTTCCCGTAATTCTCATAATACCAAATGGCGTTTTCCTGAAAATGCAGGAAGACATTGTTCCACCCGCCCAGTCCGTGTCTTTTTCCTTTTCTTTCAGCCCCTAGGGTGCAGGGTGATACAGGGATACATTCCCAATGACCTGATGATCTGTTTCTGCAGAAGGGAAATGTGAATGTCTGGCAAGAGGGTGATTCTGCTGTATACTGAGAATGTTCTGTGTTTCACCCCCAGGATCCTGAACGAGCCCTGGCAGGTTAGGGTTAGGCCTGATGACGTAACAATGCCGTCCCCTTCTGATTATGTTGCCTGGGGGTGACGGTTGTGCAGCGCCATTCTGGCCACTGGGGCCTACAGACTTCCTGATTCCGTATGCCTGGATAAAGATGATATCTGCATGTTAAATAGCACATCCTCCTCCTAAGCACAACAGGAGGGAAGCGTACATGCAAACTAAAAATACAGACGGAGCCCGGTTCTGATTCCTTATGTCCAAATTGCACTTTGCCGGATCGCAGCTCCACCTCCTCTCCTTCTTAATGTCCCAAATTTTAATAAAACAAAAAATGTTCACTTTTATAATTTTTCCCCCCCCCCCCCCCCCCATCAGCTTAAATGTTAATTTTGGCTCTGATTTATCCAATGGGTGAGATATTCCTAAATGATGCCTTTCCTTCTGTCTGGTGATTTTGTATTTTGACTACATCACGTATTGTACTGCTGCCAAAACTTCACTTAGGCCTGCTAGCTAGACTGTGCTGAAGGTAAGACTTGTGTGAGAAGCAACCCATGAATAACGCGATGCTGACAAGCACTTTCACAGGGACAATACGGATGGATAAGCAAGAATATTACTGGTAGTGATAAGCCATTTTAATTTTGATGCTTGAAATTTCATTTATGTATCATGTTTTAAAAAATTCAAGTTCTATTTAAGCACAGGATATTTGCAATACCCTTATTAAATAGAAATAACTTCCTGATTACATTTTTAGCTTATTTTGTATTGTTTTAAAGTAGTGAGAGCCTACAAATGAACATACTGCAACTTTTAATATGCAGGGTGGCTTATTCAGCCCCCCAACTCTGTACCTGACAGGGCTCCCCTCTATAATTCTAATTTAACCCCTGCTTACATGAAATCGTTTATAATACAGTATCGGAATCAGAGCAGCAAAACATGTTAGTGTTGGTGGTCTAGTGGTGAAGGTGCTTGTCTGTTGACCAAAAGATCGTGGGTTCGAGTCCCACCTCTGGCACTGCTGTCATTGGGTCCCTAAGCAAGACCCTTAATCCCAACTTGCTCCAGGGGGACTGTCCCTGAATTGAGAAAAATGTAAGGCGCTCTGGATAGGATCATCTGTTAAATGCTGTAAATGTCGAATGACTGAAGTGAGCTGAGATTTGCTCCTCATAATCCTGATTGATGTGGGCACAAATTAGGTTCTGTTTCTCCCACTAACTTTACACTGTGAGGGTGTATAATGTGGGTGCCAAAGTACCAGCAGGGCTGAAGGCTCAAATCCCAGCTGCGTTCTGTGTGTCTTATGATTCTGCAGTTTCTCCCAGTGCAGGTATCCGTAGCTTTTGTATGCATTCATGAGCCTTCAATGGTCTGGCATCCTGCCCCAGCATTGTTCACTATGCCTTCTGGGATAAGCTGCAGAGGATCTGACCTTGACGACAATAAGTGGTTGTAAGATGGATGGATATCGCTGTAATATCTACTTGTGGGCAGAGGTTCCATATTTCTGGCAGAGTGCTGGGGATGGACCAGGCATAACTTTGAAGTCCTGCTGCTTGTGAAGAGCAGGAACCTTTCAGATATAGGAGTAATTGACCCCATCTTCATTTTTATGGCAATCTTGTTGTTTTCTCTGTAGGCGAATTGTACATTCTTTAGTAAAATACTTTACTAATTCTCACCAGTATATTTCTATGGATACAGTTTGTTCATTATTTGTGGTGCATTATTTTGCTGCACTATTTTGCCGCATTATTTTTGCAGTAGTACTTTGGTGTTGGTGTAGCAGTTTCCTTCCATTAGCAAAAAAAAGTTTAAGCACCAAAAGTATTTTATATGTTCTAACAATCTCTGGATTAAATCTTCGAAACCGAGTCATTGTTAGGATTAGGAACAAGGTTATAAACTGTCACCACCCTCAGTATGTGACACATTTTCTAAACAAGCTTTGCTTTAGCGATTGCTGCCTAAGGCACATTTTTCGCCCGAACTGTATGCAAACAACAGTGATCGTATTACTGAGAGGAAAAACAGAGGAATCAGATTTCAGGCTGAGATTCCTTCAGCTTGTTGAATTCAGTGGGAATGTCAGTGAAATCCTGTTTCGATCCTTCAGAAAATATCTGGCATTGTGGAAAGTGCAGTCAGATGAGAGCTTACTGCCGACACGGTGAAACGGTGATCGGAGGAATCACCGTCAGGCCCAGGCATGTCCTGCACGCGGGCAGAATGCAGGCCGAGCCTAACCAGTGGACCGTTTTTTTATGTTGGTGGACGTGCTGCTCCTCAGGGCCTTGCAGGCGTGGTGGGGAAGATAAGGCGGGGGTTTGTTTATCTCCACTTGCCTCTCCACCCCCCAGCCCTCGATTGGCCCTTCTGCTCTTGTGAGTGCTGCCGTGCTCAGTGTCAGGGCCCAGCGTATACAACCCCCCCCCCCGGGCAGTGGAGCGTGACAGTTCACCTCAGACTTACATGTTTTTTTTTCTGTTGCCTTTCAGAACAAGGCATCCTCTAGAATTCTCTTAGGAGATAAGAGCCATTCTCGAGATGATGTTTTTAGTTAAGAAAGCTTTTCATTTCAGCGAGTTTTCCTGTCATGATGTTTTTGCAAATTACCTTCTGCTGCATGCCCCAGTTCAAACATCATACAGCGCAATCCTAATAATTGCAAGGCTGTTGGGTTGATATCACCTTTGAAAACCCTCTGTATGAAACAGAAGAGTTTAGGCGTTTTGGGTTTTATCAGATTTGAGTGTCGTTTCACTTTCGGATTCCTCCCCTGTCACATGATATCTTTGAGACCTTGACCAGGGCCCAATATCATCGCTACAAACTGTGTTGGAGAGCATTATGATTAATCAGTGATAGTTACGCCCTTGTTTGATCTACTGGCCTGCATTTCTGTGTATGCTGTTATCCAATAGGAATGTGTTTAAAAACACGGCTTAGACTCACTGCCAGCGCATTCTCCGTAGCAGACCTGGCACAGACAGTACACAAGCCAGTCGGACTGTCCATAGGGTGTCCTTTGGGTGTGTGTATCTCTGGTAAACATGATCAAATTATTACATTGATATCTAAAGGCGCAGTGCAATGATTTATACTGTGCACCTGACCACCTGAAGGAGTGTTTCTGTGTGTGCGTGCGTGTACATGTGTGTGTGTTTCTGTGTACGTGTTTGTACGTGTGTGTGCACGTGTGTGTGCACGTGTGTGTTTGTGCGTGTTTGTACATGTGTGTGTGTTTCTGTGTGTTTGTACATGTGTGTGCGTGTGTGTTTCTGTGTGTGCACATGTGTGTGTGTTGTTGGGTGTGTGTGTGTGTATGTGTGCGCTTTTTTAGCACCTGTTAGCAATAGCTAACCTGCAATTTTCCAGTAGTACAAATGGCCCAAAGTAGCATTTGCTTTTAGAGCTAATGGAGAAAATGTAAACAGGGTGTCAATTTGATCCACTTCGCACAAACTGTTTGCGGCTTCTTGCCGATGAGGTGCGGAATATCTCAAGAAGCACAATGAACCAGCCAATTGCGTATGAAGTAACTGCAGCATTTTACGATGTGGTGTCAGGTAGAAAAAACAATAAAATAATTATGCAAATGAGGATACATGAATCAGAGCAGATGTTTGCTCATGGCTGGTTCGTTAGGCATGGCTTCTCATTGCTGAGCTACTGTTTTTTCCCCTTAAGGAAGGTTTCTGGCAGCCCTTCCTGATACTTGTCTGAAACAGGATAATGTCTCGTAGAAGAACGTAAAGTTTAAGTGATCTCACGTTGTTATGAAATCCTTCATATTAGACGGAAAAACAAACTGGGTGGCTCAGTGTTTAGCAATGGGACCAGCACATCCAGAAGGTCGCCTCTTTCATTCAGTCTCTTCATGTGAAGCTTTTCTCCTTCTGCTTACGTGGATCTTCTCCGGCTACCACAGATCTCCTCCTACAGTTCAAAAGCATGTAGTTTGGTAAACCAGTGTCTCTGAAACTGACCATAATGAGTGTGTGTCCTGAGATGAATAGGCATGCTGTGACTCGGAACTGGTTATGTGAGTAGGGAGAAGGGGCTAACTGTAAAGTGGCTAACTGTAAATAGCTAATTGTAAAGGGCTAACTGTAAAGTGGCTAAATGTAAAGGGGCTAACTGTAAAGTGGATAATTTTATAGGGGCTAACACTCATGTTGCAAGAGTTTGAGAAGGCAGCACATTTTCCTGAACATGTCATCAAACTCGTGTGAATGCAACTAAATGGTGAAATCTACTTTGAGAAGAACATGAACTTTTAACATCTTCTGAAGAGACCATGCATCAGTGTTTTACATGTCAAAATACCTAATTACAGTAACACCTTGTTGTGGTGTGGCATGACGCAGGTGAGGAAAAGATGATGATCCACAGAGCGGCTCTGAGACAAAGGAGTTTAAACTGAACAAACCAGGGAAAATCACAGCATATAGGGACCATAAGGTATCAACTAAAAAAAACTGCAAACTTAAAGAAACCACAAAGTAACACACCTAGGGAACGGAGCAACATGGATCAGGACTAGGAAACAAAGCAAAGCAACAACACAGTGACAAATGCATAATGACTGACTAACAAGCAGAGGGAGGGCAGGCACTTAAATATACACAGAAAATCAGGGCAAACAAGGGACAGGTGTAAATCAAAATCAAGTTCACCTATCTACAGGATTCGCATAAATCCAGCCACCCAGCACTTACCTTAGTTGGCGTCACAGGGGATCCTGCAGTCTGTCCTTCGCATTGCATCACATCCCAATTAAACGTGTTTCCCTTCACTAACATCTGACAACTGAGCACAATTGACACTAATCATACATTTTTAAAAGTTCAAAATATAAAGTCATGAGCCAGCATGCACCTACATATTGCACCAAGCTCAAAGGATAGGCAGAAACTCCATCCACACATTTTTTTATAATCTCCTACATGGGGGGTTCTGGATGCCTGCGGATGGACCCTTGGTACAAACATCACAAAAAACGATAGCTAAAAAATATAAACAACATACCATAAACTATGTTGTTGAATTTGGCCTTCCAGTACAGAAACACAGACACCTTCCATATGATCAGTCCTTCATATCTAAAATAACAGAAAATTTGTTAAACAATAAGTTGTATAAGGTCATTTTAAGGGATAGAGTAGGGGGTGGTGAGGGCCTGTGGATGTTTGGGCTGCTGACTACTGTGCTTTAGTTACTCACTTCCTCTAAGGCTTCTTACATGTAAAATTATGTCTCAAACAAGTCTCACTTCTTTATTGTTGTCATTGCAAAATGAGACTATGTAAACAGTTCCCTAAGTGGTGCAAACACACATAAGACAAGACATGTAAAATGTGAACATTAGCAACAAACTAGCTAATATATTTATGGACAAGTACAAATTTGATTAATAGTATTTGCCGGTGTTGTGCATGGGGGTTATGTGTGAGAGTCCTTTAGTGCTTGGTACAAACTGGTTAGCGCTTTGGGTTAAAAGCTGTTCTTAAGTCTGGCAGTGTGGGCTCGGACTGCCCTGTACCTTCTGCCTGACAGTGGCAGTTCAAACAATGGAAAGGTAACAAAGAGCCAGTAATCTTCTTTGACTTACTGACATAGCTCTGCAAAGCAGTATTGTCTATAGTAATGCTGTTTCCAAAGCAGGTGGTGATATTGTAGGTTGAAATGCTCTCAGTTGAGCAAAGCTAGAAGGACACTCATAGCTCCTCTTCCACGTTGACTTTTCTTAATGTGCACTGGAAGTACAGCCTCTGTTGGTATTTCTTAGTCAGTGTTCTGGTGCTGTTGGACCATGAGCAATCTTCTGCGATATGGGTCACCAGAAGTTTGAAGCTGGAGACCCTTTCTACCATTGTTGATATGGACGGGTGTTGGCTCAGTGCATCTTCTCCTGAAGCTGATCATGAGTTCTATGGTCTTGTCTAGGTTTAGTGCCAGACTGTTCTCTAAACACCATGTCAACAGCCTGTGGACCTCGTCTCTGTAGGCTGATTTGTCACCATCTGCGATCAGCCCCACCATCGTTGTGTCAGCTACAAACTTCACAGTTGAGTTGTGGATGTGGAGGTCAGAGAAGAACAAGCTGGGCACACAGCCTGGGGTGAACTGGGCACTGAAGGTAAGGAGGGATGAAAGATGGGGACCCAGTCTTACTGACTGGAGGGCGGTTGGTTCATGCACAGATTCATGCACAGATGGGTTGGCTAAGACTCAGCTTATAAAGCTTGCTGTAGATCCGATTGGGTATGATGGCATGGTCTACAGGTCTGTTTGTTTTATAGGCATACAGGTGTTTGTCTAGAGCAGTGTTTCCCAATCTGGTCCTCAAGGACCCACAGAAAGTCCACATTTTTGCTACCAGGAGCTAGGAGGGAGCAAAAATGTGGATTGTCTTGTAGAGAGTTCGTATGGAGCAAAAACATGGACCGACCGTGGTTCCCCAAGGACCAGATTGAGGAACACCGGTTTAGAGTGTTTGGACGTGTGGATTTGATATGCAAAAATACGAGCCTCTTAAAATGTGAGCTGTTCGCTCATCCCAGGCAGCCTAGGAACACTTCACCACTTTTGTGAGTGCTGAGCTGAAGTCTTGATTTGATATTTTAAACACATTGTTCACCAATGTTCTCCTACTTCCTACCATTAACAGAGCAAACAACTGTGCTGTGGACCTGTTTAAACCTGAGTGCTCCACGGATCTGAATTCTCTCTTGAAACATTTACACGTGTGCCATTCTAAGTGTGTTTAGGGAATGTTCTCTGTGACCTCAACCACACCTTTTGGAAATACACAGAAAACCGGACAGGGAAAACTATTCCTTTGTATTTCTGTAACTTTTTTAAATTAATTAAATTTAAATTGAAATATTTTTAAATTTTTAAATGAGACTTTCATGCTACACAGCATTAATCTAAAACAATCATTTAAATTTCATTTTGCTCACGAGGGAACCATTCTGCTGAATCTTTGAAAGCTATTGAGTGAGTTGCTTGTTTGGCTTAAATGTATTTATAGGATTATGGTTTCCATGTAAATGATTGCATATTGTTTTAGATAAAGTGCAAATAAATCTTACACAATCCTGCAAAACATGATTGCTGACATTGCAAGCTGTCATTTTCTCTGCTCTCTCCCTGGTTGCTGGGATAAGAAAGGGAAGTCAGGGGCATGTCAGCTGATAAGACTGTATTCTTTGTCATACCGTAGAGTAATTCCATAAAAATATAGTGAAGAGAATGGTTAAAGATTGACTGAGAGAATGAGCCTGAGGCACCTGTTGTTTTGAAGGTATCAGCTTACAGTTTTCTGTCCATTTGGTAGCTTATTTTTACAGTGTGTGTCTCCCCCCCAGGAACACAGGATCAGTATAGAACGATAATGACAGAGCTGCTGGGAAGGAAGGATTCTCTGGCCACACTGTCAGGGATCCAAGGTAGCGCATTGCCTAGGCTAAGGGGCATACTCATCTAACTGAGAATGATACATCTACTACTAGGGACGACACCAATCTGACCACTATCGGTATTGGGCCCATACCAGCAAAAAATGCTGGAGCAGATATGGGGGGGAGGGTGGAAACCTGATATGATTTTGGGTCTAGCCTGAAAAACCATTAAAATGCTTGTAGCCTTAGTGTGACATACTGTAAACAGAAGTGTGGGTCACATGACGGCTAGTTGAGAAAAAGATACTTTGCCATCCCTAACTACTACTAGTACTTCCGTTATTACTATGCGGTAGGAAAACTAGTAGAGCCCCCAGTCATATTTGGGTGCATTGCAGATGTTTTGAATCAAAACCCAGGTCACAGTTAGAAGTGTACCTGACTTACTGAGAGAAAAAACACATTGTTTATTCAAGGCACAGGCCTTAGCAGTCTCCATTTGCTTCACCTCCCTTCCCTCTGGTTACTTTACTGGTTGCCACTGGTCTATACCAGTCTGTACTCTTACTTAAATAACTCACTCCTCGCTACCCGCTGGCATTATCTGTAGAGATTATCCGTTAGTGGAAGTACTGACACTGCATTTTAAATAAGCCATTGATTGCATTCAATAATCATTTCGGATATTTCACTGGTTAATGAAGACTTTGTCCATAGAATCCTTTACGGACTATTATTGTGCATGAGAGTTTTACAATACATAATTTCATAAGCTGGAATCTACTCCAGAAACATCTGACTCTGTGGGTTAGGACTCAAGTACCTGACCAGAAGGTTGTTGGTTTGGATCCCATGGCTGTAAACATATTACAAGCACATTACAAGCTTTGAGCAAGACCCTTAACCCCAGATAAAGTCTGACCTATACTCTGGGGCCAAGGTTTGCTCTTACCTCTGTACGTGTGTCTTGTACAAATTGCAAATAAAGTGTCATGTTATTCATGTCCATTATGACTATGAGTATATGTCACATTTTATGATGAAACATATTTCAGCACTAATGTAACAAACTTTACTGCTGTAATAGATATAATGTTAAGTATTTTACTGTAGATGCTACTAAAGTGTCACCCTGTCCACCTGTTTATTTGCTAATCGCTCTGAAGCCTCATCTTCTCATGAAGTCCCCATGGTTTTAGGCCAGGATCCCAGGGACGTCTTCTGATGTGGGCAGTGTGCCAAACATAACTATGAAATTTCCCGCATATGAATCTGGAGGGATTTCGGGTGGCCAGTTCTGGGAATCTGAACAGGAACCTCCTGTAGGCGCTGCAGCTGCTTCGCGGCTTTGTGCTCCCCCCATGTTGATCTTCAGAGCTGCCTGGCTCAGGCACGCCTTACATTGCTGTTGATACACACGTACACCCCAATTACATCCTGTTACGTGCAATTAGACGGGGGGGCCCCCCCCCCCCCCCCCCCCCGGCATTCCAACATTTGTAGAAAAATGTAACATTTGAATCCATAACAGAATGTGTGCCTTTTTTCTGGAAGAAAAAATTGACAGGTTTTTTCCCCCCAAACCATGATTGGCTTGTATGTGCGGCTCGTATTCATGCCTCTCTCCACATGGGGAGTTTTTGTTTGGAGATTTCACCCAGCACCCCCACCTCACCCAGGCTGTCCCAACAGCGGCTGGGACCCACCCCTGTATTCTGTAGTCCAGTCCTGGGCCAGGTCGATTCCTGCGCCTACCCCCGCCGCCATGCCTCCGGAGCAGCTATGGCTGGTCCGGCCTTGACTCGCACGCTGTCTCATGTTTGGTAATGAATCCGCATGCTGATTGGATGGCTTCGCGAGGCGGCCTGCAGAAGAGGTCTGGCAGGCTTATATCATAAGGGCAGTGAGGGGCTGCATAATGAGATGAACTGGGGGGGTTGCTTCCAGAAGAGTGGGCCCGCCCTGCTGGGGGGTGTCCTTCATCCAGTCGTGTTGGGTGAGGGACCTCCATCCATCTGTCGCAGTAATGGGCATCCTGATCACCATTCCCATCCCAAGGAAGGACAGTTGGGTATCCATTGAACCCTATAAATTCCAAAAGAGATTTGTGGTGGGGGGGTAAATGGGGGCCCCTGTAGTTTAAGTGACCGAATAGGAGGAGAGGGTAAGCAAAGGTAAACGGAAAAAAGTGACACTCTGGTGGTGGCCGGGCCAGCTGGGGTGGGTCGGCCCCCGTGATGGAGAGGCCAGTCCTGGGATCTGACAGCAGGCTCAAGGTCTGTGAGCCGGGCTGCCGTGCCCTGTGGCGGATGGCGTGACGGTGTGGCCGCACGGCAGCCCCATGTTAGTCACCGGGAAGTCGTAGATCTCCTGAGGCCGACGGCCGGCGTCCTTGGGCCCGCGGCGTTGCCTGCACTCACCGTGTAAAAAGCCGTCCACATCCGGCTGATGTATGTGGCATCAGGTGTGAGGCGCTGAGAGAAAAACGGTGCCATGTCGGGCTCCGTCCTCCCGGCCGTGGGTACGCCATGCTGTATATCTGAGCGGCCGGCGTGAGCCCCAACATGGGCGCCTTTACTGCGCGTGGTGCCGTCTGAAGCCTTTAGGATCAGACCCTAAAACACTTTTGTTGGTGTGTGTGTGTGTGTGTGTGTGTGTGTCTGTCTGTCTGTGTGATATTTAATCCTCTTAAGAGCTCATAATTCCCCTGTAACTTAGCCCTTTTTATGTCAAATACCGGTTTCAGTTGGAATGGGAAAAAAGGATCATGTGTTTTGCTGAAAGGGCTTTTTCGCGCACGCAGGCAGCTTGGTGATTCAGGGACCCCGGGCCACTGGCTTCTCTGTCACTTTTAAACTATTGAACATGCAGGTGTTGAGGCACTTGGCTGCATTTTGTGATTTTTGAAGCAATTTACCAGAGAAGTTAGTCATCTTGGCCAATCACTTGAAATGTTTCTTTTCTGAAAATAAGGGGAACTTTTTCCCTCAGATGTTCATTACATCTGAGTAATAGTTGGATGTGAAATGGATCAAAACCTGACAGTTCACATGTTAAAGGCAAACTTTGATATTGTGCCTGTATTCTGATTGAGTTGACATAACCCTTAACTGAAAACACTTCAACATAGCAGAAAAGATCAGATAATTTCTCCTTTCATCAAGGCCCTACCAAAGAGGGTTAATGTTGAACTTCTGTCTTCCATCCTTTTACCGTGGATATGGGTCGCAGGCCAGAGCATGCGGCATAGGAGCCCCTTGCACAGAACAGCAGGCCGTCAGGCACCACATAAACACCACAGGCCAATCTGTGACCCAGCTGTAAGTCTCTGATTGGCTGGAGGAAACTGGAGTACCTGGGGGAGCAGAGTGGAGGAGGGATTTGACCCCCCAGTCCTGGACGTGCGAGGCAGCAGTGATACTTACTGAGGCAACTCCGCGTTAAACTTCCCTTAAATAATCTTAAATGATGAAGCACATGGTCTTGTACGAATCCACTCTACCTGGCATTCCTAAGAAACATGCAAAATCTGACTTATTTACCGAGTGTCACTCACTGAGAGATTTGCCCTGGGAATTTTAGAAATGTTTTTTTTTTTTTTTTTTTATAATAATAATAATAAATGCGGTGGGAGGGGCATAATTGAAATTTCCCCTGGGGCCCCCATATAGAGAGTCAGCTGCTGCCCTGAAATCTGCCCCTTTTCCCCATTAATTCCCATCAGTTCTGCTGTTCTTCAGTCCCAGCGTTCCTGGGGAAAATGGGAAAGTTCCGGTCATTTTTAAATGAGCAAACTTTGCTGAAACGACAATAAATCTGACAAATTATATTTGAGAAAGTTGCCGCCGTGATTTTTATACATATTTTTTTTAATTTTTAAGAACATGAAATATAATTTATTTGACACAAGATTATTTGCCAGAAGCATCCGTCAACATGACTAGTTTAAACAAGCTATTAAGCATTTCCTTGGAAACCAGGCCCTGGGATTACTGGGGATACAAATCTTAATTAGAAAAGGGGGAGGGGGGGAGACAAATGGCTTGAGCAGGAGCTTCATGTGCAGTGCTGCGGCCTCGGCGATCCCTCACTGTCATGCTGCCTCATCCTGGCCGCCCCACTCTGCCTCTTTCCGGCTACCCAGAGGCCGGGGGGGGGGGGCACCCAAACTTCATTGAGGAAAGTGGATTGGGCCGTTATCCCGCCCCCTCTCCGGTGGCAGTGCCGTCGATGGCGTCCCGGCTTTGCAGGGAGGCGGATGTTTATCCGCGCTGTCGGGGTGATTATTGTGTTAGCGTAATGCACTTGTGAACGGGGTGGGTGTGCGGCTGTGAGCCATGAAAACCGTACACGGTGATCTGTGCGAGTGTTTGTAACGAGAGCAGTCATCTGCAGCTCGGCGGTGTCAGATGTGTAACAGTCTTCGTTTTTTTTGTTGGATTAATTTTTTTTTAATCTTTCTGCTGAGACCTGATGACGTGTAATCGGCCTCGTCTCCAGGAGTGTTCGTTTCGGCTTTTTTGGCACATACCCCAAAGCCCCCACCGGCCAAAATGCACATTGACCGGCTCCTTCCGCCACACCGACGCCAGGGTGGCCTAAAGAAGAGCGCGAGGCGACGTAGATCGTGAAGATTGTGCTTAACCAGATCAGTGTTAGGTTAGGTGTCTAAGTAGCACCACTTCAAAATAACAGCTTTAACAAAAATAACGGTGCGTACATGTTCCACGCAGAGAGCTTTTCTCAGAGTTTCTCTCACACATGTAAACCACATAAGCTGGGATCCATCCAGTTTAAACTATCATGCAGGTTTATGTTGTTTTAAGCATCGTGGGGGCTTCTGGGGCTGCCTCGTTTCTGTAGATGTACAGAGCTGCTCTTCATGTAAGGGGGAAAACTAAGAAAACAAGTCTTATCTGTAAAATAAATACAAACATGGCAGCGTACTGTAGAGCGGTGACTCCGCTGCACGGCCGGTGTTCTGTCGAGTTGAGCTACTTTGTCGAGTTAGGCTACCGGTGCGCTAATTGATAGCCCTAACCCTAACCCTTACCCTAACCCTAACCTTAACCTTAACCCCCAAAACCTCCCTAAGACCCTAACCCCTAAAACACCCCTAAAACCCTAACCCCAACCCCCTAAAACCTAACCCTAATCCCAAGACGGTGGAACTGCACATGCGTAGAAAGGCTCGATAGCGTGTCTCGATAGGTAGCCCAACTCGTCTGAACACCGGCATGGGCTTACCCTCAACCGTGTGTCATTGCTCTTCTCTCATGACGCTCTTTGGGATGTATTACATGTTTCTATTTGGGCTATACGGTGCGGCAGACTTTTTTTTTACTCCCTTGTTCCTTTCTTTTCCATTGTCTGATGATGTGTGTCACTTATTTGGGCGTATACATGTGTTCATGTGCCCGATTGTAAAGTCCTTCATTCCATTACCCTTTTGATTTGTTGACTTTGTTCAGGAAGCCTGTTCCTCCATTACTGCTGCTCTGGGCCAGAGTGGGATTTGGAGGGACACCATACCTAAAGTTAGGAAGTCATCAAGAGTGGGGGGGTGGTCTTCCATTTGCGGGGGGGGGGGACTTGACAGTAAAGAAAAAAAGCTTGATTGATTTCATATTACCGTTAATGGATGTAGATTGCTCCTCCCTGTGCTCAGGAAACTATATCTAACAGAGAAGGTGTCTGAATACCCTCCTCTCCGAAACTGGCTTTAGTAAGTAGCCCCTTAGCTAGGGATGGGTATCGTTACGATTATATCAATACCGATATTGCTACCAATATACCACTGAAATTTTGTCAGTATATTTGTAAAGCGAAAACAAAAAAACTGAATATTACCTTTTGAATTATGAAGATGGCATTAAAACACATTGAATGTTTCCAACTGAATTTGTTGTCTTGAAATTTATTTTGAGACAAAAGTAGATGAACTGAATTCAGGTGACTGAATTATAAAAAGAACTTGAATAACTGTATATTTTGCACCTGAATTGTGGAAGCCGAATCGTTTTGTATTGATTATTTTACCAAAGAAATGACAACAGAAATATTTTCGGTTGAAATATACAATGTTTAAAAGGGCATTCACATTAAATTCCAACCCCCAAATATTCAAGTATTATTATACTTTTGAACACTTTACCCTATCTGTCATGATGGCTGGAGAGGACATATATACACACACACCTACGCACCATGTGACCGCCAGACGTCTGCAGTGTTGTCATCATTAGGGGACGGTTAAGAATTTAAAAACGGAGCTATAATAAGGCAACAGGTACTATCAGTATTTTCCAGTACCAGTACCAAAAGTTCCAGTACGGAGAGTGCCAAACTAGGATGTACTTCAGTAGTTTGGGGTGGGACTTGAAATGTTTTCTTTGTCGACTGGTTATGCAAATATCCTGCCTCTGAAACACAATATACAACCACCATCTTTAAAAATGCTGGAAACTCAGGGAGCAACGATAAATGAAGTAAAAAAAAATAGGAGTAACAATAATGGACGCGTGGACAAATGAAACAGCCAAGCTTTAATTGCAATCTAGTTGGAAGAGCAGATACAAGATCAGGATTGCAGGGACAAGAAATAAAGTATTTTGTATAATATACTAGGGCGGCATTGTACTATTTTTTTGTGATAAATATTGCGGTATTTATAAAGCAAAAAGGAATTCAACATTAATATCTCACAAACCCATCTAGGAGTGATTTAAACAGCAAGGATGAAAATGATTATGATTGTCTCGGAGAACACCTGCAGCACTCATGCAAAAGCAGCGGAGGTAAACTTTAAACCGATTTGTAAACATTTATTAGATAATCCATAAAAGGAATACTAATTAAAACTGCTAAGCTAAGTGAGAAGTAAAAATGTTTTAACAAAACCAACTCCCGGTGCTATAATGTCAGAACAGAACTGAAAGTAAGAAAAAGCCTGATCTTAATCTAGCTGACTAGTGATGTAAGAATTGCATGTGCATAACATGCGATGTTGGTATTAATATCGCACATCGTCCAGCCGTTTAATATACTATAGCCTTTTTTCGAATTCAGTATAAAATACCCTGCCTTGCGTTGTGATGTTATTCAGTGCCGGTACCAGTTTTCACACCAGTGGAAGATCAACACCTTGAACTACAGTACTTTTGGTACATTCTTTAGTACCAAACGTAAGGAACTTGGTGTGTTGGAAGAACCTTTTGTCCATGAGCTTATCGATAGTATCTGTATCGTCCAGTCCGGAACCAGTACCAATTCACTACCGGTTCTCGATACCTATCTCTACCTTTACCCTTCCTGGCCTACTGCACAGGAGCTGGGTGTGAGGTGTACAGGGCAAACCTCAGACTGCTCTCCATAAGAGGAGCCAACCTTATCTTTAGCAAATGACGTGTTTTGAATCGGTGAGTGACAGAAGGGAGCCAATCAGCTTTCAGCTGGGGCCAGTGCCCCTATAGCCCCACCCCTGTTGTTTCCACAAGTCTCTGTGCTCATGTGTGGGTGAGCAACCATGATGACACTGTCCAATCCCGTCACTCCCCCTCTCATCTGCCCCCACCCCATTGGCTGCCCAATTTGTTTATACCGGGCTGCTTCTCCTTCAGGGCAAGTGTTGGCTGGGCCGTGTATCATGACGGCCCAGAGACAGGACATATGATGTTTCATGCCCACCTGGTGCTGCGAGATAAGGTAAGTTTGCTCAGAGATGTGCTGGTACATAAGTAATCTACATGCTTGACCTATATAATGGTCGAAGCTAGCTGTAAATACAAGATAGCTGCATAGTTCAGTGAAATTGTGTTCAGTGGTCTGTATGACGTCAGGTGTTTGATAGAAAACCCATAAGGGAGGTATTTGTATCACCCATCCATCCATCCATCCATCCTTTTACTTCATCCTCTTCTACTAGACAGGGTCAACAGAGGTATTTATTTAAAAAAAAAAAAAAACGAGACATTCCTGTATTGTTATCAAAATGGAAGCTCATCTTATAAATAATTGCTATGTGTGGAAATGTCGTATGTTTCTTAATTAGAGGACCTTTCATATAGTATGAAAATTCAGAGTACTGGAGGCTTGCTCTATCCTCCTCAGTCTACACTGGCCAATCAGATCATGCCACTCAACCAACCCTGAAGCAATTTACCAAGATTTTTGCAAGTAAATTAAACAAATATGAATCAACAAGGGCTCTATAAATGGGGGGGAAACCCTGAATGAT
>JAODLD010000052.1:18682529-18702291 GCA_026781065.1 Mormyrops boulengeri | reverse complement strand
CCCCCCCCCCCCCCCCCCCCCCCCCCCCCCCCCCCCCCCCCCCCCCCCCCGCGCCCGCCCCCCCCCCCCCCCCCCCCGCGATGCCTACATGGAAGCAGGCTGACTGCACTGAGAACGGCTGGGATGCCCTGGGTGTTACTCTGCCCTTGACCACTTACTTGGTGACAAATCGTGTGACACTGTGCCAGTTGGGCTCTGGGTTATAATTCCACAGAAGGACATGCACTGCTGGTCAGGCCTTATAAAGCTGTTTGTATTGAAAAGTGTCCCTCTTGTTGGGCACATTCACCATTTCTGGCACTTCAAAGAGAGTCTCAATGTTTGGGAATGTCCACTCATCTCTCTCTGTATTTTCTGTGTTTGTTTGGTATTGTATATAAAAGATTTTGCTGTTAGCTAGCAGCCACTTGTCCCAGCTGTCCTTGTCTCACAGGCCTCATTTTCCGTGTTAAATGACTGTTAAATGAACCCTTGGAGGGGTTCGGCCTGACTACTGCGCCGCCGTGGGAACAGTGCTCTGCCAGGCCAGCGCCATGGAAGATGAAGAGAAGAGGTTATATTTCTCATCTCGCACAAAGCTTGATGCTGCTTCCCGATTGACTGGAAGACAAGCGGACAGCTCTCTGTCATGTTCCTACAGAGTCAGCTGATCACCGTGACATCGCCTCTGAGCTTCCCACACAGAACACATAATGATTTAATGACACTGATAATATACATGACACCATTCAAATCCATGAGCTCACTTTTATTGTTCAGTCTGTAGACTCACATTCATGTTTTACAGGGAATCTTTTCATAGGACATGGTGTAATTGAACCTTTTTTTATCTGGGAAGAACTCTCTTCCACGCCTCTGTCTTTGGGCCCACACACACTCATAAGCCTCTGGTTGCTCCACATCCCGTATCTCGTTCTCACAGTCATGGGCCATTCTTATTGGTTCACTGGAGTGATCATGCATCCTCTGATTGGTTAGACGGTCTGTTCACGCGCTCCTCATTCAGGCAGCGCATGGGACCTCCCCTGGCAGTTGGGTGCATTGTCTTCAGCTGCAGGCAGGCCCTCTTAAAGGCTGAGTTAAGGTTACACCCTCTCATCTTATAAATAGATACTTGCGGCCCACTGGCTGAGTTTCACCAAATCTGATAAGATTAAAGTGACAAGTTTCACTGACTCGTTCAGCTCAGTTCAGGGGTGGAAGGGTGAACAACCCCAGGCCCCACACTCTAAATGTCTACTCCAATCCATTCATATAACAATTTTGGTTAAAATGATAAATTTTTAAATAATATGATATTTGTTAAATTTGGCCGATCTAGTGTGACCCCCCCCCGACCCCCATCACTCCCGCCTCCACCCAGATTGGTAAGTGTTACTGCTGGCACCCCACACTTTGATTAACATGTTTTTGATGTTCCATCATTTTTAATTTCTTTTGTTTCTCTTTCGGCTCCAAAAAATAGCTCAAGTGGCCACTTGGGGGCCCCCTACCCATGTTAGCTTAGGGCCCCCAGGAAAGTTAGTCTGCCCCTGGCTGAGCCTTTCTCTCTACAGAGACAAATTCTATGTGTAGTCCAACACAGTAGGGCTATTTTAACAGCCTCTAGAAACCCCCCCCCAGACCCCCCTGGGGAATGCCAGGCTTCAGCTGCCTGCATGATGGTCACATGCTTTACAAATCTCACTATATGGAGAGAAAGCCCATTCAGTTCTGGGTTTCAATTATCTGTTCTCTTTGCCAGCTCTGGGCCTTTTACTAATGGCTGTTTAATGTCAGAAGGATCCATGAGGAGGCTCTACGTTTTCCTGACGTCAGCAGGCAGCCTGGTGCTTATTAATCATGTGAATAATGCAAGAGGAACGGATCAAGCGATCTGTTGGTGTTTCCATTCACAAAGACGACTTGCTCTTCCATCCACCAGCTGCTCATTTATAATCATGGGCACCGAGGTTGGGTTTTAAGAACAGAATTCCTTTGTTGTCATCGTACAGTGAAATCCAGTCTCCAGACACCCCACCTTGGTCTCCTGTGAGACAGAATACCGGTGAGGGGCAGCCTGGGGTCTGAGCACATCTCCAGAGCAGCTGTTGGAGTTAAGGGCCTTGTTGAACAGTGATATAGGTACTCAGTCAGTCATGGGATTCAAACGGGCAACCTTCCAGTCTCAGGCACAAACTCCTAACCTATGTTTTTTGCCTTTTTGTGCCCCTGCTGTCAGACTGGAGCGAGCCGAACTGGAGACAATCTGGAAGGGTCGGCTTCAGCCGCATCTCTTACTTACTTGATTAGTTCCTCAGAAATTATATTATGGTTTTCTTATATATTTAAATACTTGCTTCACAGTAATTGTATTCATTAAAATGTCAGACATATCAGCTTGCTTTGACTGAACGGTTTCCTTAATGGTTTCCCAGCAGACACTTATGCGTCAAGTTGCACTGAACTGCAAAGTGAATCATGAGTTGCCCCCCCCCCCGCAAAGCACTGCTGTCATCCTAAATCCCCATCAGGATGCGCATCACTGCAGAGGTGAGCTCTTCCTTCCTGTTTTGACCCAGTTGAGCAATTAAAATTCTAACTAGCACCATGTGTGTGTTGGCTAGTGGGAGTCGTCCTTCCATCCAACCATCAATCCCCTAGCTGCTTATCCGCTACTGTGTTGCAGGAGGGTCCCAGGTAGCTAAAGACACCAGGACAAGATGCCAGTCCTTCAGGGGACACAAAAGCATGTCTTTGGTTTGGGGGGGGCAGACACAGCCCAGCAAGAAGCGATAGGCTGCAGACAGCCCTGTGGATGTGAGGCGAGAGTGCCGCCCACTGAGCCACCATCCTCTTTATCATAAGCATAATAATTGTTATCGCTTTTCTGACCTGTATCAGTAATTCAGTCCCATTCGCGGATTTGACTGCATTGTTACTCCTGTGATGTTCTCTTACCAAATGCTTTCTCTGTTAACACATAAGAATACAGACTGTCCCCGACTTACAGCCTATACAACTTACAGCCCCTTGCACACATAATGATCATTTCTTTTAATTAAGTAAGTCGTTTTTAAGAATAAATTTCGGGAGGCCTTCTGTCCGGCAGTGCTGCCCTACCTAATGCAGTGCTGCCCGACCTAGTGCAGTGCTACCCTACCTAGTGCAGTGCGCGCCGTGTGATAGACGCCATGGGAAAGTACACTATATAGTATAACTCATAAATGGTAATAAAAATGACAAAAATGAAACTACAGAATGATGTACAAAAATGTAAAAAGTCTGTGAAGTATGTGAAATGTCTGGCTAGTTCAGCCAGTGGTAGGATACGTGCAGCGCCGAGCAAAAACACGGGGATAAGCGAATGGAGAAAGGCGTGTATTCAGGTACCTCAGAATACCAACGAGACCCAAGCTGACAGGCAGAAACCATTAAGAATCTGAGCAATATGAAAGAAAACAGCCGTGTAGGTTAGTAATGTACAGGAGATTATGACTTTTGGTTTCTAATGAAATATGTTAAAGATTTAGACATGATGTTTATACATACTTTTTAATAACAAAATTATCATGTATGTTACATATAAATGACTTTTTTTTTAAGTCTGAGAACCTATTTTTTCATGTTATAAGTTGGTACAATGTACTGTATATAATAATTCCGAAACACATCCATTTCAGCACATCACCTGTCTGTCGTGACAGAACCCAGTCGTAAGTCGGGTACAACCTGTATGAGTAAATAGTAAATGATTACATGACAACGTGAAGGAATCAGTAAATAAGGAAATGCGTATCGGTGTTGATGGCAGACTGCAGTTTCAGAAAGAGCTGAGCGCCTGAGACCTTGATCTCCTATTAACATACCCAGCTATTTGTAAGCAGAACATCTTTAGACACATTTACACAGACTGCATGCTAGGCTAGAGTCCTCCCTACTATCACATTTAGTTGCTGACTCTTTTCAGTTTCAGTAAAGAACTCTGTTTGGCTCGGCAGGGCACAAATGAATCAGCATTAAAGGATGCCTCTGTTGTTGTGTGTGGTACTTTGGAGAGCTGAACAGCTGATCATGTCACACAGCTTCACACACACATACGACGATACAAAACAGTCTGTGTCAACGGACTGTGAGATTGTGAGGTACAATATCAATACCAACGGCCGCAACGGCAAAATGACACTCACACATCCTGAATTAGGGACACAAACAACGACTCACAGAGGGTCAAGGCCCCAGTCCACCGTAAAGATATTCTTTGCTGCAAATGCTAATGACGAGGCTGCCAACAAACTGTGCTAAGCTAAGCTAGGCTAAGCACTTTCAACCCTGGACAGTTTTGACAGCTGCTGTTCTTAGACACACTGCGGCTCCCCTTGATATTTAAAGCAATCGCAGTCAAGCGTGGGCATAAATCATGCCCTGCTTTCCACTTATGTTACACCTGCCACCTAACCGCTTTCCTGCACCTCATCAGGGCATGCATGCCACGGGTCAGAGGCTGAGCTAGCTCTTCAGAAAGAATAGCAGGAATGAGAACATCCCTGGTGGTTTGCCCTTGGGCGGCTTTCTAGGTCGGTTATTGGTTTGTTTTTCACCTGGTTATTATTGTTTGGGAGTCTGAGCCTTCTGGGAAAGGCTGTTTAGCAGCCGGTTCTCGACTCAAGGAGCAAGTTGGGCGTGTTTCACTGGCAGTGCCATGTCTGGGTTAATGCTTATGTGTGTGTGTGTGTGTGCAGGCTGTAATTATTCCGTAAATAATCCTTGCTAGTCAGGCCACCCCTGACAAGAAAGTGTATAATAAACAGTGACATATAACCCATAAACCAGGATCTAAGGAAGCTAAGTATGATAGATTTTCACACTCACTGCGCTATCTGTGCAACTAATTCCGACCTGGAGGAATAATTTTGGAAGAGAGTCTGCAGGATGATTCCGGAAACTTTTGTTTTGTCGCCTGGAAGGTAAGTGCCAAAGGCCGTTGCAGCAGCAGTGTCTCATGGTGCCGGAGAACGTGTCTGCTGGCCTGCTGGAGCCACCCGACTGGGTGTGCAGGCTTGTCTTCCTCTTAGGCTCTTAATTACTCACCTGCCTTTCAATGACACACTATTCAAATGACAAGTTAATCTGAACTCTCAATTTTCTGTAGTCATCCCTTTGTGTTGGCTTAATCGAATCCTCTCTCGGGTTGAAACAAAAAAATTGGAATATGCTCCTCAAAGTAAAGTATTGGTGCTTATGTCAATTATAAATATAAAAATACATTCAAAATATATAAATATACAATTATAAAATGAACTTCAAGAGAGGTGTTTTATGCATGTTCTGCTTATATAAAGAAATAGATTTTGACTAAAACAATCAAAATGATAATGTGTCCAGTTTGGTTGGTCTAATGTTAGCTGTCCATTTTGCTTAAATCAGCAGGCCTGGTCCAGGCTAATTCCTCGATGGCTGAGGGGCCGTCCGGCATCATATCGGCCGTATACCGGCATCATATAGGCCGTATACCGGCATCATATCGGCCGTATACCGGCATCATATCGGCCGTATACCAGGGCCGCCCCGCATCATATAGCCCGTGTACCGGGGCCATCCCGCCATCATATAGCCCGTATACCGGAGCCATGCCGCCATCATATAGCCCATATACCGGGGCCATCCCGCCATCATATAGCCCGTATACCGGGGCCATCCCGGCATCATATAGCCTGTATACCGGGGCCATTCTGCCATCATATAGGCCATGTGCTGGGGCCGTCCCGGCTTCATACAGGCCATATACCGGGGCCGCCTCGCATCATATCGGCCGTATAGGCATCATATAGCCCGTATACCGGGGCCACCACGCCATCATTTACCCCGTATACTGGGGCCATTCCACCATCATATAGCCCGTATACCGGGGCCACCACGCCATCATATAGCCCGTATACCGGGGCCATCCTGCCATCATATAGCCCGTATACCGGGGCCACCATGCCATTATATAGCCCGTATACCGGGGCCATCCCGCCATCATATAGCCCGTATACCGGGCCACCCCGGCATCATGTAGCCCGTATACCGGGGCTGCCCAACCCATCAGTCAATCTCTGCGTGTTTCCAGGTCGATCTCATAAGATGATTAAAGGATATTGAGGTAAGTCATTGGGGGCCAATAATTGGCAAAATATACCCAAATATATTCCCCCCCAGTCGCATGCAAAAGCTCCAAATGGACCTATTCCCCCCAACCACCCCCCACCCCTCCTTCTTCAGTCGGTGACAAATTCCTGGGCTGCTTTTCATTGGCAGTCCACCCCCAGCCGCTCCAGAGCCCTGATGGGCAGGATGCATGGTTACCAGACAGATGGACCTTTAACAGAAGAAGTGCAGTATCTACACTACACTGCCACTGAAAACATTAACTGCGTAATCTTCTAACTATTTGTGTGCAATACCCACAGCGGGACACTTATTGGTTATAAGTTGTGGACTCACAGATATGTATAAGAGCAAATACACAGCCTGAACAATGTCTCCCTGGAGACGGTCAGCTAAAATGAACTTGTTCTGTTTATTGAAACAGGAATTAAGACTTGGTAGGAACAGAAAATGTGCCAGAGGAAGTGAAAGCTGCAAAATGGACAAACAGAGCCTCCCACACTCCAGCTTTAAAACGCTACTCCCACACCGAGGAGAAGCAGCAAACGATCTTGCTGTCTTTTAGGGGGCTGAGGGTGGGTGTCAAGAAGTGAAGCTCCATATCAGCAAAAAAAAAAAAAGAGATAAATGAATCAAACGTAGTATTCTCGCGCAGGACCTGGAGAGGTGTGACAGCGATGGAACGTCCCCTGTTGTTCCAGCGACAATTAAATCATTATTCTTATGTGGCAGAAAAAGTGATTTTCTCATATATGCCAAACCACAGCTAGTGACAGGATACAGTGGCTCAGTGGGCTAAGCTGCTGTGCCTGTGAGTGGGGGGTGACAAGTTCCTGTATGGCCTCGCCGGAATTGTAACGTCTGTAGGCCCTAAAACGAGCCCTATATCTCCTATGTCTGTGTCATGGCATGGTGGACTAGGTGGGGAAAAAATATTTCCTCTGTGGACCAATAAAATATTTTTATGTAAACAAATGGATTTTCCTTTGAGAGAAATGATGCTCATTGGAGATTGAGTACCAGTGAGGATGACTGTAGCCTGCAATCAGGATTGTATCCTCAGGGCAGTGAGGCCTCAGCAGACCTACTGTGCAATGTGTGCCTTTCGGGGTCACCCTAACGTGACTGGCGGAGCACTCCGCTGATCCTGGGTGCCTCTAGGGGTCACCCTAACATGACCGGCGGAGCACTCCGCTGATCCTGGGTGCCTCTAGGGGTCACCCTAACGACTGGCAAAGCACTGCGCTGATGCTGAGTGCTAAAGACTCCTGGGTGTCCTTCTCTCTGCTCTTATGATACCTTTTCAGTTGCTTGTTTGTTTTTGTTACATTACCCAGATCAGAATACCCCATTATTCTCACCACCTGTTCCACTCAAACACTGATAGTCTTTACAACACTAAATTTTTTTTTATCATTCCTCATTTGAGAATTTTTTTTTTTTTATAAAATTTGATTATGCAAAACAATATTTTTAAAACTATGCAATGCCACATAGGTGTCTCGATCCATTTAGAATAATTTCTTCATTAAATTTCTCCCAGATACATACTATCCCCAGCCCTCGGCTGTCAGGTTTCCGTCACGGACTCAGGGCATGGTACAGGCAGGAAAGGAAGGGGATGATCCACTTGTGGGGAAACACACAAAGGACGAGGGCACAGGGAGAACAAGATGGCCAGTGACACCTGCTGGCCAAACGGGGAGGAGACATGACAGGCTGGGACAGACGGGTGCTGACCCTGAGAGACAGCGGCTATCTCTGTATCAGTCTGTATTTATGCTTTTAACAAAGTCGCATCTGCGCCTGTGTTTCCTGGTAATTGTAGCATGTCTCTAAATGGTGAAGCTGGGGACAAGCCCACTGCTGATCAGGCAGTAGCGCGTGCTCTGCTGAATCTGCCATATGCTGATGTCAGACTCGATGGAGAAGCACAAAAATCAATGCCTTCCATTCATTTGATTCAGTTCTTCCATTGCAAATTCAACAAGATCAGCTCTTCCACAGCTTGCGGTCTGCTGAATCTGCCTTATGCTGATGTCAGACTCATTGCAGAACCAAACAATCGATGTGGTTCATTTGTCTATCTTATTTTTTTGCTGCAGTAAATTAGAAATTTCCAGCTTTTATGTTTTTAGGCAAGAGGTTGTGGTGGTTACATAGACAAGGGTCCTAACAGATGAGAAGCAGCATAACACGCTGCCTCACTGGACCTCAGAACTAAAGGTTACCAAACAGTTCAGCTGAGAGCCTGAAAACATCACCCAGTGGCTTGATGGATTAGCTTTTGTCTTAGTCTGTTGGGTCATCATGAAATCCCAGTAGCAATGAAACTAATGAAACCCCCAAAAGAAAAAAACCCTCCCCCCTCCCCAGGAGCAGTACACCATTCGTGCTCAGACTTACACTCTAAGCAGATTTCATTATCTTAAGATCAAATTCTGGTTCATTAACGTCTGCAGGAGGCTCCTCATGTATAATATAATATATATATATATATGCGCTCTTGGCAGTTCCTTGAATACAGCGAGAATCACTCCTTTCAAAGGCAGTGAAATTAATACAGTTCGTTCTTTTATACACGTGACTCATCAATACACTCATTCCAGAGTTCTGAATGTGTAATACTTTTACTAATAGAAGTGTTCAAACAGCATTCTCACATCGTCAGCTATATACTCGACGTTGATTTGCAAAAATAGTAATACAATGCATACGATGATTTTTCTCCCTACAGAGGAAATTTTTGGTTCCTGTCCTCCATTGTCATCTTGCTTTATTCTTTCATTTCGGTGTCTTCCCTTTTCCTTGTTTTTGAATTATTCTGTATATATGACGTAGGAATGTATTACAACACATCCATGTAAAGCACCTTGGGGCGGCTTTGTTGTGAAAGGTGCTATATTAAAATGAACCGAACTGAGCGCATTACAATATAATTACACTTGAGACTGTGGACGAACAGTACTAAAAAAGAACGGGGCCCCCTTGCGGCCGACAGATGAACTGTACTCTTGAACAATACGCGGAGGACACGTAGCTGAGCAAAAGGTATGAAGGCATGCATGCGTTTTGCATACATTCACTTCATATATGCCCTGTGAAATTCAACGTCCCCTAGAAGGGTGGATACTGTTTGCTTTGGGGGGAAAAGGAAGAGTCTAATTCTGCACACGTCCCTAGCAAAATGTTCTTGCGTAAACCGCGAAAGACAGTTGAAACCAGAACACCCGACAAACCTAAAACCTTCAACTTTATTTAGGTAACCTTCATATAGAAATTTTTCCTTACAACAAATGCCGCGTGCAAACGTAACACTCTTATGCAAATGTGTAAGGGTTAAAGTGGCCTGATCGACGGTGCAGTTTTTTGTACATTGAACAGGTATAAAATACAGTATTGTTATAAAGATATTCATTATAAAACAATGCATTTCTGCAAATGGAATTGAAAAGCCCATCGTCCCCCTAACAAACTTTCCCTATTAATGTATGTAGTTACGGGGCCCCTGTCACGAACCTCAGTACGTGCCAGTTTGACATAAACTCAAAGGCTGCGGTTGTTCCTTAGGACTCCGTGTCCTCGCGCTCGCGAACAACGGTGAAAAAGAGGCACGTAAACACAGGCACTGTTTTCACCATCATTTCCGCATAATACAGGCATACACACGTGCATATATGCTGGCCATAAGCTCGTCTGTTTTAAAATTGTAGCCCCGACGTCAAAATTACATGAATAGATACATCACTATCTGAATTACGTGATGATTTGTCTTCGGTTGCGGATTTTGTCTTTTTTGTAGTTCGGGGGCACACGGAGTGAAATATCACTTTAGCCGTTAAACATATTAGATTTCAGTAAATAAGTAAGTTTGTCTGCTTACGTCCACAGTGATGCACTTAAACATTACACAGTTAAGAAAATTGCGGGGACACTACGAGCTATGTGGGTTTTCTTCACATAGATGTGTTCTGTCACTTGTAGTTTTACTAATCTGAACCTAATCGAAACACCATAATAGTGGTTGTGTGGCAATAATTTCATTCATTTAATAAGAACATAGAGTTCCCTTAAGAGTTTATACAGGTTCAACAAAATATCACGCAATCAAGCATATAGTCACTGCATGACTTTCTTCAGTCACACCTTATTCTCATGACTTATTAAATGAAAGTTCTTCCATTGTTGTAAAATGCCATTGTAAACTTTGGGATGGCTGTTGAAAAGTTAATGTTCAATGGCTGCCTTAGTCTATCCTTCACATTTTTCCTTCCAACTATCCTATTTTTCATTATTGTTGATGTGTATCACAAGTTTGCATGACCCTGCAGCGCAGTAATTTTCAAAGTTTTGGGACCAATTATTACTTCAGATCAAACCAAAGCAGCCAAGTACCACATGGGTGAAAAAAATCATAGTAAACTGAATCATGGTAACAAATTACCATGGTCTTCTTTTGTACCACCTGCGGGCGCCACAAGCACCACTGGTGGAATGCGTACCATAGTGAGAAACCACTATTGTAGGGGAACTGGAAGGGGTGCACTAGTGCAGAATACTCAATGTTTAGTGCAGATTTAATCATATACTGTAAAATGCTACATGGAGTGAAGAACATGAAGACACTTGTGGTCACAGTGCCCCCACCTGGCCATTTTAAGGTCAGCATCCTTGATCTTGCGATAAGTGGATCAGATTAAGCACTTTGCCAGAACTGTGGTATGGTGTTACACTGGCCCATACCCAAGGAATGTGGAGTCACATCTGCACTGCTCTGGATGATGTGTTTAATCTTACAAGTGCCTTTATTCTTACACAAAAAGCCACTGCATGGTCCTTAGGTCAAAGGAACAGGATGGATGCAAAAGCCTTGCAATGTTCTTATAGCATAAAGAGTTTAAAGTGTGCAACGTTGCCCAATAAAAGGTGAGAAGTCGCATGATACTGAGACATAAAGTCCCTTTGTAGGGCCTATGTGTGGCTCAGTGGGTTAGGACTCTGTGCCAGTGATTAAAAGGCTGCCAGATCAAAGCACCGTGGCCCCCCCAGTTCCAGAGGCGCTGCACTCTGACTGACCCTGCACTGTGCTGTGACCCCCAAGCTCTGTGTCTTATGGAGAGCAAGGTGAGACAGGCCAGAAGAGAAAAATTCCCCATATGGATCAATAAGGTATCTCTATTATTTAAGGTGGACAGCCAATACAGTCTGGACTGAGAAAACTGCTACAGGCCTGAGACATTTCCAAACAGATCTCTGATGAATGTTACAGTACTGTGCAGCAGTTGTCGAGGGTGAGTGTCTGCACCCAAATATAGTTGGAAGGCTGCTTTTACTTTATATCTTGCTGCCTGTACCTACCCTGTCTAACTACCCCTATTATGCAACACAAGCCTTGGGGAAAAAGTGCACAATTCTTAAAGCCACAGTGTCTTGATCTAAATGCCCTCTTTTTCAGCAGAATGAAGGTTTACAAACGCGTCTGCTGTGAACAGGCTTCCTGCCCCACTATCAGGCACAGAGGGACTGATAAGTCATTATTAGGGAACACTTATTTCATATGTTTGTTTTTTCATCAGGAATTTTATTCTGAAATAGAATAGTATTTCCACAGTTCATATTCTTATTAAACAGCATTACAGTAGACCCCTGGATCCGCGGGTGACCTACCATGGATAGCTGAAACCGCGGATAACAGTGAACCATCCATGGACCCCATATATAATGTGATTTGTGTGTATTTACATATAGGAATTGATAAATTATGCACAGTAAGATATTACCAACATTAAGTACAGTAATAAAGTACATTGTACAGTATTATAGATCTGTAGTACTGTACAATAACTCATGTTTTAGCCCAATTTTCAAGAGACAGGAGGGCAATGGAAAAAATATTGTGACGTCGGAGCAGTGAAAATCATGCTTTTTATACCCCTTATCAAAGGACAAAGGAACTATTTCAAAAACATATTGGTACACATTTTACAGTTTCTTTTTCAGACCCGATAAACCGTAGACGACTGAAACTGAGGCCATGGGGGGGTTCACTGTACTGTATCCCACCAAATCTCTGTATATTCTGTTATTTAGACAGCTGTTCTTAAAACAATGCAGGCAAGTAACCAATTAATTTACAGTGGATATGAAAAGAGGGATGTTTGGGGTTTTTCTTCAGCTGGAACTGGGACTTTAGTCAAGTTGGAGGGAATTATGAAGAGTTCCAAATACCAGTCAATTATGACCCAAAATCTTCAGGTGTCTGCTAGAAAGCTGAAGATGAAGAGGAATTTCAGCCTTTAGCACGGCAACGACCCCAAGCACCCATCCAAATCTAAAAGGTTTGGCCCAGACAGAAGCTGGACCTAAATCCAACTGAAAATCTGTGGGGTGACCTGAAGAGGGCCGTACATAAGAGATGCCCTCGGAATCTGACGGATCTGGAGCATGTTTGCAAGGAAGAGTGGGCAAATACTGCCAAGTCAAGATGCTGCATGCTGATAGACTGCTACCCAAGAAGACTGAATGCTGTAATTAAATCAAAAGGTGCTTCAACAAAGTACAGACGCTCCTCTACTCACGAATGAGATACGTTCCGAATGGCTGTTCGCAACTTGAAATGTTCGTAAGTCGTTATTCACCAATATTTTAAGGGCATACGCAAGTACAAAGAACTAAAATGACGGGAGTACGCACGCTACACTGCTGCACAGCGGGAGTAGCAGCCAGAAGTCGTACTAGGCGGAACTGGAGCGCAGAAAAAAAAAATGTCATGTTGCGGACAAGAAGCGGGAGCTCAGTGAACACACTTCGTCCTCTTCGTTCGTATGTCTGATAGTTCGTAAGTTGAATGTTTGTAAGCAGAGGAGCGTCTGTATTAGTTTAAGGGAAACCAGTTTATTGTATGCTTTTTATTTTTTTATATTTTTGTTTTTCAATTGAACTGTACAGGGTATAGGTCACATCAAAGGTGGGTAACGTTTTGAAATGACTTTTTTTACATCACAAAAACCAGGCATTTTAGCAGGGGTGTGTATCATATTTTTCATTCCCACTGTAAGCCTCTGTGCCTGTGATCTGAAGGTTGCTGGTTTTAGCCTGCCCTCAGCACGTCTGAGTCCTATTGCAAGGCCCTAGTGAAAAAAACAATACAAAGATGAGCACCTGGCGACATCTGCTGGATCAACATTGCAAGTGCAAGGATATTTAATTTAATAACAATGACACTTCATTAATCCACTTGGGGAAATTCTCTTTCTGCCTACCCCATCTTGCTCTCTGTGACACATAGGTAAGTGACAGCAAGCTTGACAGCGAAGGGCAGCCACCTGCAACAGCACCCATGGAGCTGGGGGTTAAGGGCCTTGCTGACGGGCCTACAGGATTGGCCATTCTGCCAAGGACAGGCTCAAACCAGTGACCTTCTGATGACAGGTAGAGGCTTAGCCCACTCAGCCACACAATGGACGGTAGATATTCGGCTGCAGTTATTGATCAGGAATTAGGATGTTTTGTTATAGGGTGTTTCGCCGCATCTCTACATCCTGAAAGCTGAGAAAAACACGAGTATAGCACAATAGATGACTTGGTACTGGAGACATGGTGGCATTTAAAATAATGGCGTGAGTGTTGTCACTACCGGGTAAAGATGTAATAATTAACTTCGAGGCCAATAGAAGGGCATGTTTCAGCCTGAATTGGAGACAGAGTTGGAAAACGAATGGGGGATCAAAACTGAAATTCAGAGAGGGGGCGGTGAAATAACCCCAAAAAATTATGCATGCTGCACACAGCTTAACAAATGTTTAACAAATGTTTAACAAGTGGATCCCCCCCCTACACAGTAACAGATCAAACCCGAGGAAACATGTACTATCCATGCACCATTGTATGATAGCAACTCTCTGAGCTTCATTTCAACCGAGCCAACAATGTTTACCGACATAAAGCATGTGAGAGTTTGAAGCAACAACCACCGGGTCAAGTCACCTGTACAAGGCTCTGGGGAACCCTCTGCAACAGGAAACTGAGAGTCAGTCTCTACTGAAGAACTGAATCACAGGCCGGCAGTGCAACATATTTGGTAATATTGTCCTCTCGGCAGGTTATTTATGGGTGCGTGTTTGTTAAAAGCTAGATAACTAAGTCAGCTACCTTCTTGAAATATCGTGAGAAAATTTCCAACTCCACCACAGACAACACAACCCAAGAAGCTGACGCTACGTTAGTTAGCTCATGCTCACCCAGACAGCCAATCAAGTAGATTTGCGACAATTTGAAAAAGCAGGCTAGGTCTTAGCGAATTATACTGAGCTGAACTAGGTATTAGCATTTTAAAATGAAAAAAAAAAATAAAGTAATAAAAATTAGGCCTTAATCTTCCCTGAGGGGCGGGGTAGTCCTTCTGACGGGGGCCCCATTCACCCCCCTTGGTGAAGGCCTGATTGGAAACATCTGGTTTGAAAGACTGATTACTTAGGTTCTCAAATCAAACACAAGGCCAGATTTTACTAGTGTGTAGGTAAATTCCAGCTGGTGATAATGAATTAAATACACTGGAAAGTGTAAAGTTTGGAAGAAACACATCGTGTATGGTAATGCTGCATGATTCCAGTTGCTATAATGACATTTATGCCTGTTCTGTAGATTCTGTCCAGAAGACGATCTTCAGTTCAGAAAGCTGCGTGTTATTCCCCCCATCACGTCTGATAGCCTATAGTCATGTTGATTTTTGTTATACAGCCGATTTTTTCCCTAATTGAAAGATATTATGAACTGAAACAGTCACACACAAGAATTATGTATGTATTTGGGCAAACATGCGGCTGATCTTAATCAGTTCTTGCCGTTGTGCTCTCAGGAAACATACTCCGTCCAAACTCTTTGAAGTAAAAAAAAATACAGGATAAAAATGTCCTATACCACCTGCAAGGCATTAAAACATGAGTTTGTGAGGTAACTATTAGGCTTTAAGGATTGATGCACATATGTAGATTGTGAAATGTGACTGGAGTAAGCAAATTATACAGGTTAACCTGCGTGTGCCAAGCAGCCATCAGCTCTCTAGCAATAATTTACGAAGCTGTCAGATTTGATCGGGATGCTCCCTAAGGTGTTACTATCTCCAGCACAGCCTGCATAGGATGCATCCAGAACAACCAGAGCACACGGCAGGGCAACCATCAGTTTAATACAGTTTCCCTAAATTTCAAAGTGTGGTAGGTTTGCTCATCAATTTTCGTTACGTTTCAGTTAAAACTTCCTGGACTTGAAGGGAGTATGAAATGGGACTGAAGGGAAAAATAAACAGCCCAAACCAGGATGACAGTATCAATGAACAAACCTAGACGGCTGGAGATCCCAACCCTCACTGGGTCCCCATCAGAAACCAGTCCTCACCAATTAAGACAGAGGTGTCCACAGCACAGATCAGCGATGAGCCAGCTCATGTAAAGCGTTGCTTCGTCACATCACCTACCCCATTACCATGGATCTGTGTATGCATTTCAGGAGGCCGCACAGCCTCGATCCCAAGGGGCGGAGCCCAGGGGCGTCCCAGAAACACGCGGCACTCCGGCTGTAAACTGCTCCATCCTTTATTAAACATAGCTTGCAAGAGATAAATATTACAAAGTTATTTCCTCCAAAATTAGCTTATTTTTTCAGTCAATGCATAATCGTTATTAATCAACTGGCAGTATTCAAACAGCGATTTTTTTTTTTCTTGTCATTTTCTCTTTTTAAAGACAGTTAAATATCAAGGATGTGCAAAAGGTTTGGATTAATGTTCAGAATAAAAACTAAAAACATAAACCTTTATTTTACCTGAAAAAAAAAATAAAGAATAAAAACACAGATATAATTGAGCCATGCTTCTCCCCATGTCAATCCTGATTTCCCCTCCGACCTTTGACCTCAGCAATCCGGCATCTCCCTCGTTTTTCACCATCAAAGTTTAAGTGACTTTGCTGGGTGATGCAAATCATTTCAGGAAAGATAAAACATACAAATGTACATATAACTAGACATTTTGGGGACCCCCCCCCACCCCCACCCCCACCCCCACCCCCAAACCCACCCCCCCCCATAGCATTCGCAACGAAAATCACCACCCCTGCAGAAAAAAGTTAGAAATATAATTAATCACCCAGCTTACCTGGGCAAAGTTTTAAAAGGTAGAAAAAGGACAAGTCGGCACAGTAAAGTTCTGTAGGAGAGCTTTCAGCGTCGTCCGGACGACAGCTCCCGTAAGTACCATTGATAAATCGTAAGAAATGACAGACTGTGGGGGAATGAAAGCAATCTTCCTCTCCGATGTATAAATAAATCTACATATCTGTGCAGCTATTGAAGAGGGAGAGGATTTAACACCGTTCAGAAAACGACTACATTACATCGAAGACTGAGGGGAAAAAAAGAAATTTCATATTTATGGCATTTCTAAGGAAATCCTTATTGTAATCTTTGATTTTTAAGAAAATTTCTTCCCCAGAAAATGTTTCTAGTCAGAAATATTTCTGTACAATAAAAGAAAAACAAACAAGTACAGTACAAAATACCTCTTAACTAGGATTTTACCCTCTGAGACTGAGTGGATAAAAAAAAAATATATAATAAAAAATAAAAACACACACAACACAGGACTGGTGGGGGGGTCCACATGCATGGAGCCCCCCCGAACCCTCCTATGGAAAGTACGAGTGCTTTAGGTTCTGTTCATAAACACCCACAGAGGACTAATCCACTGTTAGTCCTCAGATGAGCCCTTTCGATGCAGAATTAAAGAAAACCGTCTTTTCCCTGACCGCAGCCAACACAAATTAATAATAATAATAATAATAAAAAAACACTAAAAATAAGAGAAAGACCGAGTGCTATTCCTACAAATACTTAGTACACATATTTCCTCCTGAAATGGAGTTAAACCTTTCATGAGGGTAACAATCAGTTTTCCGACATGATTATACTACAAAAATAAAGAAGAGGATGGTAAGAGTTTGACAGATTTAAAAAAAGAATTTGAAAACTGTAATCTCACACGTTTTGCACATTTGAGTACACAATGATACACAGTGGTCACAAAACAAAATTACAAGCGTCACAATATTCATGGCTTTTGTGTTCGTTTTCTACACAATATACAACCATTTTAATTCATTTTTTTTAATCCAAAGAGAAGAAAAGCTTATTTACAATAATTATTACTTCTGGCCTAGCAAATATTGTGTTATTTCATAGTTCATACAGTTTTTTTTCCCATCTTGCTTTATTACAAATAAAAAGTTTAGACGAAAGAAAAAAAAAGCAACAGAAAAAGAAAAATGCAGAAACAAGAATTAAAAATCTGCTCTGATTGTTAGTTACATGTATGCAGTGTAGCTGGTAAGAGACAGAAAGTTAGGAGGGAAGTTCACACACACGCACACGCACGCACACGCACACACTGTATGAAAAGGCAGTACCTTCACACACTGAGAATTCAAAACAAGACCTTAATAAAACCATATTGCAATCTCACCCTCCCAACTAGAGAAGAGGGATTCATTTATATGCAATAAATAAACAGAGAGAATCTCCTGTGAGTGTAAACTTCCCTAATACTCCATATTGCACCAGCAGATCAAATTTGCCCACAAGCAAACAGAGCCAGGCTTTGCCTCATTCAGCGGTGCCCATGACACACGAACGTGCCAGTGGCTCAGCAAAGCCGTGATACATCAACACTGATTAAATGCGGGACAGACTTTAGAACTGTCAATCAGAGGCTGAGCCAATCAGATGAGCTCATTGTGGTGCTCCTGGGGCAAGGCTCTCAGGTCATTAGCCAGAATTTTCAGTCCACAGGGTTGGGCGTGGTGAACTAAGGAATTCCACTTGACCTTGTGATACCAAGTCCATTTACAAAGCAACAAAAAAACAGACCAAGGATAACAGGTCTGGAAACGAGAGGGTCTGCAGGACAATAAGCAGCCCGCCCACTGAAGTACGAGCCAGAGCTGCTCTGGGATTCGTGATCAGCTAAAAACATCCAGCTTGCACTGCCTGTCAAGAGCTCCGCTGCATCATTAAAAACAGTCACCAGACGCTGGGGATCAATTGCTCTGGTGCAGAAGACATTCGATCAAAAGCAGAGGACAGATACAATGTACCTCAGCAAGGCTATTTTAACCCTCCCTAATCTCTCAGAATTGCTCCTTCTCAGATTGAATCATAACCGGGGGTCATGACCTGTACACGGCGGCGCCCCCTGCAGGTATGTGAAGAAACGGCCTCATGTTAAATGTTACAGGCAGATTTATAGGAGACCAGAAGAAGAAAAAACAAACAAAAAAAATCCCAAAGGCAACATTATTCATACCAAACAAGTAACTGTTTCCAAAACCTGCCAAAGATGACAACCAGGTACCATCCAGAGATCTGCACACATGCCCGCTCCTTCCTCTCAGCGACCTCCAGCACACGTAAAGTTCCTACCGCTAAACTCAAAGTGCTCCTAGGAAATGAGGCTTTCCTGCTGTGTTCTCACAACACAATGATTGATCCGCATCTAGTTGCTATAGATACAGTATAGTAATCTTACTATATGTCGATCTAGCCATCATATATTATCCATATAGATATCCGATATTTTTCTGTTATTAATTTTTAAAATAAAAAAGAAATCATTATCGTCTCCCTGGAAAGTACCTCTCAGATACTCAGCCAGACGTAGCAGAGACGCCGTGAAAGCGAAGACTCCTCGATCCATTCCGAGCTTAGAGCTGGAAACCAGCACAGCACCCGAGCCAAATCCCATCCCAGTTTCAGCTGCGGCAGGGTGCGATGTGGGGGGTCGACGGCGGGGGCAGGGGAGGCAGGACAAACAGCGGCCACAGGTCACAGACACTCTGTGTTCAGGGATGCGGAATGGAGAAGATAAGTATCAGGGTTTTGCTTCGATTATCTGCACTGTGCAACACGACCAAAAAAAATAAAAAAAAATAAATGTAATAGCCCGAGAGGAGGCCGGCACTTTGTGACCTCTGACCCCAGGGCACTCATGCAGGAAGTACTGCCGCCACGGGAAACGGGATCCCTCAGACGTTTCCGGTACAGAGGGTCATGCGCCTCGATGGCTTCTGATCTCCAGAGACCGAACATGTCGTTGATAAACACGGGATGCATTCAGGTTCTGTCCAGATGCATGTCCGTCACAGCGTATGCATTCGTGATTCGCGATCATAACCTTGCTGCCTCACGGCACCTTGAGAACACTGGGGAGTGTATTTTACCTTCGCTGGGGGCGGGGCTTACTCTGACACCACAAATCCTAAGTGGAGCACCTTAACGGTCGTTAATTTTTCTCAAAATAGGACGTCTGGAGACCATCTGAGTTTTAAAAGGCCATGTTTGGACGACAGGCACCCGCAAGCCGTCACCGGCTTTTTGCTGGCATCCCCCGCACGGGCCGAGGCTTCGGTGGGTCGGCGACGGGCGCACGTGCACGAGTCCGTGTGTGTGTGTGCCTGCGTCTGCCTTCTGCTGAGCTGAAATCCTCCTCCCTCAAAGGCAGTGGGTCACACGAACCTGACGAGATAAGCTGAAGTCCTCAGCCCTAAACCTGACGACGCTGTGGTGAGTTTGGAGGATGGATTGG
>JAODLD010000052.1:18656379-18668219 GCA_026781065.1 Mormyrops boulengeri | reverse complement strand
GGGCTTTTCACTTTGGGTCTGCCTGGTAGCTGTACCCATCTAAGGATGCAGATTGCCCACTTTTCCTCCCAGCTATATCTAAGATAATGACACAGTAGGTTATCCTTTATATAAAGCATTTTAAATATTTTATATATCAGGACCTCAAGGCGTGATTTAAGGGACCAGAAAAAAAGGGGGAGGGGCAGGGCTGTTTTTTTTCGACTGCAGCCCCCCCGCGGGCCAGCATTTTCTTTACCTGCATGGCTAATCTGCCTGCCATCAGATGAAGTGGCCCACCCCCTCATTCCCCCAACCCTCCCAACGTGGCCAGAGGCAGCAGCCTGCGATGTCCCTGTGTATAATCAGGCTGCGGAGCGCGCTGCTCATTTCACGCATGGCCTCCATCACCGCCACTTGCTCAGCTGACGCAACCCCGTGCGCGCTAATGTAATTACAGACACGCTTCCGTCGCACGGCCAACCCCGCTGCTCCGGAAGCGTCCGAGCGGCCCGGCGCCCGTCCGGAGTGCTGTGTCAGGGCCACAGTGCAGGCCAGGCTCCCTCTCCCGCACCCATCTGCCGAGCTCTGTGCCCGTTGGCCTAATTGTCTGCGCGGGAAGCTCGCATTCGCACATCGGCCCACACGCCGGGGGGCATCTCCCCATCTCAAAATGGCCGCCGCCACGCTCCAGAAGGCTCTACGGAGGGACAGGTCCGAATGTTTGGGCTGCCCCACGGTGTTAACCTGACCCCAGACTACAGCGACAGGAGCGAAACAGGGTAAATAAGGTACATTTACATACAGATGCTGAAACGCTCCTGGCATCTGGATGCTCTAAAGTAGTATGCGTTTACATCGCCCCCTACAGGACTCACCCAGCCGAGCACTTATTACATGGAGCCCGTGGATACAGCTGATAAAGATGCTTTAATTTACGGCCCATGTGATGCCACATGCAAGCATCTTAAGGTGGCAGTTTTAAAACATGAGGAATCCAATCAAAAATGTTACACTGACGCGCTTCACAATACACAGGCACACTGTTATCAGCGCCCTACATTTACACTCGCAGCTCTTACACGATGAAATTAAAAGCTGTTGGGAACTAACCACTTTGCGATTGTAAAACAGGCACACACACACAATGAGTTTGGCCCAGACTGTAAGATGCTGCGAAATCTGCTGGCAGACTCTGAGGACGTTCAACCAAGACAAAGCACCGACGTCCACCACAGAGAAGACACAGTAATTACCAGGACGGGCTCACGAGAACGAGCCACCAAGCAGAGAGATATTGCTGGTTGGGGGTTGGGGCGGGACAGGGTGATCAGTAAACTAGGGGAGCCAGACCTGCTGATGGTGGAAGGGTTACACTACACAGTCCTGTAGCATTTCTAAGGAGACTCCCAGGACGACCAAAAGGTGACAAATACGCTTTACTATATTTAAACAGCAACATCAGACACTGGGAAGGATGGAAATTTTGAATGGATCATTGTGTTAAACACATTAAGAGCAATATCAAAACATATGAAGCCAAAGGGCACCCTTTATTCTAAGCGTCACTGGATCCGTCTTACAGCGGCATATAATCCCAGATCATAGTACAATGTCCACAGGATCCCAGAAACACTAAAGCTATCTCTGTTTGTCTTCAGGTGTCTGAAAGCTCTGCAAACACTTTCTGTCCATTATGGAGAAGTAAAGGCAGCGGTGGGACAGGACCCAACGTCCAAGTGCGGCTCTGTTTGCCCAGCTGTAAACGGTGTTGACACACTAATGAGAAAGTGCTATTCAGTTTGCTTTCATTATCTGCTTATTCATAACTTTAATACAGATTTTAATTAAGGAGCCTGACAACAGTGACAGAGCTCTGCTATATGTCCTCACCTCTTGAACTAAGATTCTAAAAAAAAAAGTCAGAAAAATCTTGAACCTATACATATATAGTTTTATGCATTTCTATATTAATTTTAAATCATCGAACCACAGTTACCTAGTCTGCCTAATCTTATGTAGCATCATTCCGGGCAACTCACAATAAAAGTTTTTTACAGGGATGTAAAAATTGGGACGTTACTGCAAGAAAGGGAAGGGAATGAAAGATGGAAGGATGAACACCAGAAAGAGCCAAAGACATGTCTGAATCTTTGTCACAAACACAAAGCCAGACTCTCACATTGCGCTTGTGCTCAGGCTGAACACCTTTCTTAGGCAGATGAAAAACTGTGGACATTCTGTGAAGAAATACCAAGTTGCACGCAGCCAACAACCAAAAGGGAAAAAAGGAAGTCTGATGTCCTGAAATGGCCCAGGCCGAGTGTGGACCATAATCCTATAGAACATCTGTGGTCTGACCTGGAGGGCTCTGCACAGGAGATACCTCACAATTTAACGGAGCCTGAGCTCTTCCCCATAGGAGCTGGAGGCGAAACTCCAGATGTGCCAAGTCTACCTACCTGCTGCCTCCCACAACGCATTAAAGGGTGTGAACGCTCTCGCGACTGACGCATCGAAAACCTCTTTTCCTAAATCAATTCAATTTTCATTTCAATATTGTTGGTTATAAGATGTTTAAGGTGATTTGTTGGTTGAAAATCAACAAAAAAAACGGAAGTTTCACTAATGGCACGAGACTTTTGGTGTCCACTCTACATAGTGACAAAAAGCATTTTAATTATAAAAAGAGAAAAGAAAGTTTGTAATAAAGAAGAGTTTACGTACAAATACAGACGCTCCTCTACTCACGAACGACATACGTTCTGAACGGCCGTTCGCAACTTAAAATGTTCGTAAGTCGTTATTCGCCGTCATTTTAAGGGTATATGCAAGTACAACGAACCAGGATGCCGGGAGTACGCATCTTACGCTGCTGCGCGGCGGGAGCAGCGGCCAGAAGTCGTACTAGGTGGAAAAAAATTTATGTTGCGGACAGGAAACGGGAGCCCAGTGAACACAATTTGGACTTACAGTCCTCTTCATTCGTATGTCTGAAAGTTCGTAAGTAGAACGTTCGTAAGTAGATGAGCGTCTGTACAGTCTCGTTTTTCAGGAGCACAAGCATACACAGAAAATCTTACATACCCCTAGGGGCAGACGGCTTTTTAAGCCTATATTCCCAGCCCTGGAAACAATGACAGAGATGAAACTTCCTCACACACCACAATACTTTCTTATATGGGGACACCTGGCTGCAGACCCCAGGGTGTCCACAGACCCTTCCCAACAGGTCCGCTTTCTTGGGGCCCGTCACTAAGGATATTCCTCACACCAGGAACATGCAATTGCTGTACAAATCTCATACCTTAACACTGAACGTTAAAACAGCTGGAAGCCCATGGAGGGACTTGAGGTCAATTGCCGAGCTGAAGGGTACAACAGCAAATGCGGGGTCAGACCGGAAGCCGGCAAACATCGGCACATCATGAAACCTGCAAAGACACTGAGCAGCACTTCCAGCGTTTGTCGATAGAGCCACGGATGAATCCTCCATGCATTTCCAGGCCACTGAAAAATATTTCCCAACAGTTCCTCCCAGTTCTGATGATTTCCCCGACAGATTTATTGAATTTGGCTGGTCAAGACACCACCCATTCTAATGGTCATTTATAGGTGCTATCGGTACGTTAATTTTGACCAGCAGTCCCATCAATCTCCGAACGCTGTTTGAGTAAAAGTGCTTCCTGCAAGGACAGTCAGGCAGGTTTCACGTAAATCAAATCGCTAATACTGCAACGGAGAGCAATACATTTTAGGAAGTATTTCCATATACATGACACAGACAGATGCTCTCCAGCAGTTACACTAGTAAATAAAAGGCATAAGAAGGATTTGCACTGGGATTCCCCCTCCTGGTCCCTGGTCATCAAGTGAAACTTAATTCTGAGCAGCTTCTTCCGGCTACAGCCAGCACCCCGTAGGGGAATCTCGCCATCCGGCAGGGCCGCGTCTGTCAGCAGCTGCGCTCCCGCCCGCCCTCGCCGCGATAACATCTCGACGAGGAGTACAGCACCCAATCCCACTTAATCCCATTTCTTCACCCAAGAGATAAGGGGAGAAGAGAGGAGGTGCACTTACTGCCCAGGTTTAGGGGGAAACCGCACGACACGGAGCCTCGTGGGTAAGGACGGATGGGCTGAGGAATAACGAAAATGCAATAGCGATAATGCGGCACGCTTTTCAGGAAAGAACACAGTGGGGGTCAATGGACACCCTCCACCCCCTTTTTACAAAGAAATTTTAAATAAAAACCTGCACATATTCTGAAAGGCATGATATCCCCTTAGCAGATGAGTTTTTGAGATATTTAAGGCCAATAGCATATCCACGATTCCCTATTCCGCTACCTGATTAAAATGGCAAACTGTGTTCCTTAACCTGTAGAGTAATATGGTCAGGTGTCCAAACGCAGTGAAAAGAAACGGTGGGAACCACCTTTTTCGAAAAACCACCCGAGGTAGCCATGCAGAGTCAAGCAGGAGAGGCATGTTCTTGGGGAACCAAATATCTCTAGCCTCGTTAGCCCTGCTGTGAAATTTTCTGGCTCTCCTCTGTCACCCAACCTGCAATCAATGACCACCCCCTTCAGAAGAACGACAAGGTTTTAAGGAGACCAACTTATCGCAGAAGTCCAGACAGTGGGAACAACCTTCCATGAATGTTCTCTATCGGCATACCGAGCCGACTGCATTAAAAACCCCAAACAAAAAGCATATTCTGGCTGGACAGTCAGAATCGTACCAGCCTGTCCTAATGGTGGATTATGCTAGGGAAGGATTTTGCCAAAGCAAAGGATTTCGGAATCACCAAGGGCTAAATATATGCTGAAGACACAAGCAAATCAGCGGCTCCATTCCTGGGCTGACAAGCCAGTGAGAGTGTGGAGATACCCTTCACTGTTACCAAACACGCACATGCAAACATACAACAAATCACACACCCACCGCCCCCCACCTAGTTAAACTCTCAACCACAACACTTAAACCCTGGTCTTCATTAAACAAGACAACGGCTCATTGTGGCCGTTGCCATGGTGATGGGCCATTCTATTTTTAAAACGGTGCCACTAATCAATTCCTTTTCTGTTGTTGTCGCCCGAGGGAGGGGGCGTTGGAGAATCTGTACGTGCGGCATTGTGAGGTAGGTGGTGGTATTGGGGGGGGGGGGCAAGTTGTAAAGTAGAGATAGATGAAGGACCCCGTCCTGTGTGAAGTAGGACGCCTGCTCCTTGTGGTGTCCCACACCCATTAACATACCTGTACTTCTTCTACCCAGGACTGAACAGTGGCTGCCTGATCCCAGAGCAGAACCTCGCACCATAAAACCATAACTGTCTGAATGAAGCCCCGTGCGCGCACACACTCGCGCACACGCATGCACACACACACACACAGCTCCCCCCAAGTTGTGCCAAATGGTATTCCCTGCAAAATGATACTCATTCTGAAATGGTTATTGAACAACAAGAACATTTGCCATTTCGACTTTAATGCTCAGATACTGGGTCACACTTACATTTGTCTATCGGTCAGACACTTTCGTTCAGCGAGACATACAAGTGAGGCAGATCTCACACACACACACAAACACACAAACACACACGTCACCATTTGCTGCGCTCAAAACCAACTGCGCTTTATTCACTGTGAAAATCGTCTGCCTTTGGCTCCAAGCAAAATCTACTTACGTGAATGTCCGGGGGGAGGGAAATGGGTTTGGAGTGGAGCGATTTTTGGGAAACATCCTTGGATTCTATTTTAACATCTGTGCGAAGACTCGAGCAACATGCTCTTTTATGAGCACCTAAAATCACTGCTGAAGTATTCCGACATATAGATACAGAAGCTTCATTGTCACCTTGCATGTGAATTACAGTCCTGTGCCTTTAACAGAGTCACAATTCTGTTCATTTATTTATTTTATTTTTTTTTTTAAAGCCAGGGTGCCCAGCACAGTCAGAATGCACAAGCCAGTCTGAGCCGGTTTGTAACCTCAGGATATGGAATTGTCTCTTAATATGTAGCCTTTAGTGGACAAGACGTCACAAAAAGAGATTGTGGGAGAACAGGTGGGCGACGGAGGTTGAGAGACAGAATGAGAGGACGGACATGGCTGCCAAGGTGGGGGTGGGGCAACCTCACCCCCCCCCCCCCCAAAAGCTTTGGGGTAAGGAAGACGAAAATCCACCTCCACCAAGAGGCTAAATCTTAACCTGGCACCTTTACAAAAAGGCTCAACACAGAACTTCATACCAAAGGGTGGGGCTTTTACTGTTTAAATAAATAAAGAGGGGGAAAAAATCTGGAACTTGAACCATTTGGTGAGGCTGAAGTAGGAGAGATTTTGATGGGGAGGCAATGGCGAGGGAATAGAGCCATAGACAGAATCTGACAAAGAAATGGCAGAGGAAAACACAGAGACACACACAGACACACAGACACACACACGCACAAAATTGGATAGCGGGGCCCTGCATGCAGGCTTTGCAGATCCCTTGCCTGCTGCGACAGCGACGCATTAGCGGGGTTTGCTGTAGCACAGCCGCGGGCGTCACAGTCCATCAATCCTGGACAACATCTATGGGCAGACCTGGCTATGTGGCTACGGAGGGGCCCGGGGGGTGGTCCACACTGAACTGGAGGCCAGCCCTGAGGAACGGTGGGGAGGAGAGGCTGGACCAGCATGTGTGCGCACAGGGAAGGTGGCGAAGGCTCTGCGTTTAAAGCCAAGGGTGAGCCGGCCGCCATCAGCCGCACAGCATGAGCAAAGGAAGCGACGTGTGGGGCAGAATCCCACAATGCCGAGCGACAGGCTTACGGAAGAGTCCATGTACATACAGATACAGCGGCTTTGATAACTGGACAGGAACATGACGGGTAGCTTCTTGGGTCCCGACGTGCAGCTCTGGGGATGTGAAAGAGGCACTGTCGCACACTTCAGAGACCCGCGGCCAAGTGCGAGGCCATTAAGGCATGTCACTCCCAAAACGAGTCAACCCATTTAAACACTCAAGGCACATGACATGTCACATGACAGACTGTGCAGCCGCACACACACACACACACGCACGCTCACACACACACGGATATGACTTCAGCGACATTTAATATAAAAGGTGAAAACTGAGATATACACATTATATAAACTAATTTAGGTGTTATATGATAACAGTGACCAGCTCGCTCATTGCGTCAATATTTATATGCTAACTTGGTAAAAAGGAGAATTAGCAGTAGCCATTGGGAATAAGCCCTTTACAGGCTCTTAAAACACCAAATTTCTTTCCCTCTGGGGGGGGGGGGTCACACAGTTAAAATGCAGTGCTTGTAGTAAATACAAGGGAGGAGGGCAAACTTGTGAACCCACTCTGCCAAAAAAACCTGTGACATTATCTTAAACAGCAGTCATTACACAAAGGTCAGCAATGCACTGTTTGTAGGTCATTCTGGCATTGTTTAGATGCCTTACCCGACCAGCGTGTCATTACCGAATGGCTGGCCCTTCACCGATTGGCCGGTGTGTCACTCCCGTACCGCTGACCCTTCACCGATTGGCCGGTGTGTCATTCCCGTACCGCTGACCCTTCACCGATTGGCCAGTGTGTCATTCCCGAAAGGCTGACCCTTCACCAATTGGTTAGCGTATTAACATTCAATTTGTTTGGGAGATGCAGCCTAGGAAATTGCATGCAAGTATTTCTTACCAAAACGACGCAACAAGAATACCACCAAAAATGCTGGATCTTATCAATCAACTACAAGCTACTCCTACCTTGAGACACAGAACAGAATATATATCATAAAGTCAGCTGGCAAGACCACTTGGCTTTTGAAATTTTTTTTTTTTTTCCCTTCATAAAAAAAATTACTTAAAATCCCAAATATTCAAAAAGGAACAAGTATGAACCAACAGAAAATGCAAAGGGGCCATCAAATCCTGGACTGATCGATACAGCCCTTCAGATCTTTAACAACATATTCTTGCTTGAAGGAACCTCCAGCAATGCATGAACGAGGGCCGCCTGGCTTTGACGGCCATGAGCGGCTTCCCAGCCTTCATTAGCCCCAGAGCCGCACTCAGGACATTTGGGAACACGCCACAGTTGACGCATTTCAAGTTCAACTCTGCCAGGTGTGACGACGGCCAACGAAGCCACTCTCCAACCAAAGCGTCAGACCATAACTACAAGGCCAAAATCCCAACGCTTTGTCACCACACAGAGTAGCTAACTGGATCATTCAGAAAACCCATGGGACCACTGTGATCTAATGGTGTCACATGGGCATGTTATGTTGTTTCAGAAGAACGACCTCATCCTTAGCCTGCCCTACCTTCATGAAGAAGTAGGTGGCGCTACAACACTACCATAGCAATTATCCCCCTATCAACACACAGCATCTCTGGCAAATTGTTTCAAAACTAACCACAGTTATACCTCTCATTCAAATTAAGGATGAAAATCAAAATAAATACAGGCCATGTAACAAAATCCCTGGTCCTTACAAGGATAACAGTTTCCCAGAGCTTTGGTATTTATTAATACAATTATATTGAAATCGCAGCACACTAAAGTAAAGACTGCACAATTCACATGCGTTAGTTTAGTTACATTTCCATTCTCTTAGATGACGCAATAAAATAGCAGATAGAAGATATACAAAAGGCAGGTTCTCACTGAACACCAAGCCATCGCAACGTAGATATCGGCCATGCTGATTTACACAAGGGGTTCAACTAAAGATGAGAGCCAGACTCCATGGTGTGCAATGGGTGCGAGGTGGCAGATTAAAGAATGGGGGGGGGGGGGGCATACTCTTTACCGACCACTACTGAAAATGAGAGTAATGGGGAAGAGATGCTGCTCATGGAGGCGTCATCTTTCAGGGGTGGGACTTACAAAGGAGACTTTAGACCTCATAGGTAGAGGGGAGAATAGGTCACATCTGTGGCCAATCATACAGATGGGGATTTACTGGAGCAATTCCACCGACTCAAATTAAACCCATTTCTGAACAGTGCCGTCGATAACAAGGTTTTCACACAATACAGGAACCCCTACATCATCTGGGTGACTGCTTTTCATCTGTGACCACTGTGTTTCCTTCAGGTATAATTGAAGTCCAAGGTTGTGGTTCCACCTCTATTATTTAATCCCAGTTTAAGGGAATGGGATCCATGCTTTTGAGGTTGCATGATGCAAGTCTGTCAGCCAACGCTCCAAGTAGGTAGGACATGCAGCGGAGGGTCCCTTCGACAGCAAGGACCCTGCCAGGCCCATCTCACGAAGGGCTTAAGGAAGGCTCTCACCCCCTGCTCTCCAAGGTCAGGGACACAGGCGGGCCGCCGCGCCGAGAGCTCAGCGCGCGAGCAGCTCCAGCACGCGCCGCATGACGCACCCGCCGCGCTTGACGGCCAGGGAGGTTCCGTAATTAACTTCATGCAGGGAGCTATGCGTCGCTGCCATTGTCCCTGGAACACCGTGGCGCGGGCGCACTGCTCGAGCGACAACGGGGCGCGTGCTGCCAGGAGGCGTCTCGGCAAATTCCTTCCACGTGTGAGGGGAACGGAGCACGGGCCATTGCGAAGAAAACGCTCAAACAGAAAGAGACATCTCAACACACACTACGGATCGCCAGTGATAAAGGTGATGTTTTGTGGGACTCCGTAGGCACCTAGCGCAGTTTAGAGAACACACACACACACACACACAACAAGAAACAACTGGCAGCAATGGGCTCATTGGGGCATCTGGGAACCTACACATAGACTGGCTCAAGACCGAGTAGCTAGACTCCATCAGGAATCAATTCCAGTATGGTTTCCATTTAAGGTCATTTAAACCCTTCCCAAAGAGGGATAAACCTGAGTACCAGGTAGGACTGTCACAGTGTGGCACAGCAGTAATTACCAGTAATACAGCTTAACCCTGTCCTGCCAAATATGTGTCCAATGTTAGCAATCGCCGCTTACAGCCGCTCTGACTACACCATATTATTATATTATATAATATTATATTATATATATACATACATACATATACACACACACACACAGAGTGAAAGATCAGACTACAGAGGGGATTATACATCCTTTCACTACATATCCGTGGAAAAATGGAATCTAATGTTCTTCAGCTTCATAGCCATTGTAGAATGAGATTAATCTCTTCCTTATCGCTACCACTTCAAACATGCCAATTACGACCACGTATCAATTAAATCCAAATGCCAATTACCACCAACATTATTTTTGGCCTAAAGGGACTTTTTTGGAGGCATTTTTTTTTAAATAAAACGTAATGTACTTGATTAATTGCTAATTAAACACTTTCCCCCTTAAATAGTGCACACTGATCTCTTAATTAACAGCCAAAATAAACGTATTAAAGAAAGAATTTTGCGTTGATGTTTCCATTTGATTTTGAAAACACCATCTATGATAGCCTGGTAGTGACAGACGACCGCCAATCCCCGCCAGACCATGTTCAAAATAACACGCATTACAGAACAGGATTTTGGGATGACCAAGAGGTATGTGACTACATCCTAAAGTTCAGCTCGAGAACATCTCAACCAGGGCTAGAACATCAGACATGGACTGTCCTTGACACATGCAAACACCAACAGCTTGAGCAGGTACCATGAGCACGCTGTATTAGGGCCGGCCCGCCTGCCGCATTAAATGCAACGAAGGGGGATGGTAACTCAATCCATCAGTTAGATTAAGCCATTTTTGTTATATGAACACATCTACAGCACTTCCAGCATGAAAGGACACCACCGGCGTGGTATTTCTAGAACAATCCACGGAAGCGACCAACAAGCCACAGGAACTGACTTTTAACTGTTTTCTGGCAGTCCACAGATCCATATCAATCGGGGTAGAAGACAGTCGAAGCCACTTTCGGTATAACTTTGGGCCACGATCATCACAGAGACCGGCGTGGCTTTCAGGCGGGGTCCTCCCAGACACAGCTGCATACTGCAACACACACATGCAGCACATGACCAGTGGCATGTGCCCGTGCAGGTGCACGCAGTCATATCTGCTGCACCAGCAAACTGCAAAAGGCGAGTGTCTTGGCAGCTAGTTTCTCCGCTGATGCGTTTCGGCCAAAAAGATGTCGTTTTCCAGCTTTGACCCGGCCGGTTATTTCACTGGAACATTCACATTCAGGCACTTTCCTCAGGGGACCGACAGGCCTCCACCTGGGACTTGAACCTGTAACATTTGGGTTTCAAGTCCACCTCTCCAAACCACTGCCCCGTCAGCATGCAAAGACAACGAAGGACACTAAATACAAGTAAATCTGACCTAACCCTATCATCCCACCCAAGGTATCTTATTACTCATTATTGACCCGTAACTATTTGTTTTAAGACTTCTTTAATCAATCAACTGCAAATAAATGCCACCATGGAATGCCGTCGCATGCTAGCGTGGACCCCCCAGGTCCCCCTGCATTCCTGTGCAGTCATCATACACGGCCAATGGAGCAGCCTGACTGCGCACTGCCAGCGAGAAACAACAGCCAAGACCACACCACAAAAGACCAGCTCCTAATCCACGGCATCCGGAAGGAGCAGGGTGGCGGGCGAGCCACCAAGGAGAAACTTCATCAAAAGAAAGGTAAAATAAAGAGAGAGGAGGAGGGGACAACACAAGTCAGTTCATTTCAGTAAATGAATTCATGGCAGCAGCTTTAGATGGCTGAGAGGACTAATGGCTTCTCAAAGCTTAAGGCAGAATTGTGTAAGAGTGTGGGGGGGGGGGGGGGGGGCACAAAAGTGGTGGGGGGCCCAAAGATGTTTATAACACAACAAAATGGGGCCGGAACAGTGAAAATAACCAAAAAACAC
>JAODLD010000052.1:18629483-18643610 GCA_026781065.1 Mormyrops boulengeri | reverse complement strand
ACATGATCCCGGTATATAAGATTCTAACAGGTCTGGATGCTGTTCAGCCAAATGGCTATTTCAATATTAGTTTAAATAGTAGAACTCATGGCCATAAGTGGAAATTAGCGGGAGAACATTTTAAAATGTATTTGAGAAAGCACTTCTTTACACGGTGTGTAGTTAGAGTATGGAATAGTCTTCCTGCTAGTGTAGCGCAAGCTACAACCCTGGGTTCCATCACATCAGAGCTAGATAAGATTTTAACAGCTCTGAGCTATTAGTTAAGTTCTCCCCAAACGAGCTTGATGGGCCGAATGGCCTCCTCTCGTTTGTAAATTTCTTATGTTCTTATGTAAGCAAAACTGGTTGATTTCAGGACATAAGAATAAATTTATAGTGAAGTAAGTAATGTATTACATGGAAAATAGTTTCTAGGAATTCCGGGGCAGAGAACCCAGGGAGACACTTTTTTTTTCACTCACCATGGTCCCACTGGAAATCTTGCTGCAGCTCACAGGCACCAGGAACCATGAATGGCAGGTTCCCATAATTCCACACTCTCAGCCAAGCACACTTGCCATAGTTTGGCATAGTTTCATACATAGCCTAGCAGAAATCAGGTAATTAATTTTTTCATCGGGTTGTCTCCAGAGACAAAATTTCAATTACTTTCAGGTACCTCTGCAGATGTTTGGATCTCAAGTGAGCAGGGAAAACTATGTTTTGAAGATCACCTGAGATTTTAAGTAAAATGGTAAATGTATCAAAGTACCGCAGAACATATCCATAGAGAATACAAACATGGTCCTAATTTTTTTGGCCCCAGGGCAGAAGAAAACAGTGAGAGAAGAAAGACAGTAACATTTTTTGACTGAAGTCATATATATGAATTTTAAAGAGCCTGTCAGACCTTATCAAGCTTTTTGAGGCTAACAGAATACAAATTTACACCCCCCCCACACACACACACACACAATCATGACCACAAACAATTTTGAAAATACAAGAAAATTAAGAATAAGTCAAAAGTTAATTGTGAAAAGCCGGTTCATTTTATCGATGTATCAGAGTTTACTAACTGTATGGAGGCATATGGAGGTATGAAGGCAACATTGTCTCTACGATGTTTTGAAAAAGTGTACACATGCAGCCACACACCCACACACACAAATTCACACACAAACACACATATGCACAGAGAGATTAGGTACCTATATCATTGTGGGGACTCTCCATTCATTTCTATGGGAAAATCCCAGCAATGACAACCTTACCTACTACCCAGCCCTAACCTTAACCATAAGTAACCAATCAAAATACAAGACTATTAGCTATTTTAGTTTTTTAATTGTATTCACAGATTCTTATAAAACTGAGTTTCCCCTTGTAGTGACCGAAGAAATGTCCCCATTAGGTTAAAATAACAGGTTTTTAATATATACATGCTTCACTACGCCCCCACACACAAATATGGTCACACTTGCAGGAAGTTTGACTCAATTTATCATAGGAATTTTGTACTTCCAATACATGCAATATAGAGCTGCAAAAGTATTTTTCAAAAATCAATAAATAAAATTTATTTTAAAATAGAGATGGCTTGGTGGTGCAGTGGTCAGCTCTGTTGCCTCACACCACTGGGACCTGGGGTTGAGTCTCCACCATGGCTGCATGTTCTCCCCATGTCGTTGTGGGGTTTCCTCTGGGTGCTCCGATTTCCCCCCCCCCAGTCCAAAGACATGCTGAAGTTAATTGGAGTTCCCAAATTGCCTGTGTGTGAATGCTGTGTCACTGTGCCCTGTGATGGGTTGGCGCCCCCTCCTGGGTTGTTCCCTCTCTTGTGCCTGTAGCCTCTAGACCCCCCATGACCCTGAATGGAATAAACAGTTACAGAAGATGGATGGATATTTATAAATTAAAAAACACTTTCACATGCATTGAATTTTTCCTAACCTCTGGATATTCTGCCACTTCCTCTCTACAATGGGCAATCCTGTGAGTTCATGAGGCCTTCCTGTGCATTTTATCTAAATTAAACCCCTTAAATGAGTTTCATGAATAACAACATCCACAATCAAATGGCCAGTATTCTGATAGGCATATTCATCAGAAGCAGAGGTCACTTCCCTGTCTTCTCTGACTCTCTGAGCCCTGGAACTGGCAGCTTTCCCTTGGCGCACTCTTACACCGTTTCTCAGCGCATTTTGCCTGCCTGCCTTTGTAATGAAGCTCTCTCCTGAAACCTAGAGAACATGAAAAGAACATGAACTCCTTCTTAGATGGTCCATTGTTGAAGAAATATATCCATACTCCCAAAGAGCAATTTATAACCCATGCATAGAGTCTGACGGTAATGATAGAGTCTAAATCTCGTTTAAAATTAGCTCTAAAAGCACTGAAGTATAGCATACACCAAGAAGGATATTGTGACTAGCGTGTCAACATTTCTAATTAGCACAAAATAAATCACTGCACAGTGTACTTTTCCGAAATTTCCGTCACACGCTATAATGAAAAGGAACTAATGGAATATGTTTGTGTAAAGCGACCTTGGGATTGGGAAAGGCGCTATATACATTTATTATTATTATTATTATTATTATTATTATTATTATTATTATTATTATTATTATTATGTCGTAGATGCTCATTTCTACGAAAAACTTACAGGTGAGATTCATGTGGTAAAAGTGAATGTGATTTATTGCCCCCCCCCAAAGAGAAAGAATGTATAGGCTACGTTCGTGGATATGGCACCGCAATTATCATTGTGCATTCGCTTTGCAATGGAAATGGAATTGCCGTTTACGTAGACGCGTTAAATAAGATGTTTTTAGATATTATCATTCCTGATTGCATGCAGTTATTCCCCTGCAGCTATATTACTGAAGCTAAGAATTATGAACGGCGAAGTTGCGCTGCTTCAGCACTAGTGCATGGACAGCTCTTAAGGCGCTGCGGCTCGGCTTTCCGCGCGTTGCGGCTTTAAGGAAAACGCGCTATTCGCGTTTCTGTTGCTGGCAGCCTGGGCGACTCCGCTCAGCGTGGAGTCAGTGCTGACTGCGGCATATCAGCGTCACAAGCCGACTCGTCTACCGGAGCTTTTGCTGCACTAAAACGCAGGCAAACTGACACCCATTTGGGGTAGTTTAACCCTCGAGAAACAAATGTCAGTGAAGAATTTGGCAGAAAAGGGGAAAAATATTGTCAAAAAAAATTGATGAAGACCTAGACTTGTTCGTTAATGGTCACTATTATTGGGTTATTGTGATCATCAAACGATTTTTTTTTTAATTTGGAAAGGCAAATACATACACAGGAATGGACAACTGTTGACAAAATTAATAGCAAACATCAAATCCCTGGAGCTAACGGATTTCTTCAGGAGTTGAGGAATATAAGAGGTAAGAGTTCATTTGTCTTTACTATACTTAAAAAGTGTTTTCTGGCATAAACTGTAACTTCAGACGTAAAGTGTCGCCCGTGTTTTTTCCGACAATGCGGGGATTTCTCAAGTTGCATGCACTGGAATCTAACCCAGATCAAATGCATTCAATACACTGACGAATACATTTGGTTGCATATTGGCATTTAAACTAGATGCTACAACTATATATTATAAACACGTGATCCTTCTTAAGTAGTTACGACCTAACAAAGTATCATTGCTTTTAAAGATCTGGTTGTGAAGGCGAATCTGGATTTCCTTTATCGGTATTTTCGAAACATGCTTGTCATTCAACACGCACCTAACAAACGGAATAAAAAATGCATGCGTGGATGGATGAATGGTTGGATGAATGAGTGGATGGATGTGATTATAGGTGAATATTACCCGGCAAAACCACCAACAAAGCAAAAGTTAAACATGAAGGGTCTAATGTAAGCTAATGTATTGATCTGGTCACTTCAGGTATAGGAAGTCACCTATAATTGGGAAGAAGGCAAACGATGTAATAACACAGTGGCTGTGAATATGGAAAGATGCAGATTACTCTAGAATCGTGCCCACTTTTCTCTAAGAGCTCTGTGTGACAAGCAACGACCAACATGTCGTCAAAATTAATAGTAATCTGAATTTACTAATATCCTAATATTGCGAACTCATGCTGAGATAATTCATTGAGCGTTGTGCAAGCTTTTTTTTCTAAATTAACTCAGTTGCTACCTTCCACTTAAGGTGGGTTGGGCCTTAACTTCCACGACGTTTTTAGTTACCTTACTGTGTGAGAGTATGGTAGCCTCTTTGAACTTCCAATAACAATTTTAACTTGAAACAATGTAAACCAAATCAAAGACGGTGGGAATTTTAAGCAAATCTGGCTATATAAAATAGATAACGAGACATGGATAATTCGTTTACAGCCGCCTCCCTGACCTTTAGAGAGCTCTGTTCTTTTACAGATAATGTTCATTTAGCCTGACAACGACATAGTTCACTTACAAGCTTTTAATCAGTTATCCTAGACAGAGTCGCAGCTGCTACTGTATACACATACAAGTTGTATGTCAAAAACCCAGAAACATTTGGCGTTAAAATAATATATGTATGATACAACCGTTACCCAGCTATTTCTTGGCTAAAAGAAAACACGACAAACAAACAAAAATGTCTGATAATTTAACTGGTATGCATGTATGTGCTCGTGTGTTTGTGTCTGTGCGTGAGTGCTCGTGTCTGTGTGTGTTTGTATCTCTGTGTGAATGCTTGTCTGTGTGTTTGTGAGTGTGTGGGTTTATGTATCTGCGTGTGAGTCTTTGACTTGCTTTATGTGCCTGTTCTGTAGCATTACATTTATATTACCAAATCGTGAATGAACTGTGAACACGCCCTGAACAGGCAACTTAATACAGTATGATAAAATCGGTGCAAACGAAACATTATAAATTGCGGTTGCTAGCGCATAAAAATAACCAACCTGTAGAGTGAACAAGCCCGATCACCTCCGCAGAGGTATTTATAAAAGGACCGTCATATGGTTTCTCTGACAACAGATCTTATTTTCTCGGGAAGATGCGGGGTATTGACCAGACACAGGCCATATAGCTGCTAAAACAGTGAGTCTGTCATAAATTTGGAGCAAAGGGGGTCAAGTTTTGCACCTTCTTCACCGGCGCAGATTGCTGCTGTTGTAATTGAATTATGACAATTAAATTACATTCCCAGAAAACTCCTGGCAATCTGGCAAAGTCTGATATGTGATAAGACAACGCCAGTTACAAAAGAGAGGCTCTCAGCGCCACCAGTATATTTTTACACGGTGAAGGAGAAAACGTTATCCATTTAATTTAACGTAATATGACATTCACAATAGTGTATAATGTAATTGCCACTAGCTGCATGTAAAGAATGAAGTTCATTGCGGAGCAAGCGGAGAGACACATGCGTCAGCACAAAGCCTCCACGGTTCTTACCCTTTCCGTAACTGCTAAAATGTGCTCACACTGAACGTCAGACTTTCGCCTTCGCTAGTTCTTAACCTGGGGTGGTCCGTCAATGGGTCTTAGGGGTCCGTGGCCATTCGTCTTCCAAGAAAAAGAGTGAGAAAAATATTTTTGTTCAGATTGCTTATCTATGTTTTGTGCATGTCATGCACTGTCTGAGTGTATGAGACAAAAGCAAATATATATATATATATTCATTGCATAGACAATTGAGTTTATGTGCTTATGTGCACATTTTCAGGAGGGGGTCCGTAGCTGTCACCAGATTCAAAAAGGGGTCACTGACACAAATAAGGTTAAGAACCACTGTGCTATATCGAGCGGTACAGAAACATTGAAGTGTCTGCATGCAAGGGCATAGGAGAGTTTAATATGGGGAGGGGGGGCACAACTTAAGAATTTCAAAGCAGGACCCTCATACCCAACAGGAGGCAAGACAGGACTGGAAACAGGACTCCACTGCCTGGAGGGCAACCCGCTCTAGGTGGTATGAACTGGTCATAACGTGGTAGGCATCTTCTTAGGGTCCCCGGATTAGGGGCCAGCAGGGACCTCAGGACTCAAAAACATAATGGGGACAGGACTGGACAGGACAAGACACAGGGCTGGGATCAGGACTCCACTGTTTGGAGGGCATCCCCCTCTAGACAGTATGAACCAGTCTGAATATGGCTGGCATCTACCTGGGGTCCCCAAATTACCAGCCTGTGGATGGAAACCTGAAATACAACAGCTTCTGGCCACACAGAAGTGTGGAGGGCACAGGACCATGGGGAGGGAAGAGCTGCAGGACTGGACATAGGAGACCTTAGGACAAAGGCAATGCAGGAACAGGCTCCTGGACTCAGGACCAGTGGGAACAGGACTCCCGCACTCGGGGACCAGCGGTAACAGGACTCCCCAACTCAGGAAGCAGCAGGGAGCAGCAGAAACAGGGCTCCAAGACTTGTGAAGCAGCAGGAACAGGGCTCCCGGATTCCGGAAGCAGCAGGAACAGAGCTCCCGGATTCAGGGAGCAGCAGGAACAGGGCGCTCGGATTCAGGGAGCAGCAGGAACAGGGCTCTCGGATTCAGGGAGCAGCAAGAAGAGGGCTCTCGGATTCAGGGAGCAGCAGGAAGAGGGCTCTCGGATTCAGGGAGCAGCAGGAACAGGGCTCTCCAGAGTCAGGCTTCGGACTCAGGAAGAGGCCTCTTGGACTTTGGAAAAGATCACGCTGCATGCCTTGATTTGGAGTTGAGCATTCTGCTACAGACAGTCAGGCGCAGGTGAAGGGAGACAGGGATGCAAGTGCGAATACATGGGGTTTAATGAACAAGGTATACTGTAGCATGCACATACGAGGGGTTACAGTGATGCCATGGACACCACTGCCAGCAACAGCCTGACAGCCTGGCTGGGGTACACCCTGGATGGCAATGCAGTGCATCGCAGTCCACGTACACGCATAGTAATAACAGAGGTGCCAATTAGCCCAAGTGCTGGAGTAAACCTGCATGACACGAGGCGACATCTGCACACACAGAAGAGAGGTGGGACTCAAACCCCAAAGCTGGGAACAAGAGGTAACAATGCCCCCTCTCAGGCCATCCACAAACCTGGGGTGAGTTTCTCGAAGACTTCTTAATGCTACGTCGTTCGTTAGTTCTATCTTTTAACACAGAGCTTATGAACGACGTAGCGTTAAGAAGGCTTCGGGAAACTCACCCCTGAACAATAACCACCCTTATAATAAAAATGCCTTATGGTACCTGCTCCCACATCTACTCTGCTGAGTAATGTGTGTTTGTATCTATCGTAAGTTGTTCCCCTTTTAGAGGTTCATCTACACATTCATTGACGTATTTTCACACAAATGAGTCTCGGTGCCTGTAAACAGCTCATCTGCTTCGCACCTCAATAGTCTGCTGTAACATGTCACTTTGTACTTTTCACAGTAACCACCAACACTCCAGAGTAAATGTGCTTTTATTGGCTTTTCCCGCAGTGAACTTGAATTAATACATGAAAACAAAATATACAAAATTATTGCATAGACTGCTAATATTTATCACTTGTAAAGTGGCTTCTGTTTTAAGACACAAGCAAGTACCATCTGCCCAAGATCTTTTCTTGTGTTTCTTAATGTTTAATCTCGTAATCATCACTGGAGAGCAGTCTGTATGGGATGGTGAAGACTTCCATTTTTGCCCATTTTGTGGAGACAAAACGCATAGGCAGACAAAGGCAATCGTCTTACTGGAGATTAGCATTTTGCCAAAACCAGTAGCCTAGATGGCCGTTGTAAACAACATGAATACTGTACGTTACAGCTTGATTTTAAAAATACACTAGGGCCCATATATTTGTTGTCCCAGTATAATTGTAAAATATTTGGCAGCAAGATGTAAGTAATCATTTTTAGATTTAAATAAATCTGGACAGTTTTTTTTTTACGGCATCACATATTTTCCTATTTGTCAGAGGAGTCTTAGATAATACCCACCCTATTTGGATGTTGTTTTTCCCTGTGGCTTTATTACACGCGTACTGTTCAGAAGAACTGCAGCCTGAGATCCTCTCATTGAAGTTTCACTGCTTCCGCACTGGTGCATTCAGCTACAGAAATTATTTATGAGACTTCAGACCAGAGGTTTACAAACGATAGCACAGTTTGTATTGTCTTGGGATTTGTAAATATAAAAGCAGAAACGTAATCTTCAACTAATAAATAACTTATACTATAGCAGGTGTTATTGTAGCGATTCACTACTGAATAAGCCAGACCACAGGCACGCCTTACACGCCGATGCGCTCCTAAACCAGCCAAACAACAGACTGACAGCAAAACAGCTGGCGAGTTCCCCCTTCAGCAGCCTCCCTTGGTGGCCCCAGCCACCAGGTACAGGGGGTCAGGTTCAAAATCATACTCTGCCACATAGAGAGACCCCCAAGAATAACAACAAGGAACTATTTACAATAGAAATATAGCTCCTCCCAGATCAGGATGCTGCATTACTTTTTCTAATTAGCCATTAGTGTTGACATCACCTTCACCTAAGCTGCTTATACAGATTTGGTACATAAATCATAAATCTGGGATGCCAAGACTGCTGCCATAAGGATGTTTCACAGGGGACTTTCATTCGGAATAATGCATTTCTGTTTGCTAATTTCATTAGCCCATTGAACCTATGTAGATAAGCACAGATGCTGATTGAGGTGGCCTCATTTAGTAAGGCACTGTTAAATTAGACACGGGTAAATGGATGCTTTCCTGCAGCAAGTCAAAGTGACTGATGCATCTTCGGAAGCATCCAGAAGCAGCGGGCCTTGGCATTCTGAGTGGGCCAAAGGCAGGGACCAATGAGCTTTGGTACCGCCAGCCCTGCCCATGCCTTCTGGGAGGCCGCTGTCTCATCCCTGTCCCTGCCTGACGCACGATAAAGGGGTGACTGGACGCCATTTCAGACCCACGTCATGGAAGCGACAGCGACAGTTACAGCAGCAACAGATTTTGAAAGTTGCAATGAGCTGTGGTATTTTCAGTGTTTATTTGGTAATGTGTTACATTAACTGCACCTTCATAATGTATTCATAATGCATGCATAGACCATTTAATGTACCTTTATAATGCATCATAGAACATTCATAAGCAGCATGTAAGTATACCTTAACGTCTTATAGCGTTGCATTCATAATACATTCAATGATCAGACATGACAGCTGTAATATAAATAACATAATATACATGACAGATAACAAACATTATAATCATATAATTGTATGATGCTTGTTATCAATATATATTAAAGCTGTTAAGGTATGTTAGGATGTTATGGTATACTTACATGCTGCTTATGAATGCTCTATGAATGCATTATAACGCATTATGAAGGTGTGAAAGTGAATTTTCACTTTGAATGCCAATGAAGGCATGAAGGTGCAGTTAATGTAAAGTGTCACTGATTTTTTTTTTATAGGGACAGTATTTTTCTGTACTGTTTTTCTGCTGTAATTTCAAAAATACTTATGTAAAAAACATTTTTTTAATTCTTGGTGTGATACGGTTTCCCCAGTGTCTAAACAGTCCAATGAAATGGCACTGAATGTCCTTTTGTCACCACTAATTTAACAATAATTAGAAAGATAAATTGTGATTTTGAAAAACTTGGCATGCTACTGTTGATAAACACTAATAATCCATTAAATCACTGAAGTGGCACTAAATGCACTTTTACTGTCACACCAGAGGAAAGCCAGCGATTTAAAAACAAAGGCTGTTTTATTTCCTCCGCAGAATGTCTGGGAATCTGTCTCTGTTTTTGGCGACACCCCCAGAGCTGCCGGAAAACACATCCTCAAACTCCTCCCTCGCCCCGTGGTCCCCAGATTGGGCAGCCCCCACATTCACCAGCGCAGCCCAATTCCGAGTGGTGGCCACCCTGGTGCTCTTCGTGTTTGCGGCCGTCAGCAACTTATCGGTGCTGGGCAGCGTGGCGTGGGGGCGGGGCCGGAGACTGGCCTCCCATCTGCGGCCCCTCATCATGAGCCTAGCGGTGGCCGACCTCACGATGACCTTCGTGGTGATGCCGCTGGATGCCGTGTGGAACGTGACCGTACAATGGTACGGCGGCGACGCTCTCTGCAAGCTGCTCTGCTTCCTCAAGCTCTTCGCCATGCACTCGTCGGCCTTCATCCTGGTGGTCATCAGCCTCGACCGGCGCCACGCCATCCTCCACCCCCTCGACTCCTTCAACGCCAGCCGCAGGAACAAAAAGATGTTGCTCCTGGCCTGGTCCCTCAGCCTGCTTTTGGCTTCCCCACAGGTGGGTGGAACATTGAGAGCATGGTGGCTGCTGATTGGCTTATTTTATGTTTCGAAAAGGTAAACAACTGGATTGGCACTAACAGGACCCAATCAGGTGATAGAGAAATCAGTGGGAGAGGTTACCCTATACTCAATGACAGGTGTTAAATCCATCTTGAAAAGGTCAACTCCTGCCTGCTATGACCTTCAAAAAGCAAATCTCGTCCCCTATTCTCTAGCCCAGCATCTCCTGCATCTTGACATTTTGTAAGTGCTTGCTTTTTTCTCGGCAGACATACACAGACTGTCTCCATGCTGTCAGGCTGTCTCAGAGCCGGGACCTCGCTCCACACGGCTACGCCTGCTCGCACACACAGGCTCTGGCTGTCAATGCAGGAGACCTCAGGGTCCTCTGGGGCAATGCAGCATATGCAGGAAACAGGAGTCTAGCTCATTAAAATAAGCTATGTCTGCAGAGGAGGCCCACAGGGCACAGAGGGAGAGGGGGATTGCCCATCCGTGGCTTTGTTTAAGATGAAAAAATGTAACCAACAGCAAGACATTCGTTTAACTGCCAAATGCAAACAGTAACCCCTAGTTGTTTTGTAGGGTATATATAAGTTAACAATATTCGTCACTTCCCCAGGAAGCCTGGTGTGAACATCCAAGGTGACATCGAAAGCAGCAGAGTCAGCCAGCTAATAATACAGACACTGAAAAAAATGGATAATAGATGGATCAGAGAGATTGATTGTCAATTACAGGGTGATAACTGTTCTGGGGGGAGGGGGGCATGTGTTTGGTTAAATTTATAGCTGGGTGTCTGGGTATCACTTTTCCTTTTTTCTTTGTTTAATTGTGTTTAAATTGCAATCCATTGGCAATTTGGCATTAAACTAAAAAGCGACAGGGACCATTAAATGGAGAATTTCCACACGCCACGTGATATGTAAAATGTACGGGTCCCCCTGGTGTGCACCATGGTGTTCTAACTCCAAAGACAAACAGTCTTCTCTTTTATTCCCTATTATTGATTTGTCAGGGATAGACAGTATGTGTTTCAGTGATCCGCTAAGTCATAGACAATGGAACCCTTCGTATTTAAATGGTGATAAAAATCGACCCTCCATATCAATGGGATATTATTTTAATTTATTACCATTTATGTCATTGTGTCTTTCTGAAGAAAATCAAAAAGTTATATTGTGAGAAAGTACCACCTCTGTGGGTGTGTATCTACACATGGACACACCTACCCATAGAAAGGTTTAGTTGTTAGGGTTAGTTATAAAAAACAAAAATCTACTTAAAAGAAATATATTTGTTGGGGGCAGGGTCAGTTCTGTGGGTTGAGACCCAGAAGGTTGCCAGTTTAAATCCCTGGGTCAGCAGAGTGATGCCACCATTGGGCCCCTAAGCGAGGCCCTTAACCCCAGTTGCTCCAGGGACTGGTTGACCCTACTGACCCTATGCCAGTTTCATGAGGTGGGCTCCTGGGATGCTTTTCCAGTTGTCCTGAAGGAGGTCCCACATAAATGCTGAGCTCTCATTGGCCACTTTTCCTTCACTCTCTGGTCAAACTCCTCCAAAACCACCTCTTATGGGTTTAGGTCATGTGGCCAGATCATGTGATGCGACTGTAGTACTCTCCTTTTGCGGGTAGCTTGGCGTATCCAAACGTTTGACTGCTGGCGATCCTAATGAAGATGGTCTCCTATCCAGGGTGTCCCCTGCCTTGTGCTCTGTGCTACCTGGGCCAGACTCAGGCCCAATGTGACCCAGAACCAGAGCTAACGAGCCCAGAAAATGGATGATAAAAATCGATCATATCAGTACTAATTGAAACGTGTATTCATATAATGAAGAAAGCGTGAATTTGTGTTGTTTTATGACAGCTTAGACCTTTCACAGACCAGCACCAGTGTTCATATTGTATATGTGATTTCTCACCTGAGCACTGTGGGTGATTTTGAGCCAATCGCATGCTACCTTTTATCTTGTCAACACCACAGCTCTTCATCTTCCGCGCTATCAAGGCTGAAGGTGTGGACTTCACCCAGTGCGTGACCCACGGGAGTTTCCGGCACCGCTGGCAGGAGACGGTCTACAATATGTTCCACTTTGTCACACTCTATGTTGTCCCCCTGCTGGTCATGAGCGGATGTTACACCCGCATCCTCATTGAGATCAACCGGCAGATGCTCAAAAGCAGAGGTACCTATTTCTCTTAGTTAATTGAGAAAGAACTAGTCTCATCACATTTACGGTGTGATAACAGTGTGAAATGTACTATCCCTCAGCTGATTTAAAAGTGTACAGATAAGTAACCTCCAAAGTAAAGGAACCACCAATTTAAATATCTAAATATAATTTAAATATATTTAATATCTTATGAGACAGCTGGGCTACTGTCAGTATCCCATAAACAATCCAATTTGTTTCAGTTCTATTAAGTGGGTGAGCCGTGGTGTATGGGACATCCCCAAGGTACAAGCAATGTTACTGTACTCCCATTGGTACAAAAAAGTTCCTCATAGTCCCTTTCTGTACCTTAAAAGGTACATTTACATACAGCTATAGGGTACAATTAGCAGACCTTTGAGTGTAAAGCCCGAGTGACAAGTAAAGGTACAAATTTGTACTTTTTTTTCTGACAGTGTAGTACAGACTTCAGTTTACCTATACCATGGCAAGAATTACATCTTGCACCATAACAGAGTTGCCAGAACCTTTGACCGTTTGCCGAAGAGACACGGATCTGAAAACACCTTTACACAAAGAACGAAGAGTCGTTAATCACCAAATTAAAAAACCAACTGCTGTGTGGAAACAACATCTACCAACTGACTAGTGATCTTAATAGCTAAAGGATCTTAGCCTTGGTGGCTGTGTCGTTGGTGTGGAGAACCAGGGCTTCATCCTTCTCTCAGGCAGCCCCTAGCAGAATTGCTGAGGTATTCAGGAAAGTATATGCAGTGGTACCTTGGAACACGAACTTAATTCGTTCCACAAGGCTGGTCGAGTTGCGACTTTGTCGAGGTCCAAGTCACATTTCCCCATAAGAGATAATGTAAATGAATGTAATCTGTTTCAGACCTCCAAATCATTGTTTATTTTAACTTACAGTATCTACCTGCCTGACTAATGATCAAAAAGCATTGACAATCAATATAAAACTAATACACACATGAAAAATCACACATACATGACACAAATGACAATTTATGAACACTGGAAGTGGCAGGTGGAGAGGAGGGGGGATGGTGGTTCGCGTCCCAGTCCATACCAGTTTTAGCAGGTCTGTTTTGTTTTGTCTTGTTACGCGTCTTCGGTCGAGCTGCGGCTAGATTTTTCTTGACTGACCCATCAAGATCTGAATTGGTAGAGTCGAATGCATCTCGACCCATAGAAGTTTTAGCAGGAACAGTCGGGTTCCAAGATTTCAGTCAAGGTGCAAGTCGAAAAAGATTCGACAGACCCGTTCGAAGTGCAAGTTGGTCAAGCTGAGAGCCGTTTGAGTTCCAAGGTTCTAGTGTAAAGGAGAATATACTGTATAAACTAATTACGTAGGAGCTAAAGCATATGCAGCATCAGCTTTCTGCTATGAGAACAGATTAGTTATCAACATTGTTAAATGTGATAAGAGAGTTATAAGTAAAACTTAAGTTAAGAAACTGAGGAGGCATCAGTGTGTGAAGCTTCATGTAATGGTCATTATCTCCTAAAGATAAAGATGTAAAGGTTCTTCATGTAAAGGTCATTATCTCCTAAAGATACAGATGTAAGGGTTCTTCATGTAAAGGTCATTATCTCCTAAAGATAAAGATGTAAAGGTTCTTCATGTAATGGTCATTATCTCCTAAAGATAAAGATGTAAAGGTTCTTCATGTAAAGGTCATTATCTCCTAAAGAT
>JAODLD010000052.1:18607043-18619183 GCA_026781065.1 Mormyrops boulengeri | reverse complement strand
CTGAGACACCACACCCCCATACTGAGACACCACACCCCCACACTGAGACACCACAACCTACAGACTGAGACACCACACCCCCATACTGAGACACCACACCCAGAGACTGAGGCACCACACCCCCACACTGAGACACCACATCCACAAACTGAGACATCACACCCCCATACGGAGACACCACACCCACAGACTGAGACTCCACACCCCCACACTGAGACACCCCATACTGAGACACCACACCCCTATACTGAGACACCACAACCTACAGACTGAGACACCAAACCCCCATACGGAGACACCACACCCCCACACTGAGACACCACCACCCTCCCCCCATCACATTAACTTATATTATGCTATATGCTCAGCATTGGAAGAGCTCTCATATCCTGCATTCAAGTAAGTGGCACAATTCTAAAATATCAGTTTAAATAACAAAAGTGCTGCACAATACAAATGTCGGTTCCTGTGCATTTGGAATGGCACACTTTATTATACACACTATTATTTTTTGCTGCTTTATTTACCTGGTGATCTGTTCTATATATGACATAAAACAACAGTACAATAATCATTAATGTGTGGGTTCAAGAATTAAAGTAAAAGCAAGAAATGTGATTACAATTCAATGTTTTCAAGATTAACGTTCAACTATCCAGGAGTTTCCTGAAGCCTCCTTAATGCTACGATGTTTGTAAGTTCTATTTTGTAGCACAGAACTTGTTAGCTAACTCACCCTAGAACATTCAGTTCAGTGCTATGGCCGGATTCAAGCACTTTTATACAGTGCACATTCATTTTAACTTTTCTGCCAGCATATACCTGCGATATCCCCAGCATTTTATACACATATTACACCTGATTTTGATGCAGACGAAGGTAAACTTACAGAATCAGCAGTAAAGATATTTCAAAGTATCCTCAAAACATCCTGCTTGTATGGAATATGAAATATGTTTTTCTATTCAAATCAAGGGAATTCATTAAAGAGTAAAATTAAACGTGACTGAATGATTGTTTTTTCCTCAGGGGAGGGATTTTAATTGTTCAGTTCAGCTGAATCATATTCATCTAAATGTGGTTATACATCAAATTCAAACACCTTGTTCCTATATATTTTTAAGTAAACCACACTTGGTCTAATTTGCATAAACCCCTTGAATCAGATTAGCCAGAATGCCATGGAGAGAAGATAATTAATTGATTTTTACCCTGTTATTCATGAGAAATTGCCATCCAGACAACACTATAAATATTTATATATACCTACTGAGATCCGCTGTGAATTGTTATCCTAAAGTACCTTTGACCGAAGGTGTCCTTCTTCATGAAATGCAGAAGTTATGCATTAAAATCCCTCTAGCTGGCGTGATTAATATGATGCAGGTCATCCATCAGTCATGATACATTATCATGGGAATATAACAGTTCAGCATGGTGCCAACTGAGATGCGACTGAGATGCTAGGTGTATGTAAATTCCAACCTCAGATCTGTCGACGTGTTGTCATGTTAAAACCAAGGCCTTTATTAATTCTCCTCTCTCTCCCTCGAAATTATTTAATTTCCCATTATAAAAAGGTTAGATGGGCATCAGACAGTACATTTTCCCCAGGGCTGTGGAAGGCCCTGCTAGGAGCTTCAGTTGGGTCTATATTATCACTGGGCTACAAGTTAATTTACATATTTCTGAGCCCTCAAGGGACTCACCAATAATCACTTAATATAATGCCAAGAAATCTCTGCTATGTCGAATGAGTAGAATTTATACCAGGTTTTTTCAGGATTCCTGTCACTGCATGGGTCAATGTGGGGATCTTACAGCTCTTTCAGGGTGGTGTTGACTTGTCTCATTCATAGACATTTTGGCACCCCTCCCCCATCACAAATCATTTCCATGTCCCACACAGCACTTTTAATTTACACATTTAAATTGTTGCAACAGTTAAATCAGGATGCAAAGCCGCCTTGCATTTTAGTCCCTGTCGCACATATACTAATGCTGTATTCAGAGCAGACCCTTCATCTCTGTGTGGGAGCACATCATCATACTCGACTCCATGCATTTGTGATCATATGAATTTGCCACATTCATCTGTGTAACTTGGATGCACTGGATCAGAACTTTGCAGAATCTCAGGCCCTAACCCTGAGGAGTGGGGACACTAGGCTGCACCCACATATACTGTAAGCCATATACTGCAGAACTTATACCTGCAGTTCATATGCATCTGTATACTCAGATGTTGTATTATGTCATCAAGGTTTGAAAACCTGTCAATTTCACTCTATGCATATTGAACTGCAGCTTCTTGTCACAAACTCAGGTATTTCTGTTATGGGGGCGAGGCATGGTGCAGGCAGGAAAAGAAGTGGACAATCTATTAACTGAAACAGAAATCACTAGGAAACACCACAAAACAAACTGGACCACAAGGGGTCAAAATTAAAAAGAGGTATGACGTAAACTAACAAAACCAAAATAACCTATGAGGGGGAAACTGGTAACAGAGAACAGGCAGAGACACAAAAATGGCAAATAGAAGACTCAGGGAACTGCAATCAACAGGAACATCAGCAAAACACCATAAACATCAATGATTCCACAACAGAACAGAGGAGGATCCAGACTTATATACAGAGGCCAACAAGAATAACGCAGGACCAGTGGGAACAATTAACAGGGGCTGGCAAAATAGACAACAAGTGAAACAACTAATTAAATCAAGGAACTCAGAAACTAACAAGGAAATTAAGAAACAGAATCTAACACTAGGGGAACAACAAAGGCAGGTAAAACACAACCACGGGCACAAAGCAGAAAACCAAATACAAGTCACAAAACACAGGAACTAGAAAAACTGATACAAATAAAATACTAGGGAACAAAAATCTACAAAATACAAAAACAGCGGAAGTGGGATTTGAAGACATAACAGAGGGATTAACGACCACATGCTCAGCTCATTGAGCCATCTGGCAGTCCGGGGACCCAAACAAACGCACTAAGGACTTTGATAACGAGGAGGAACAGGATGGCCAGCGACATCTGCTGGCCAAACAGGGTGGAGACATGAAAGACTGGGGCAGATGGGTGCTGAAGTCTTCTTTGAAGTCCCAAAGAACAAAACTCTATAAACATAGCGGCGTCTCAGCAGCCTACTGAGATGAACCAGTGGATGCTATCTATCTATCTATCTATCTATCTATCTATCCTTTAAAAACCTTTATTTTTTAGTGGTCTGGAACTTTCAGCTCTTATTATGTTTGTTAGCTGTCTGTCGTTTGTAAAATGTGTGTTAAGATGGATATGATTCATCTACTGCAAACCAGATTTACCCACTGGTACTAATGAAGTGACCTAAACCTGAACCTATGAAGTGCAGGATATTTACAGTACATAGTTAAATGTGGAAACCTTATGATAGCGTGGAGGCACCCTCAGTGTGGATGCAGACACACATTGTTTTTCATATTAAATAGCAAAATATCATTGGGTAGATATTTGATATTGCACAGATCAAAATTTCGCTTAAACTGAGCGCCCAACAGGGTTACGCAGGTGTCACAAAAGGGATTACAGATATTAAGGCAGACTGTAGCAGTGCCAGGCCTGCATTTCCGGCTGTGAACCTCCAAGTTAATTGGGCATTGCTAAAAGGTTACAGTAAAAAGCTAAAATTAATGAGCTGGTGGAAGTTTAAACTATGCAGTACTTTAAATTCTTTTTAACAGAAACCCGCTGCCTGGAGGCAGCATAACCCACCAGCGTTCATTGAAGCAGAAAATTGTTAATGGTATTTTAACTAATGTTAATTATATATATAAAAGAATATAGAAAAAGAATCCAGAATAATGGAATTAAGAAAGCAGAAGAAGCTTTCTCTCTTTGGATAACGATGTTTATTTCTGCATCAAAGGAACACTCAAAAATAGGAACAAACCAGCTGTAATAATCCAAATTAAAAAAATAATAATATAAGTTAGCTAACAAGCTTGTATCTCTAGTCCGTAGCATTAAAAATACTGTAAAGGTAGTAGCAGCACAGAATATTTGTGCATTGGTCTTAAACAAACAATTTCCTTTATTGACTACAAAGGACATATGACATCTTGGCACAGATGCATGTCTATGTACAGTAAAAACACTTTTACAAAACCAAGCCCAGGGTGTCTGTGCTAAGAAAAAAAAAAACTTTTGTTACAATATCCCAGCATCCCAAGTAATGGGGAGACAATATACACCAAAGGTAGCGAGAGCCAAGAACAAGCTGCAAATCTGTCCACACACCACCGGAAGGCAAACGTCTCGTGTCTGTCAGGCTTTGCTGGGCAGGCCGCTTCACACGTACATGAGGGGCGGCAGTGGACTGGGGAATTCAACCGCTCAGCCCCCGGTACTGTCTCACAAACAACTGAATTTCTTAGCAGAGAGAAATTATGCATCAAGCCATACACACTCATATATTATTCAATTCATATTTTACTGTAATTTTTATCAGTGCAATCCTGGTTACACAATAGCAGTGAATTCAAGTACATTTTAAAAATGGGAACGCTAAGTCCCACAGGGATATGCTAAACTGATGGATTCAGGTGATGCAGCAATGATTTCATTAAGATTCCCACTAAGGATGCTGTGAAAATGACTTGATCTGTTACTTGACTGCTCTCATAATGCACCTGGCTGCTGTATCACTTTTTAAAAGTCATTTTAATACTTTTTGAAAGTGTCCCTATCTTGTATCTGTACTGATTCTCCACGCCTATACCACAGTGAGTAAGCCAGCTGATCTTAGAAATGCACAGTAGGTTCTTCTGGTGTAATTCGACCAGGAAATATGAAAAAACGCGTCTGCAGCTGTAAGATTTTTTCCATCTTTAGAAAGGAATGGGGTCTGGGGGGCAGGTTAGCATCAAGGGCCAGTCTGTCTTGTCTCAGCATGGCTCTACAGGCACCGCCACAGGAAATGCAGCTCTCCTTATTGTGTCAATCACAACTCATTACCCAGAGCAACCATCAACGACAATCAATATTAAACAGATGCTGTAGATGACGGTGTACATAGACACTTGTAGTAGTGTAATAGTTTGTATCCAACATCCAAATAAAGCTTCATATGAAAGGAACTGTTACATAATCTTCTGAATGCAAGTAGTGAAAAAAGATCTACAGCATAAATAGATCACTTCTATGATCACCCACCTGCATTGATGTTCTTGGATCCTTATATATCCATCTCGTAGGTCATATTAATTGTATAAGACTCTCTAACATCATTTTTTATAGTTTTCTGGTAGAGCTGATACATTGTTTACTTTGGAAAACGGAGTGGACACTTCTTATCCTGATGGCAATGTTTGCCCTCTTCCCATTCTTCCTAGAATTCCCTCGCAACAAGCATCCAGGCATCTGACGACCAAAACCAACAGGACCTGACCCACTGGGAAGCAGGCCAGACCATTAGCTCTCCTTCGGCTAAACGGGCTCAGACCTCGCATGGTATGTCAGCAATGAGATGCTGGTTCATTATATCTGGCCTTCCACGCTGTTTTCATGCCACCTTAGTCCGGCACTGGCATCAGCTCAGTGATTTACCATGTCATCTCTCACTGCACTTGCATTGTCAGCCAGTCCCCCATCGCAGAACTACAAGGTTTAAGTGAGTAGTCATCACTCACTACTCAGCTCCTTCAAAGTATGGTTCCCATGGATTTCAGTTAAAACATAATGGGAACCAGGGACATTTCTAGCTATTGAGAAAAATCAGGGGCTAAGTCAAGTTTACCTGAACTATTTTTTTTTGAAAGAATACTGGCATCAGGGCTTAAATACTCGGCGCTAGGCTTAAAATAATCGAGGCTATAGCCCCAAGTGATCGGACGTAGCGATGCCCATGACAGGAACATTAGTTTTAGTCCACGGTGTCTGTGCAGTTGTTGCCTCTAAAAGTGGGTGGTGTGGATTCATGTTGCCTGTCTTGGTCTCCACTGGAGGGATCATCTTCTCCTGCCAATCTATTTATTTTGCTTAGTTAAGTGAAAAAGGTCAGCTCTGTTGGAAAGTGCACTTTGTAAAAATTTAACTGAACTGTGTCATGCAAGCCTACCCAGGTTTGGCTCCCGCCTGCGGCCATTGTTCCCGGGATAGGCTCCGGTCCCCCCTGCGACCCCAGTTGGGATTAAGCGGTTTCAGGAAATGGATGGATGAATGGATGTGTCATGCAAGCTGCTGTTTCCTGTGACTCATAAGAATAAAGTTGGCTTTTTGACTCATGTCTTGTGAAATGACCTCTGGCTTTTGGTCAGGGGGCTCAGTATGTGTTTACTTATTACTGATCTGTGGGAAAATAAGGTTTTACAATGACATTTATTGCAAGGATGGAATGTTGATACATGACCTTGGTGACTCTACTTACTTTCATCATTTTGGAGAGAGTACTTTCAAGGAGTGCGGGTGTCAACTAGGTGCCTACCGGGGAGATCACCATAGGGAACACGCCAGGCTCACAGTGGCATACCGGCAGTGTCCTGTTTGCTCAAACTGAACTACGTGATGTTGGGGACTATGGGCACGTTGCCCTTGGCAACCCTGATATTAGAACTCACTGGATTCCTGCACATCTGCCGATAATGAGATTCATAAATGACCGCTACAGCCGGTGCCAGATATTGCACAAAGGCAGTTATTTTGTGTCATATTGCCTTTTATTAAGGAAACTCAAAGAATCTATTCTGCTGCCATTATGTTATTTATATTGAGATAAAAAAAGATAATTATGACCAGCTTTATAAATACATAGTCCTTCATTATTGGACTTAAGAGAAGGTGTGTAGAGGGTTCAGGGTTTATACTTTGTGTTTCTCCGGGTGAGTGTGCTTTTTTAGAATTATTTAAATGGCTTTAACTACCCTATGAAAATGCCTTTCTTTAGAGAAATGTGATATTCAGAAGAGTAACAAGATCCATTAAACTCTCGCCAGGGATCTGACAGCAAATCTCTTTGTGAAAACATATGCAATAATGGATTTTACACTTTGCAATAGATTGCTATGCCATTTTTAAGATGAATTCTTCTCCAGTCATCTGAGAATTGTAAATTCAACAGGTTATTGTATCATATAAATAAATATGGACTTCCCTAGATGCTCACAATCAGGGCCCTACCAGATGGTCTTCATGCAGATTTATTGAATGATTTTGCAGAATAAGAATCAACGTCAATTCTGCATCTAATACATCTAATCAAAGCTTGTCAATGCTTACATCATTGAGGCACATGTGGTTGCAGATGGGCAAGTCTATTGTGCATAACATTCAGACAAATGGAGAAACAGCTTATGAGTGACAGCTGATAATAATATATACTTAGCTAAATTAACTACGAGGCACTGGGAAGAGAGAAACTCAACCTTAAGCAGTCTCCGCGGCTTTCCTTTCCGACAACAGCTGGCTGTTATTCACAGTACGTTTAAATACATTTAACCTGGACATTATAAAACTTAATTGCATTTAACTCCAGGAACTGGGATACAATTACTTATAGCATGATCCAATAATGCATAATTCATCTTCCTGCATAATTCAACATTCAGCCCATAATTAATCTTTTTCAGTGATGTAGGAGATATATCGACCCACTAAGTATGGAGTGCTATGAAAACAATTCATTGAGCTCCTTGATTTTGATTAAAAAACTGCAGTGTCTTTCTTTTTTGTTAATTTCTTGGACCAGGTCATGGGCCTGTTCTAGACCTACCCTGTAATTAATGTCAATGTTCCAGAACAATCATTTCATTTTTTGGGGTAGTGGGCATTTAATATTACTGCTTTTACTGCAGTCTGTATTCCCTGGTAGAAGTTATTCATTTTAATCTTAGAGTTAATCTTAGAGTTAATCTTAGAGTTAAGAGACAGGGATAAAGGATCACACAGTTCAGCAGGGGGAACATTAAATACAGTTTAAACACTTGGGGGGTGGGGGGGGGGCTGGGAACCTGTTGCATGGACTGACAAAGCAGGACTGCAGTGAGACATGAATTAGGTGACCCACACATTGATCTAGAACTTTGTGAACAAACAGTTACCGCATAAAAGCACACAGTAACCCCTTTAAATGGGTCACAATGTAATGCTTTGTTTGGGTATCAACTGGACTTACATTACTAACATACTTTAGTGACTTTTTCAAGCAGCTGAGTCTTTACAGAATAATGATTTGATGGTTTTATCTCCAGCACTTCTGCACTCACACTGTGTTCAAAGCTGCCTTAGATCCTTCCCCAGGATTTCAGCTTATGACATTTTTGTAATAATTTCTTGTTTTTAACAAGTAAGCTGGCTGTTCTCCAAACAAGTCCCTATTCATTTTAGAGACACATCTAAAAAAGCCTACTTTTGATTATTAGATTTTTCTTGTCTCTAATGAAATGTTAAATCGGTACCTGGCTTACAAACCTTCCCCATCCTGTCCTTCCCCTGAAGTCATGGGATTTTAAATGTTTACATTCTGTGTGGTGCAACTCCTTCCACAACTTCTTTACCTTGCGATGAAAAGGTTGCTAAATATTTCATGGTTAATCGCTGGAGGGTATCCAGAATGCATAGTGTCACCTTGAAGTGATGCAGGCAACTCAGTGACTGCAAAGTATGAACATCACCTTCATGTCTGAACACTACCCCATACACTGTAAGCCTCACCAGGAAAATTTTGGGTAAGATTAATGGGTAAAGTATAAATATGTATAAACATCTTTGGGTAAAAGCGTCTCCTGCTACAAAACATCTAACTTCTGCCTGGCTTAATGCTCATTGCTTATTGCAATATCCTGCAATAATATCTACAGTAATTGGTAACATATCACTTTATGGCCTAATGTGTAGAACAGCAGAACTAATGCCTGTATAATCGTGCTTTATGGATTTCCATGGCCGTGGGTAATTTCTCACTCCATATCCAATGGTATCACCATGTCTCTCTATAACATAGAGCCATTCAGCAGGTAAAAGCACGTAGGCCATTACTGGGAATGTAAGAGGAACATGAGTGGCAATAGGCACAGAGCATTTTGGGAGTTGGGTGATGCATTAGTGGAGCTGGCCTTGCTCGCTTGATAGGAATGTCGCGTGACTAGCCCTGTTTGAGGAACTCATTCAGAAGTGACAGAAAATGTGGGATACTGTCACTTCCATTCTGTCCCCTTGTTTTACCTATTAATGTCTGAAAGATGGCGGTAGGCTCCTTTTCTGGCCTCTAAATGATTCTTTAATTGATTATTTTCACTGCCAGTCTTCTCTTTGTTTATCCTCCAAAACCTAATATAGGGAAAAACCATATCTGTGGTGTATTTAGAATACAAAATATATATTTTTCTTGCTAATATCAATCATGATGTATAGGCAGTCCCCAGGTTATGAACAAGATCTCTTCCCTAAGTTTGTCTTTAAATCAAATTGGAACAAAGGTACATTGAAACAATGAGTACAGAGTACATAATAATGATAATAATAATAAGAAGAAATTATTAAGTTATTAAATCACAAACCACAAACCCAAATCTTTAATATAATAGGCTTTATGGCAGTATGTTCATATGTTCGCGTTTTTCTTAACATGGGGGCTGCTTCCACAAACGAATGGGCACATGAATAGATGGGGCAATTAAACTAATCATCGTTTTTTTCCTGAAGTGCCCTATCAACCCTTTAAGCTTTTATCCTGAGGACGGACACGGGGTGGGGGCATATCCTGGGGGAGCACAGAGCATACGGCCGGGGAGCACCCTGACTGCATGCCTCCCCCAACCTTGTATGTGTGAGGTCACTCTGCCCCAGCCCCGCACCCCACCCCACCCCCATTTTTTTGCATTACTGACCTTTACTTATGGCTTTTATCAGCAGGCAACAAGGTGGCGACAATAGCAATAGACAAGGGACAAAATGCAAAAAACAACCCAGAAAACAAAGTCAGCATTACAGTAGCATCGGTTTAAGAAGAAGATTAGATGCAAGAAGTCAAATATAAAATAGCAATAACTCTTATCAGTCACGTAGACTGTATGGTGTAAGAGTCACGTAGACTGTATGGTGTGAGAGTCACGTAGACTGTATGGTGTGAGAATTAGAATTACAGTAGCATGTGTAGAACTTGATTAGTTTGGATCATTGTTTTTTTTCCCATGTCCAAATGTTAATAGAAAGACCTCTGGAACATGGAAGGAAAATGTATTTATTTCTATTTCTTGAGCTCCTGCTCTGCTTTGCTGTTTTTCTCCTGAAGATACATGTCCAGTCCTCAGATAGCAGCTTAACATAAAACTGTTTACCAGTTTCAAGTTCCCCACAATAGAATCCGCTCCTTGACTTGAGTTTCTGTGTTTCTAACTCTGTGGGCAACCGTCTCCATAGTTATGTGCAGATTGCCAGGGCAATTCCTTCAGGAATTATGACCAGGGCTTGGATTTTAAGGGCTGGAACCTTTGAACTAGCTGCATGCTTACCCAGGCAGCTACACTCACACAACCAGCCCCACTGAGATCTACTGATGCTGCTTTATCACCAGGCAGCAGAATGCCGACGAACCAATCAACATACCTCACATGCACTTAGCAGGACCCTGGAGGTGATAGACCCTTACCTGTCTCCACTTTTCCAAGCCTGACATCTCAGAGCTCAGCGGAGCTTGATTCATAGTCCCTAGGCAACAAAAAGGCTTTTCTCTGTCTTTCATTTTTTTCGTTTGATGCTACGTAGCAGGTTTGTGTAGGCTGAAGTCATTTTAATGATGAAACATACACTTGCTTGTCTGCTCTGCCCATCAAAGTTAATGCCTTTTGGGACTGGCATGTAATATAGGAAAAACCTTCTGAGAAACAGTAAACATGCAGCATCTGTGACATATCGTGGGCCAGGTGTCGCGTAAACTGCATCCTCCGTTTGTTTTTCGCCATAAACACCTCCTTCGATGGATCCCAAAGTCTCCACAGGTTTACACTGAACCCCCCAGGCACCATGGTAATTATAACTTCTCAGAATCTGCAGATTGCCATGCTGAGAATCTACCCAGAATGCACTGGGGGAGGCTTGGCCTCTCAGATGTGTGAAATAAAAATCACCAAATTTAGTGCTTTAGGCTTTTTTTTTAGTTTGTTTTTTTTTTAAAAAAGATAAATCCTAAGCTTCTGATATGAATGTTATTTTTTGAGTCATCGTTACAAACTCATCAATCAATTCTCAGATTCAGGCAAGTCCCACCCACTTTCATATGTTGACCCAGGGTAGGGGGCTAATCTGTTTTCTGCTCTGAATGTCCCAGAATCTTGAGCCAAGCCAGAACTGATTGATAAACTATGACCTCAATTACAACATCAATGAAAACTGATAAAAACTATAATTACAGCTAATCGCCCTTTTTCCCTTTGGTCTGAAGGGAGGGCAGCAGACGTGTGCTGTGTACGACTGCGAGTTGGAACAAGCTCCTCCGTCGCCTCCATTTTTAACGGCACCGCGGATGCCAGAAGCCGCTGCAGGACTGCTGCGCCTAATTTGGAATCTGGGACTTTATGGGGCTGCATTTCCATGGCAACGCCCTCATAGCCAAATGTGTGGCATCACTCTCCCTGGCCAGGTAAACAAAAAGAAGGCGGTCATTCAGGGGCTTGGGGGCCAGACTACGCCACGTTCAGCTGGGGCCATCGGCCTTTGGATTAATGAGTGCTGCAGAGCTCGTTACATCTATCACCCTTAATGGCAATCAGGTGGGAGCAGATGGGGGCGCGTGAGCATGGGGGTGCTGCTCATCGAGACGGGACGTCACTCCTGGAGAGCAGCCCTGTCAATCCTACCGCACTTAAGCTCGGCTACCGTACATGTTCCTGCATGTGATTCAGACGATTGAGAGCTGATTATGAGGACTATACAGGCTCATATGAGTAATAAGCCAAATAATTAACTTTTCATTTGTTACGTATCATACATGTTAACATTTCAGGTAATGTGGGTTTTTGAAAAGTGATGAAGGATTCGTGAACTGGGCCTGGAGGTGAGATGTCTGGGAAGGAGTAGGACAGGTGGATAGGGGGGAACAGAGCAGACAAAACCTATGCAATTCTGGGTATGGTTAATGGGGGGGTTAACTGGGG
>JAODLD010000052.1:18596724-18606943 GCA_026781065.1 Mormyrops boulengeri | reverse complement strand
TCCATCCATCCATCCATCCATCCATCCATCCATCCATCTATCTATCTATCTATCTATCTATCTATCTATCTATCTATACGTACCATTGCCAAAAAGTTTGCTGTCTCTCAGCACAGTCTCAAGGGCATGGAGGAGATTCCAGGAGACAGGCAATTACTCTAGGAGAGCTGTACAGGGCCATAGAAGGTCCTTAACCCATCAGCAGGACCGGTATCTGCTCCTTTGTGCAAAGACGAACAGGATGAGCACTGCCAGAGCCCCACAAAATGACCTCCAGCAGACCACTGGTGAGAATATCTCAAACAATCAGAAACAGACTTCATGAGGGTGGCCTGAGGGCCCAACGTCCTCTAGTGGGCCCTGTGCTCACTGCCCGGCACTGTGGAGCTCGATTGGCATTTGCCGTAGAATACCAGAATTGGCAGGTCCGCCACTGGTGTCCTGTGCTTCTCACAGATGAGAGCAGGGTCACCCTGACCGCATATGACAGACGTGAAAGGGTCTGGAGAAGCCGTGGGGAACGTTATGCTGCCTGTAACATTGTTCAGCATGGCCGGTTTGGTGGTGGGTCAGCGATGGTCTGGGAAGGCATTTCCATGGACGGACGCACAGACCTCTACAGGCACCTTGACTGCCATTAGGTATCGGGATGAAATCCTTGGTGCAGTGGGTCCTGGGTTCCTCCTGGTGCACGACAATGCCCGGCCTCATGTGGAGAGAGTGTGCAGGCAGTTCCTGGAGGATGAAGGAATTGATACCATTGACACCATGTGAGGCTTGCGTGCATGCTGGCCATGGAAGCTGATACCATGAAGCTCCTGTCATTTTTGTGAAGTTTGGAGCAGTTATTGAGTCAACAGAGCGTTGGTGACTTTTACGCACTATGTGCCTCAGCACTCGACGACCCCCCTCTGTTACTTTACATGGTCTGTCACTTTGTAGCTGAGTTTCTGTTCTTCCTAAACATTCCCACTTCACAATAATACCGCTTACAGTGGATCATGGAACATCTAGCAGGAAAGAAATTTCATAAACTGACTTATTGCAAATGTGGCATCCTATCATAGTGACATGCTTGAATTCACTCTTCAGAACGACCCATTCTTTCACAAATGTTTGTAAACCTGACTGCATGGATAGGTGCTTGATTTTATACACCTGTGGCAATGGGTCTGAATGAAACACCTCAATTTAATGATTAAGAGGTATGTCCCAATATTTTTGTCCATATAGTGTGTGTGTGTGTATGCCCCCTGCCTGACTTATCAGCTGTAATGTGATTCATAATTCAAATTAAATACCATTACAAATGGGAGTATGGTGACAGAGGAAACTGGCTGTAATAAATCTGAGTGGTGTTTCACGATTATCACGCGAGTATTGTGTTTATTATTGTGTTTATCACCATCGCTCACGGGAACTGCCTCATTATGTTCAATGGATTAAATGTTTTGCCACAGACATTCAGGTAATTGTCCCATTCTGCCTGTACACATTTCCCTAACTCCCACTGCAGATGTTTGACTGGTGGGGACTCAAGACAGACAGCGGATGAGAATTATAATGGTTCATTAGCTGGTTCTTCTGTATGCTGCTGCAATGCATTGTGAGGCAACATGTGAACATTGTGTACAGTCAGGCAAAAGGGGTGGTGCCATTTAGGGATTCTGCTGGGTGGAGTCATCTGATTCATATTGAGGCACCTGCATATTCATGACAAACACTACGTACAATCTGACATCTTCAGGAAGACTAGGACATGATGTGCCGATGGTCCCGATCATCTAATCCAAACAGATGTGGGTCAGAGCAGGGACAGAACCAGCGATGGTGGTGCTCATGTGGCTAAAGGCGTTTCCTGGGCCGAGAATAGATTCATTTAACAGGAAGTATGATATAATATTACTTTGATTTGACATTAGGGGATACCCCTACACTTATAGCTGGGACCGTAGCATTTGGCTGCGTGTTTAGACCTGGCATTGGATGTTAATAGTGATTTATTAATAATGGTTAACCTTCATGTTTATATGTTTAATTTTTCAATCATTTGCTCATAGCAGAAAAATTTGTACTTTTTAAATTTTACAAGTTGACATGAGACTTGAGAAAGATGATTAAATATAATGTTTGCCGTACAGTCTTTGTCTACAGTCATTTTAATAGCTTGCAATTTTAAATTTCATCTATGCAGAGCCAGTGCACCTTGGGTTCTGGCACAAGTACAAGCAGTGTTTTGGCCACATATCTGCTCAACACCTTCTGGCTGTGGGCCATGAAACACAAACATCATCTATAGTTCAGTCTCTAACTGTCCCCATCTGTAAAATGGAAAAATTCAAGACTGTTTTTAAATGTTTTTTGCAGGTTTTTATACAGTGTTCTGCAGGGAACAGAGACATTTCTGATTCTGGCTAAATCAAAATGGCTTTTGTTTTTCTTTTGCTACTCAGTAAATATTTATTTAGCAGTGTTTACCTCGACAGGTTGTAGAGAAACACACGAGAGATTTTCCAATTAATGCTTTTTTGTTTTATTTGGTTTCAGACGCTGTGGAAAACTGAATAAATGAAAGATACAGAAAAAATGTATAGGCATGTTTTCAGCCCGGGGTTTTGTTCATTGTAACAACCACCAGAAAGCTGCCATTTCTCAAAGTACATTATAACAGTAAATCCCGCAAAATCACAGTCAGGACCATTAAATGGTACTTATCATTAACAGACATGTAACAGTGAGCATTATCTGCTTATATTATCTGCTGGACCAAACCAAACCACGGAAACATGCATAAGCTACTCTTCTGGCAGATATACATTACTCTCCAAGGACCTGGACTGCAGTCATGTTTGGTTAATCAGGCAACAGCTTTAGCAGCAATAAGCAAACAAGACAGGAAACTGCAGATGGCCCAGAATGGACTTTTTTGCATTGGCGAATCATTGCTACCACAGAAACATTAACATATGCATCGATCAGGACAGAACATATTCAAGTTACAATATATTCCCGTTTGATTTTATAACGTAATGCACAGCTAATGGCAACCAAAGTAGAAAAGTAACTTCATAATTATGTGGGAAGCAATGGTTATAGGGATGTGTTGAAAAATCATCACTGAAATGGGTGATGGGCGTCACGTGACTAATATCCCTCTGAGACAGACAAAGCAGTTTTCATGGCAATCAGTGACTATCTACTTGAAAAAGGCAGAGTCTCTCTCCTGGTCACCATAAATCTTTAAATTGAGAAAGCTTTGAATAAATTATCTTTTATCTTAGAGAGGACATGTAACACGCAAAGTCATTTATCAGCAATGTGAGCGTCTTTTGGTCAGACAATATGAAGGACATCTCTGGGTCTTTGGTTATTTGGCCATGGAGGATTCTTATTCAGTACGATAATTTATGCCTTTTTCATTCTCTTTTGGTCAGATTTGCAGGAATATCTGAAAACAGTTTAAAGCTTTAGGTTTCTGAGAAGACATACCAAATCTGAAACACACTAATAGTATGCTTCAAATCAAAACAATCAAATTCTTAAAGCACTGGGCTTCCTCATTGGTGCTAGCATTCAACTATAATTCTCTACTTATTCCTCATTTTTTTAATAACAAGTGAGTCTCAAGGGCAACTGTTAAGCAATTCTTGAACCGTATTCAACTATATCTTTGCTTTTGTACAGTACACTTTCACTGGCATCCCATCCAGGGTCTTCCGGTGTTCTGTGCCATATGCTGTCTGGAACAGGGTTCAGGCCCTGCTCTTACCCTGACCACGGTCAGTGACTGGAAGATGGACAGACAGATTTCTCTCTACTAGTACTTATTCAAATATGCTTATTCGAGCATTAGAGTGGCTCATAAGTTTGCCCTATTTTTTGCCCAAATCTACACCCTTTTTTTCATTTTTCTTCAAGTTCTAACAGACATCTTCACATCATCCATTTACTTCTAGAGAGAAGATAAAAAAATACAAAACTCGGTATGGAAAAGGGTCAGGGGGAAATAAAAACCACCAAAATAATTAATAATTAATAATAACAATAACATTTTAAAAATGAACAATAGCACAACTTGGTTTTGGTTACATTTCCCATACACAACAGGAAGACGACTGTTAAAAAAGAAAATAAAATAATCTGTAAGTTCCATAAAAAGAACAGCCAAATTATATTTCAGTGAGAAATCTAGGTTTACCACTACACGACTCAGGCTACATAGAAAAAAAATCACTTCCTATATCATACAAGCTTTTCTTTTGGTATCATTCTTATCTCACTCATTTCTGAGCATAAAAAGACAAGGCGAGCGAAATTATCTCAGCTGCAGTACAGTGAGTAAACCTTTAACATTCATCAGGGTTTCGGTTAAACCTTGAGGACGGGAGGGTCGAGAGGAGAATGGGAGGTTGCCACAGCTGTCTGCTTCTGCTTAATGCATGGCAAAGCTTCACGTTGGCATATGGCCCACGGAAAGGGCACAGCACAAAATGGCATAATGCAGCCACTGGAATTCGTAAACAGGCAAAAGACCAGGGGACAGACTCCCTGTAACACGCCTGTAACCTGCATTCAGCCAGAGTAACACCACACCTGTTACTTCCTCCCACCAACAATCTATTCGATCCCTGCTGTACTCAAGGTTCAAACACAACTGTTAGCAATTTAGAACATGCCATGTATTTGCACATAATTGCACATAAGGACATATTCCCCTGCTTTGGTCATGAATTAGTGTCACGCAAGATAAAGACTATGAATGTTAAAATCTGTTAAAAAGTTTTTGGTCACATTTTTATCATTTATAAAAGCTATTTGGCAAATTTGAAGGCTAAAGTTAGAAAGAGACACTTTTTCTGTATCAACATAGAAAATCTTGAAAATATACCCCATTTTCATTTAATTCTTTCAAAAGTTAAAGTTCTACAAATATAAAAGGCCCGCAGTTCACAGTTTCAAGAAGTTTTAAAGAACAGAAACATAAAAAGCCAAGGTTTCTGTCATTGTTGGTTAACGGGCATTTAACAGTATTTTTAAACTTTGGTTCAATGGAAGAATTTGCCCTTTTACTAGTTGGTTTTCCCATTAGTTTTTAACCATTAAAACTGGACCATTAAAATGTGAAAATGGAAAAGCATGCAATTCATAATGAAGTTTATCTTTTTTTTTAAAAGAAAATCATGAAGGAAACGAAGAAAGAACCTTTAAAAAATTTTACATCTTTGGATATCACTCAGCTTGTTTTTCATAGGAAATTTTTTTGGATGAGCTGACGAGATGGGCCTTTGTACTTGGGGGACCCAGTGCCTGCAAGATGTCTCCAGGCAAATATGTGCTCCACCTACAAGCTCCTCCCACTCAACCCATAGCCAATCACCTGTCTGGTTTAGGGTGGAGACCAAATCCAGCCGCAACCTTCTCCAGGGCTTCAATTTTTAAATTCCCACGCAAAGGATCAGAAAACTCATTCTATGGTGTATCTTTGCAGTGAAGTAGTGGTTTCTTATGGCTCATTCTTTCCATGAGACACTTTTTTTGTAATTAAAGCTGCAGGTAGCTGCATAAACAAATCAGTCATCCATTTTATATTCATACTTGAATTTGGATTTTTCTTTGTTGTTTTGAAATGATGCTACATGGACATTTCTCTGGTCTGCTCCCATTACCAAGGCAGCTTTGACTCCTTAAGGCCAAATCCATGGCCAAGCTCTCGATGTCTGACGGAGGGAGAGGGCATTTCAAGGAGCAGAAAAAAACACTTTACGACCTGGCAACCCGGCACACCTCCGATACTGGAGCAACGGCAAGAGTATGTGCTGTGCTCAGTGGGAAGAATCTTATGGGACCAAGTGAGATGAGCAGCTGGGAGGTGGGGCTACGGTGTGACCATGGAGCAGGGCTATGCAGCAGGTGGATCCATTCAGACCGGGCTCCTGCATGCTGGTGGCTGGGTCAGGCAAAGCGGTAGTAAAAGGACCAGGAGGGTCAATGGCTTGGGGAGAGGTAGGCCTGCTTGAGCAGCAGCATCACAGGCAAACACTTAAATGGCTTAGGGAGAGGTAGGCCTGCTTGAGCAGCAGCATCACAGGCAAGCACTTAAATGGCTTAGGGAGAGGTAGGCCTGCTTGAGCAGCAGCATCACAGGCAAGCACTTCAATGGCTTCAAAACTCTCGTCAGGTTGAGGTAGCTATCTTTGGATGTATAGATCTTTTTGGGTCGGGTGGGGGGCAGGTCCTGGCTGCACCAAGGGAAGGGTTTACCACTCCTCCAGAGAAGCCTTCCCTGAGGTTGAAATGATGAAAAACATCTATGGGTTTCACATCCCTGTCAGTCTGTGTGGTACCGCGCTTTATGCTGCAAAACCTACACACAGGAGTTGAGAGGGGGTGTGGTCACCTAAACCCTCTAAGATGTAGCACCACCACCTCAGGAGTCGGTCCGGCCTACTGAGTCCGCCATTTTTGGTACAGCAGTCTACACGTGTGGCGTCACAGCCTGTCAGACCATTCTCGGTGATGGTGCAGGTTCTCATCCAGGGACTAGGCTGGGATCTACACAAGCCTGCACAATCTCTAAGGCTTCTGTCCTGTATTTGAAGGAATCTCACTGAACAGCACATAACATTGTAATATTACCACATGGAGCCACTGAAATAAATATTTTGGTTATAGGGAGGCTCACGTAGTAATATACAATAGACATGCAGTATAAAACAGTACCATGCTTAGCTTGCCTTATCAGAAACACTATTTCTGTTCACTATCCATGTATCCATGCTGGCATCCATGGAAACGGGAGGTGATGGCAGCCTTGCTTTGGTTCCAGGGAGGGGGGAGAAGACACGGTGCCGTGTGCACGCAGATGACCTCAGTAACACACATACATTCCAGAAGCCAGACTGAGGGTTACGGCACTTGCCGTCAGCTTCTGTCTACGGTCTGTGTCAGTGCCTGTCTTTTAGCAGCTTATTGAGATGACTACAAGGCAAAAGTTGCCCCCCCTACTGGTGAGGGCACTAAGGCTGGGCAGGTGAGAGTGGGAGAGCCGGCGATGGTATCCTGGGTTGGTGGGGTGAGGGGTGAGGGGCTGGGGGGGTGAATGGGTCCGGTTAACTGACGCCCGTGCCTGGCAGGTTGGTTGGGTGCTGCTCGACGAGGACCTGGCACTGAGCCGGCTGGGTTATGCCCTGGCGCTCATCACAGTGCGCGGAGGAGACGCGGCTCTGCAGGAAAGAAAGGAGGCAGATTGATTCCAAAGATCTGTCACAGTCAGTTTTCATATAGCCGGGGCCTAATAGTTTCACAAGTTGCTGAAACTGCACTGACTGGATTTCTAAAAAAAGACGAAATGAGCATAATTGACTTAGACTTACTATTCCTAGCCTGGCAGACACCACAGTCAATGCAATTTCATATCAAAACTGACTGCTTACTAATGTAAAGCAAACACAGGCAATCAGTAGCCCAAAGTACTAACACAAAAAGCCGTTTAGTCCAGGCGGCCAAGTTTTCAAATGAAAATGATTTCCATCCACACAGGCGTTTTCAAACCGAAAGTATTCCCACCCACCCTGAAACTAGCGAAAACTTATATGGTCTAGCTAATATCCTACACGGGCCATTTGTGGATTTACACGATGATCAGTAAATTAGTTTATATTTTTGGAAATATGCAGCTATTTAGCTTGATACAATCGGCAACAGGGAAAGTGCCTTTAAAAGCGGCTCCTCCATTTCCACCATGTTGTAATACTGTTTACTCCAGTGTAGGATGACCAGGTGACCAATCAGGCAATGAGAAGTGGGTCAGGGATGGACCATGTGAGGAGTAGGGACCAATTATAGCACTTGTAAAGTCTGCGTTTTCAAAAGTCTCCGTTTTCACTCATCCATACTGAAACTCTAAAATGGAATTTCCTGAAGTACACAGCTGTGAAAACTCTGGGGTATTGCGGATGAACGGCAAAAACGGGGACTAATGTCTGCATTTCGAAACAAAAACATAGCAGTGTGAACGTAGCCTTAAACTCTCTTCCCACCTGAGGCTCTAACTCTATGGTGCCAGCCGGGTGTGGCGCCGCCTCTTTGGGACCCCCGTTGCTGTGCCGGTGGTGGCCTGCGTCATCGCCCCGGGGAACAGACCAGCTGTCCTGAGTCCCTTTCCTGCAGAAACGACTGGGGAAAGGGTACAAAATTAACTCACTGGCACCGGACTCTGCAATATTGGCAAGTGTTTGGTGAAACCCCAGAGGCAAAGAGAACAGAACTCTGGTTTAACGCCAGGATGTGAGGATTAGTGACGCATAAGTGATCCCAAGCAGGCTGCCAGGCAGCAGGAAAATGCCTTCACCTCCTGCATCAAGATTAAAATTCTAACACAGTTAAACACAAGGAGGCATCTGCTACACATGGGATAGGATTACCCCAGAGTGAAGGACTACAGCTACTCTATGCGGAGAACCGGTTAGGTCTTAGATGCTCGTGTCATCATTTCTACCAGTGGGACCTCCAAAGCATACTATGTAGATTACACAGCCCTGTAATACATTTCCTGTTGGTTACTATGCAGCTTATTGTGTACTTATTTATGTAGCTCAGTGTATAAATGTTTCATGTTTCAAGTTTTATTATCACATGTTCGGAGGAACACATTGAGATACTTCTGCCAGGATAGGGGACAGTAGGGGACAGCTGTGCACAGGGATAAGGAACACGGAGTCCAATACAAAACAAGAGTCCAGGATGAACAGTAGTGCAATACAAAACACTTAACAGAGCACTTAATGATGGTTAGGAAATTTATTCAGTAGATCTGCGATATGGCTCCGTCTGGCGTATACAAACCACCAAACTTAAGATTAGGAGTGAATGTCCTTAATTAAGTTTTATGCCACCAGCTAACCTAAGTGACAAACAGACATATATCAAATAGATGCAGTCCATTGTAAGAAAATCAGAATGTGTCTAGCTTTGTCCCAATCTCACACGCTGCAGCTTTTGAATAGTGCTTTTGTGTCATGTGGCCTGTCTCAGTGGGGATACTGTATGCTCCAACTACTCATTTGCTTAAAATGTGTCTGAGTCACCCCCAGCGGGCCACATGGACCCTCGCGTCAGAGCCACAGATTTTTGGGTTCCAGTGAATGCCAGGCTAGTCATGTGATACGAGGTAAGCAGCCAGCTGGCCAGTGGATCAAAGTATCCCCCCGGGCTGAATGAAATGGGCCCCCCAGGGTGGAGCGAGTGCTGCGCTTACCTGCGGCGGTACCCCAGCATGAGGAATAGCACGCAAAAGATGATGCAGGCCATGCCGATGTGGATGCCCACCACGATGCCCGCCACCGAGCCCTCGCCTTCCTGCCGGCAGTTACAGGGTCCTTCTCCACCTGTGTGACCCCGAGGAGGGAAAAAGACCCATTATGGCCCCAGGACGCCGACCCACAGCAGCGCTGTGCAGGTAAATGCCTCAGTTGTGGAGAAGCGCAGCTAGAGCTACAAACCTCTGAGACGTTACATTACATTTAATAAGCTGAGACGTTTATCCAAAGCACCGTAAAACTGAGAAATCAGGCTCAGCTAGTCCCCAAAGAAGCTGGAATTAAGGGCCGTTCTGAAGGGCCCAATGGTAAAATCCACGGGATTTGAACCAGCAACCTTTGGATCACAGACTTTCATAACCTGCAGAACCACTGCTCTTTAGACATAATAGGTCAGTTGAAAAAAAAAATCATGGGTGTCGCAATCAATTAAACTGCAGGCATAACTTTACTGTTACACAGCATTAAAAGAAAAAAAGGGGAAATCAGTATCTACACAGAAAATGTCCAAAAATGATCAGGCTTGATCTCCTGTACACATTAAATAATTCCTGAGAGTGATGTTGCCCGGAGACTCCCTCTGGTGGTCATGCAGAGACATGACAAAGGCTGCATGAAGTCAATTCTATGTCCTAAACCATTTTGTACATGATGGCCACCATGGATGTTTCTGAATTGTGAGTGGGGTTCTGAAGAGTGGAACCTTCTCGCAAACCAGGATGCACAGTGTCTCTGTGAAAGATAAGCTTTATATCCTGTGTTTGACGCATTGACATGCTGGGTGTCACTGAGGGGGTGCCTGGGGCCGGGGGGGGGGGGGGGGGGGGGGGGGGGGGGGGGGGGGGGGGGGGGCGGGGCGCGGGGCGGCACCGGACGGAGCGCCCGGGGCGCAGCGCCCGACC
>JAODLD010000052.1:18570552-18596624 GCA_026781065.1 Mormyrops boulengeri | reverse complement strand
AGATCGATAATGACCTGCATAAAGGAATCAGTGACAAGTGTAAAAAACGACTGAACGCCCTGACATCAAAAAGCACATGGCTGCCTCGCACAGATACTGTGAATTCTGGGACATAAACACACATCAGTGCGGAGGGAGACATGACACCGCGACAGCACTGCACACACAATGATACCTCCCCCAAACTCACACACTGAGCAGATTCTCACCATTCTCCCTGCATGCATCCTGCCATCCCCCCTCCAAAGACATCAGCACTGCTCTGTGACATTTACCTCGGCGCAGCGCCCCGCTGCGTGGGCCTGAGAGGTCGTTGCCCTGTGTCATACTCCCTCTTTCACACTGTGCTCTGCTGGGTCGGTTTAGCCTTTTTTTCCACCCAGCAGACTCTGGATTAGGCGTAAGACTCTAATAAATACAGAATCTGGACTTTTGGTCTTGGACTGCATGCTCCACCTCCTACAGCTGACAAAAGCTCCTTGATAATGGTCTGGGAGTAACAGGATCAGGGTTGGCTTGGGGGTTACTCCAGAATGTACTCCTGAAGTTACTCTTACCATTGGCTTTGGCGCTGGTCCCATCCTCCATCAGGGAGACCAGGCGCTTGGAGCAGTTCCCTTCGCCATTGCCATTGAACGCCACCAGCTTGACCTCATAGATGGCTCCAGAGTCTACAGAAGAAAGCCCCCCCCCCCCAAATCAGAGATCTGGATGTGACCATTCAGAACCTACCCCAACCTGGCATTGTATACCTGAACAACTTTAAAAATGGATGGATCAAAGCCAGCAATACTAGATACTAATGTAATACTGACTGAGGTGGGACAGGCTGTAGCTATTGGAGTGCTGACTGAGGTGGGACAGGGTGTAGCCAAAAGCGAAAATCCTGAGGGGACAGAAGAATCAGGACCCCCACTTCATGAAGACTGCATATTATTGGAAACCTAAATATGTAATTTAAAATAATTTTATAATATATACTGAAAGCACTACACTATACTGAAAATGTTCACTTAAAACCGTGGATGTGTGAAACATGTTTCTTTACCACTCAGGAGAATAACACACATTTACATTTGTAACCAGCCTGCATCTTGTTTGCTCCGCTTCCTCATGGGTGAATCTTCAGCTTTATTAGCTAATTAATGGGTGTTGCTTCCCTGCTACTGTAAATAACCTGCATGCTGTGTTTTGTCAGCCAGGCAAAATGGCAAAAAGGAAAACAGACATATGATCGTTTTTCAGTGCACCAAAATGCAAGTAAAAAAAAGTCCCCAGTGATATGAAAGGCAATCTGATCAAGTCTTCATAAGAACAGAATGAATGTAATTACTTCATAATGTATTTAAAACCTTTGAACATGCTAACCTTAAGCTGTGGTATATATAATAGTTATAAGGGTTACCTCTATTTACATTTTTTACAAGTACAACAGTACTTCTGGTGGCATGTTTTGTGTCCCCCTCAGGAACTGCTCATTAGAAAATTTTCTATGTATTGTCCCCCCCAACAATGAGATGAAATTTTGGCCTATGGGCGTAGCTATTGTAGTACTGACCGAGGTGGGACGAGATTTAGCTATTGTAGTACTGATGGAGTTGTGAAGGGTGTAGTTATTGTAGTACTGACCGAGGTGGGACGAGATTTAGCTATTGTAGTACTGATGGAGTTGTGAAGGGTGTAGTTATTGTAGTACTGACCGAGGTGGGACAGGGTGTGGGTGTTGACATGGCAGGGCAGCAGGTGTGGAGCCTGGAAGTCTGCCTGTGGGACCTTGCGGTAAGAGAGCTTAAAGCCCTCCACCTTGCCCGGCTTGCTGGGCAGCTCCCAGAAGATCTGCACAGTCGTGGAATTGAGCACTTTGGTAAAGAAGGTGGGGGCGCTGGGCACTGAGGCAGTTTGGGAGCAGAAGGTGTGAAAGCACATGGAGAAGGATGCAAGGGCAGAAGAAAGACAGACAAAAAAGGAGAGTTCACGTAAGTATATATATACACACCACAGGAACACAAATCACAATTTAAACCCTCAGTGCAAATGAGTGCAGGGATTTTTCTCGGTGCACAATGACTGCATCCACCCACTAAACACAATCATCAACTCTCTCAAGCAAAGCAGACTCTCACTGACACCAGCTTTCTACTTACCGCCCCCTAGTGTCGTAACAATGACACTGCTGGACTTCTGGCTTGCTCCCAGTGGTGAGTAGGCTTTGAGGTAGATGGAGTAAGTGGTTGCAGACTCCAGGTTGTTGAAGTCATGGTGGAAGGTGGTCTTGCTTACGGCCTCCTGCAGCTCCTTAGTATCTGGTTCTGCGGTATGACACAGTGGCAGGTAGATACGCCTGTCAGCTAACAGTGCGGTGGCAGGAGTACAATCGTCTGATGAAAAGGCCGACAGACGATACTGAATCCTTGAGCAGAGTACTTAGCCTAACTGATTTCATTCACTTTCGTCTGGGGTTTTTCTCTCTTTCTTTCGTTTGTTTATTTCTGTCTATCTATCTATCCATCCATCCATCCTTCTATCTATCTATGTTTTATCACTATAGAGACTTAAGCTGTTCCAATAAACTCTGCATTTATCTCATACACTAAACTTGCATCCTGTCGTTATTCACAGCAGTTATTTCGTTCTCGGATACAGCTCCTGCGCCCCTTCACAGATCGCATATGTAATGATTGTGACGGCACGCCGGAGCGCAGGGACTCTCACCGCCGATCTTGCGGATGTGCAGCACGTATCCGATGATGCCGTCTGTGATCTCGGGTGGGGGCTGTGCCCAGCGGAGCTGCAGAGCCGTGGTGGACAACACGACGGCCGTCAGGTCCTGCGGGGAGTCAGGCAGCTCCTTGGCCAGCGAGACTGCCAGGCGGGCGCTGGCCTGGTTGGTGCCCGCGCTGTTCTCCGCGATGCACTGGTATATGGCCTCGTCTTCAGATGTGATACGCGTCACGGCAAGGGTGCTGAGGTACGGAATTACAAGCACGGGGAGCGAAGGAGATGCATCATAAGAATTGTATTAAACTGAAGTTAAATTATTTAATACTTTTGTACCTCTCCATCGGTAACCGAAGCATACAATATTATTGACACATTATTTTGTATTTTATGCAATAACAGATTTTTTAAGGACACCGGGTTAAAACTTGTACAGCGAACAACAGTGACATCGTGTGGCCAAGTAGACAAACTGTACTATTATGACTGAAACTATTAAAATAGCGTCAGTTCCTTACACTACATTTCCGAAATTATATATGCAGTAAATGGCAACCAGATCAAGTTGGCTGCTTGCTAAGAGATATCATTCATAAACACAGAGATCCTGACACAGCCAATCTCACAAAAAAAATAATTTTACAAGAGTTTTATTTTACAAGTGCGCTATTATCGCGCTCATTCACAAAAACTCTAATAAACTAAAAGTTATTAGTAAATATTTGGGCTACTGAGTGAATCATATGAATAGCAATCATAAAAAAGACTAAACCGACCCGCACTCTTGTCTCACACCCCCAAAGATCGCAATCTGCACAGTTTGATGAGCTGGTGTATCTAAATACTACGATCGTGCCCTATGCTGCTGACAGTAGGTCCCACCCACCCTTCCAGCACTATCCCGAGTGAGTGATTCTAAGACAGTATTTCTCTTAGGTGATTAACGGGATTAGGCTTTTAGTCAAATATGAAGAAGAAATCAGCTTAGACTCAAAGCTGATAGTCATGTTGTACCTGTTATTGTTAGTGATCTTGACATTGTCTCCTGGTGTCAGGATCTTTCCATTCTTCAGCCAGATCAGGTGAGGCTCTGGGACACCTTGAACCACACAGGTGAACACTGCACTGCCCCCTGCTGGCTTGGAGACAGACTGCGGCCATTGCAGGAACTCGGGGGGAGCTGAAAGTCAAAAATGTAGAAAACTAATGTCTTTACAGGGCATTGGAGAGACAAGAGTCGTATTTCGATGTGACATGATAGACAGAACCAGTATAGATGCCTGATAATTAACTAAAAAGTGCACACTGCAGTTCATACGCTACAAACCAGATGGCACAACTGAATGAACACAATGAATTTCCAGCCTCAGCACTTGCACCAGTGTTTGGGAGCCCCTGGCACTTCTGGTAAAAGCGAGAGGAACAGCCCAGAGGGATGAACACAGAAAGCTCATGCCAATGATGTGGCGTTTTTATAGGAGATAACTGTGTGAGGCGGGATAGCAGCTAAAGCAGAAAGTTAATCCATCCATTTTATTGCGAACTGAGCAGATTAGACACTGGCTCATGTTCACTTGCCCAGTGATGTGTAGGAGGAATCTGCTTAGAGACCAGTGTATCAGGCCAGTCAACATAATGAAGCACATCTCCCCAGCACGGCTCAGGATTTAACAGGAGACAGAAACTATCTTTCGGAGAAATATTTAATCAGAAAAGAAGGGCTAAAACCTATGCAAATGCATAACTAAACATATGGACAATCAGGTGTATTGGCAAGTCTCCCAGTCCGTCAGAGAGATCGATGCTATCAGGCCAGGCCACATTCAGGCCGCTGTCCAATCAGTGCGCCCACAAAGAACAGACGTGGGGGGTGTCAGGGCCCAGCCCAGTAGCCGTGAACATGGGCAAACCTGGATACAGCCCCCTGCTTTTGGCCTATTGAAAGGGCTGTGGGAAGAGGTCCGGGGGAGGGGTGATTTGGGGTTTCTAGGGGGTCAGGGTCAAAGGTCACCAAGAGGCTCCTTTCAATTGGGAACCATTAATCAGTCGCGCAATAACAGCTCTCATCAGCTGGGTTCCAATTCCAGTTATTAAGGGAAACATTGATTTTTGAGGCAAACACGATCCAGAAAGTGGTTCAATTTTACTAAACACTGCTCTCTTTTGGCCTTGGGTTTGAAATTATAGTGGATTTTGGACTTCAAGGCACTGGCTATGTAATATTCCATTTGCATACAGGAACCGCCGTTGCTATTTTAATGCTAATTGTAGCATTTCTGAAAATGTAGGCTTGCAAATGAGAAGCAGATTTCTGACAAAAAAGTAGAAAGGGGCTTTTTAACTGCACATTTATTTGTGTAATATCAGACAACAGTTTCTGTTTTATACCTAAACAACACTGAGCTTCTTTGACTACTGATCTCAGTTAAAAACACTGCAGTTGTTCACATATCATTATGCATCACAGTCTACAGCCTGTTGTGGACCGTACTTCCCTAACCTTGCTATACAGATAAGCTTCCCTGCTTTGCAAGCTGCACTAAAAATCAACATTCTCTGTAGAAATTCCTGGAGTTAAATATATACCTTAGTATGATCCATCCATCCATCTATCCATCCATCCATCGCATCATCATGGGATGTCATACTTAGTAGTATTCTAGTATTCATTTTCATTTAATGGTAATGAATGGAATATCTTTATCATAAATAATATCACTGTATCTTCTGTTACTGCACGTGACCCTTTCCGTCCGTCTTTACCCTCACCTCAGTTGCCTCCCCATGGTGGAGTCTCCCATAACAGAGCCATGACAGAGAATCCTTGTTTACGTTCAGAGATACCTCAGTCACTCTTTGAACCTGAAGGCCATGTGGATCATGTGGATGCTGAGGCCTTATCTTGCTGATCATATTGTCTGTTACAGTGCATTACTTTCCTGTTGTCCTTATTTGGAAGCCTGCAATTACTATTAATGCAGAACCACCATCAATATTATTGCTTAGTATCCCTCAGTACTGCTGTAACACCTTCCTTCAGAGGGCCTTATCTTCAAAGTGACACTATGACAGCCTAATCAATGAGCTTGGTGCAATAGTTAGTCACTAGAAGATCAGTGTCACTGGCTATAGCTGTAAATCTGTAGATAGCAGCTCCACCCTGAGCTGGGGCAGGAGGGCTGAGGGAGAGAGAGGCAGCAAGCTCACTGTGCTCCACAAGGAACAGGGAGCGTACATGTATAAAGCGCACAGCTGGAGGGTCACAGATCGGGGGCGCCATATTTACAAGGGAGGCAGCTAATACACGGGGATACAGCTGCGGAGAAGCCACTTTTTTAAAATAAGTTAAATAAGTTTAGTTAAATTAGTAAATAAGTGCTGCCAGGTTATGTTCCCAGTGAATGAATAGTAACAAGATAGTTATGGAGCAAAAGTTATACAAAACACTGCAGAACACCATATATATTATGGCTATATATGCACAGACTCATACACAGTGTCGCACACCACGTACTTCGCAATTTATGATAATTAACTATTTTGGAAAGGAGAGTTTGTGGCCAGTGGAGCTGGACTAATGCCTTCAAATAATGTTTTTTTTCCATTGAAATGCCCGTCTTAAGGGCTCTGGACAGTCTGTGACAAAGGGCAGCCTGTTCTCCAGCTGCCAAAGGTGACCAGCAGTGCTTTTCGGCAGCTGCATGCGCTGTTTGGGTCACAGATCAAAGGGTAGCTAAGGCAGTGTCTGGTCACTGCAAGCAAGTGAGGAGAGGCTTCATGTCCTTGGCAGTCCGTACCCTCCATTCCTTAACAGTTCAGCTGCAATTAAAAGTATATAATATGCATGTTTATTGCCTGTTTTTATAGACCAGGAACCCCACTGAAATAATTAATAATGTGGTGATCCTAAATTCTGATATATTATGCAATCAATATGTAGTTATCCAGAGGTACATAATATGTTTTTTGGCATACTTAATGTAGTAAACACAATTTTATTTTCTTTATTTACTTCCTCTGATAATATAAATGTTATAATAATTATTTAAAACGGATTTGGCTGCTTTTTTAAAGAGCGTCTGCTGTCAGACACAATGACCCTTCTTCCTTTGTGTCCGTCCCTTATTGGTCCTCAGCTTCCCCCCCAGCGTGACCACCAGCTGTGAAAAAAAGCCGTCCCCGTGGGCCAGGGTGTCAAAGGGGAGTGGGGGACGTCCACCTTCATCTGTCAAGGTCCATCAATCTTCTCAGCAGACCCAGCCGGACTGAGGGCTGCGGGTGCCTTCCCTGGGCCCGGCTGGCCCCGCCCACCTCTCTTGTCCCGCTGAGGGAAGGTCAGGGGTTAGAGGTGAAAGGTGCCCCTTTGCTCGACACGCCACCCCATCGCCTCTCACTCCTGTGCTTCAAGTCATTTTGCCTTCCATTGTCTTGTCGCCTTGCATCTGGTCTGGACGCTACACACGCAAGCTGGCCTGTGCCACGCCTTTTAAACCCCTCCCAACACCACCGCACAGGTTCAAGACCAAGGCAGCAGGCTGGGCCAGGCCCGGGGGGCACAGGGGGCAGGGTGAGAAGTGTGTGAAACGGCCGACCTCGCTCCCTCCCTACACCCCCCCAGATCGCGGGGCAAATGAACAAAACCTGACTCAGACTGATACTCATTTGGTCATTTGGATACAGAAAAAAGTGCAGAAACTAACAGGTTTTCCCAGCTTTGTCCCAGGGACCATCTGGAAGCCGACATGACCAATCAAACATACCTCATTCCATACAGAGAGGAGGAGCTAAGATGGACATGCAGAGACATCCTATGGACACTCTGTGCATCAGCATTGACCAGGCTGCACTTCCTGCGATGATAATGTCAGTGCGATTCGAGGCTCATAAGCAGGGACGATTGCAGTCACACTCAGTACATTTACATGCCCAGCTAAGTCGAGCTACGGTTATAGCTCGACTAAGCCATTTAATGGGACTACTGGCCTTGTCCCAGTACATGTGCGGGAGTGGAACCGATTGATTGACCAAAGTATGTCTGACTCCGCTACAGTAGGTGGCTTCTTTCAGCTTGTTAGTATTGGGCTTTGTCCGGCTGACCTATTACTGACTGGATAGTATATGTGTGTCTGGAGTGATTCTGGAATCAGTACCCTCGTGCGTAATGATGGGACAGGAGCCTGGAGGTAAACAGCAATGTGGAGAGGAGCTTTAGTGTAACAGCCTGGAAGGGGGGTGGGAGTGTAACCAGATGGCACTATGGGTAATCAGTGACAACTGGAAGGGGCACAAAAGGCCCAAAGGCAGGCAAGACACGTTCCAGAAAACGGCAGAACCCAGACTCTTTGTCAGCCTCCAGAAATCAATCAATAAATGAATGAATATGTTTAGCAGCAACTCAGCGGAGCAGCCCATCCTACCCAATGGCTATCGATTGGTGAGGTCAGGTCAGCTGACAGAGGAATGAACAGACATGCTGAAATCCTCAAACGTGAAACTAATACACATATACATTTTGTAATACATATTAGTGCTACTTTCTAGAGAGACATACAGTACTGGGCAAAGGTCTTAGACAGTCAGAAATAATGTCTAAATGATCTTCATGTTGGTATGAAACTATGACATTATATCTGCCAAAGTGTGTCAGCTTAGCCATTACAAAACCTCTCCTAAAGTCACCACGGTATTTTCAGTAACCATATAATACACCAATGTATTTTTTCACTCGACCATTAGCGCACCTTGTTTGGTTAATTAATACCTCATTGAGTTATTTTAACTAACTGAGTAAATTATGTTAGCTGGTGGTGAAATGAAAAAAAATATATACATGGAATGGCTGAGGTGCCCCTGAGTAGCTAGTAAGGTTTGGGAACTGAAGCGATGTTCGGCTAGCCATCCAATTGGATACTAGTAAATGTTTGAAGAAGGGAAGTCGTTGGCTTTTACTGGCATTTTATGAAGCTCCAATTTCTGCTTTAAAGTGTGAAAATACCATGCAATTACTCTGTCAAGCAGATTTTGAGCTTTGACAATAATATTACTAAAACTTTTAAATACACACACACAAACACACGTGCACACATGCACATATATACAGTATGGCCGCATTCACAGTCTCACACTGTAATATAAAGTGGGTACATTAACAGACAGCGTGAGGTAGTAGATGGACTTTCTGGAGTCCTAGCAGTGTTACTGCAGCCTATGAGGTCTATTAGCTGGGCCCAGCTGGAACCCCTATCAGTATATGGGTAATTATGCAGTGGGAGGTGGAGGCGGAGCCTCCGGTCTGAGATGCTGTAAAGTCCTATATGATGAGGGGGATTGGAGACATGTCCAATTACAACACAGCTTATAACACAGTCTGCTGGCTCAGGCTCCGCCCCCATTCCCCCAACCTCACCCCTGTACTCATTACAACCCTCCGGCCACATACATGCATACATAAACACAGCCACGGGCACTGCGCATCTGTCCATTTCACGCTCTGTTAGGTGCTCTGTCCTGCTGATAGCAAACCCCACTCATCATGAAACTGATAGAAATGGGAGGAGCTTAGCTGTGCAACGGGAGTGGTTATTACCAGTATGAACCAATCAGAAGCACACAAATCTGACCTCACCTCTGCAACACCTTTCAGGTGACAGGCAGGGTGAGGATAAAATGACTGCATGAGCAGCAGGTAGCTCAGTGAACCAACCTAAAAGCTCAAGTCACACATGAAGTGCTGCTTTTGTATGTTTAGACAAGATGGGTAACCTGAATTCTTCATTTAAAGCGATGCCAAAGCCTAGATGTTTAGATACAAGGAGAGAGGTACATATATAAACACCATTTAAGCATGCAAACCATAAAATGACAATAAACTCTTCATACAAGTCAAGGGAGAGCATTAAGGAATGTGCAAGAAACCAGCCAGTCCCCATAGCTCAGCCTTGCCTTGCCGAGCACGCTCACCTTGCACCACGAGCCGGCCTAGGGCGGTACGCCTCATCCTGGTCCCGGGCCGGTTGGCAGCACACACATAGACACCCGAGTGCTGCAGCGACACGTCGGAGATCATGAGGTTGCCCGTACCCAGCACCTGGATGCCTTCCACGCCAATGGAGCGTCCGTCTGTGGACCAGCGGGAGGTACCATTGTAAGGGGTAAAGACCAGAGTGCGCCCTCATGCCCAGATTCGGCATTTAATGCACCCATGTATAATAACCGCTATAGATATTACTCATATCACACTGGCAGACTATTCCCAGTATTGTACTTACGCGGCAGTTTTCATATACTTAAAGTGCTTTGCAGACGATTCAAAAACAATATACAATTGCACAAAATTACGGAATGAAAATACAGTATTAAGTATCATCTGTGACTAATTACTGGGAAGTAAGAGGGAGCTATTCAGTGCCAAGTAATATATGCAGGGCATATACATGATATCGTTTGTATTGACATGCATAGATCCTGACTGGTCAGAATCTGTAGATCTGTGTGTGGGTCTAGATTAGAGTCAGTTGGTCCGAAAAGTATTGTAAGGCCCTGTGGGTCCAAAATGGTCTTTAGTATATTAGATGGTCTGTTGTTGTGTGTGTGGGTCCTGACTGTTCTTCAGCTTGGGATTTGGTGCGGGATACCGTACCCAGTCGACTCCAGGACACAATGGGCCGTGGATTTCCGGTAGCGATGCATTCCAGGATGGCCGTCTGGTGCACAGTGAGGGTTAGGTTCTGGGGCCCTGAGAGGATCACGGGCTCCTTATAGATCCGTGAGGCTGTGGCTGCACAGAGGGAGGCGCTCATGAGGCTCACAGAAACTCCATCAGCTTATGATAAAAAGTTCTTTGTACAAACTGCACTGTACAGCTATAATACTCTACACTAATACTAACCATACTAACGACCTCTATCCATATCCTGGAGTATAAAACTAAGTTGACTGACAACTTGAATTAGTGGCGGAACAACTATACACTGGGGCCCGGGGCAAAAATGGACCATGTCCCCCTCTTTCCAAAGGTACACCTAGGCCCTGCCTATGCCAGATGCAACAGTTGCAGATGATGAAATTTAAGTAGCCTCCAAATATCATACCCATCATGCACTGCAGTAGTTGGCAAATTCCACATACATACGTTTTTCCTTAAATGCATGCCTTGAGAACATAGCTTGACTACAAAACATTACAAACTGTTACATTTCAAAATTGTTTTAAGTATTAAAGTTCCAAATATTCTTGTGTTATGACTCCCACCATAATGAGATTGCATATATAAAAATCAGGGGTATAAAAGTATCATGTCAGTTTTCCGTATAATATGAATGGTATCAGCACCGTTATCCTCCCAGATGTTCTGCATGTATGTGAGATTTAAAGTCAGAGGAGGCCATTGAGGTTACTAGGGGGGCCTGGGGCAGTTGCAGGTCTAGTCTGTCCCTGGTTGGAATGAGTATTATACTTTCAATAATTTCCATAACACAGCCATGAAAGCCAGCTCTGAAGACTCACCACGGCCCTGCTTAGGGCAAGGGTTATAGAATATGTGTGTATAGGTAGATTGTTCAATCTTGTAAAATGATGCATACTGTATATAACATGAAAAATCTGGACCTTTTGGGCTCCTTATTTTCCAGGTTCTCATACAGAGAATCCCCAGGTTATGAACAAGATCTGTTCCCGAAATCTGTCTTTAAGTTGAATTTGTAGAACATTAAGTCAGAGCATTAATAAAATAAGTACACACTGTACTGTACTATATTAGCTGGGCCCAAACAAGCGGCGCAATGTTTGCACGTCTGTATTAAACTCAAATTTTTAATATACTGTAATAGGCTCTATGGCAGTCCGTTCGTATGTAGTTGTCAGTGAGTCGGACGTTCTTAACCTGGGGACTGCCTGTATATGTAATTCTGTTAGTTCAGGCCAAAGCCTCTTGGAGCACTGAAGTGTTGTTATGTATATCACATATATTATAAATTAACTGGAAACTCTAATCCTATACTGTATGTAGTCTGGATTAAGACAACTCACTGGTGACATTGAGTTGGGCTTCGTGACTGTAGCGCGTGTTGGCAATGTTGGATGCCACACAGCGGTACAGCCCGGCATCCCCCTGCTGCACACCTGTGATCTGGAGGATACCTGCAGGAAGCAGAGTATACCTGGACAGGAAGTGAGGTCATAGGTCAGGCTAAACAACAGTCTATACAATACAGTAAATTTTATTGCCATTAGGTGCATTTTCTCTGTGTTCTTTGGATTTGTCTGTCCTTACACAAGGATATGAGATTCTAAATATTTTGTTTTTAACTATATATGTGTAAATGTGTATGTGTGTGGGGGGGGGGGAGGGTGTCAGATATTTATTACATTCTGGGGACCAAATGTCCCCACAATTCAATTTTATACAAATCTGTTACTGCAATCAAAAAACTAAAAATGCCAAAAGACTTGTAATTTGTTTGGTTACTTATGGTTAGGGCTGGGTAGGGTTAAGCTTGTCATAGTTGGGAGTGAGTGAGTGAGTGAGTGAACCAGACCAGAATGATTCCAGAATGATTCTGCTTCTGGTCTGTGTGTGTGTCCTTGGCTGTATATTTTGAGTATATGCAGTGCTGTGTATCTCTCAGGATACAGTATTTTGGTCCTGGCTATTTTTGCTGTCTTTGTGTGTGCGTGTGTGTGATCACTGTACCTTGTGTCCTGATGCTGTGTGTGTGTGAGCACAGTACCTTGTGTCCTGAAACTGTGTATGTGTCTGTGACCACAGTACCTAGTGTCCTGATGCTCTGTGTGTGTGTGTGCGTGTGTGATCACAGTACCTTGTGTCCTGATGCTGTGTGTGTGTGAACACTGTACCTTGTGTCCTGATGCTGTGTGTGTGTGAGACCACAGTACCTTGTGTCCTGATGCTCTGTGTTTGTGTGTCTGTGACCACAGTACCTTGTGTCCCGATGCTGTGTACGTGTGTGATAACGGTACCTTGTGTCCTGATGCTGTGTGTGTGTGTGTGTGATCACAGTACCTTGTGTCCTGATGCTGTGTGTATGCGCATGTGTGTGATCACAGTACCTTGTGTCCTGATTCTGTGTGTGTGTGTGTGTGTGATCACAGTACCTTGTGTCCTGATGCTGTGTGTGTGCGCATGTGTGTGATCACAGTACCTTGTGTCCTGATGCTGTGTGTGTGTGTCTGTGTGTGATCACAGGACCTTGTGTCCTGATTCTGTGTGTGTGTGTGTGTGTGATCACAGTACCTTGTGTCCTGATGCTGTGTGTGTGTGTGTGTGTGATCACAGTACCTTGTGTCCTGATTCTGTGTGTGTGTGTGTGTGATCACAGTACCTTGTGTCCTGATGCTGTGTGTATGCGCTTGTGTGTGATAACAGTACCTTGCATCCTGAGTGCCCAGCACTGTGCGGTTCCTCTCCCAGGTGATGGTGGCTTCTGGGACCCCGTTTACCTGGCAATGGAATCGGGCCACGCCTCCCACTTCTACTAACATTGACTCAGGATGGGTGTGAAACTTGGGCAAGGCTGGTAGAGATTCAAGAGACATGGGGAGGGGGTGACATTCTAAAACAGTGTACAGCAGTGTCCATTTCTTATAATCATTAGTTAAAACACATTTAACACACATTTGTCCTACATTTGGCTTCACAATGTGAGGAGTGAGATGTGACCAAACAGACCCTCCTGTCATTACTGCGGATCCTTACTCATGTCTGATGATCTCCTGAACATATGGAGGGTCCTTTGCTTCCGCACTTTCACAATCAGGGGTCTGATGTAATCCTAAGAATAACTTTCACAGGGCTGAGAAATATTTAAAGGCTAAAGTTCCCCAGCAGGGTTCCCCAATTTCGGTCCTAGACCAGCACCATTTGCATATCTCCCCGCTCAAACACACCTTAATTACCTAATTACCACATTTACCGGGTGTGTTTGAACAGGGAGATCTGTAAACTGTGTTGGATTCTGGCCCTCCAATTTTTTCATCCCAGATGAAAGAGACTGAAATATTATGCAGACAAACACATGGAGGGACCCTAATAACTTTGTCCCTCTCATAATCAATAATGGGGGAGGGGGGACTTTAAATGAAAGCGCATTGCCATGGTAACCTCTGGCCTGAAGGGAGCATGGTTTTTGCATGGTCATAATTCTGCTGGATTAATCATGCGCCCCCCAACTGCTTTATAGGTTTGTAGAGAGATGGTGCTGTTCTTTGAGTAAATCCCCCCACCCCCCCCCAGAAGGGATTTCAGGGGGGATGCTGGGAGTTTATGGAAAAGCAACATAGACGATCGGGACAAAAGCCCTCAATGACCAGAAAGAGGGTGCTGCTCTTTAGGCTGGTATAACAGCCAACTCACCCCTCATAAAAATGAGCATGAATGAAGTTTTTTTTAAAATAATGCTTTTTTCATCAAAACATGCTGAACATTGATTATTTTATTAAATCTATCTTGCTCGTTTTACGAAGGGCTGATTCCTGAGATGACTGTTTAAGTGTTTATTATCCAGATTCATGCCATGTTCATTTAGTTAGTTTATTTAACAAATATAAGATGATATTTTACAGAATTGAAATCCCCTCATCCCCTACCAGGTTGACCCCTCCCCACTGTGACCCTTAACAGGACAAGCAGAATGGGCTTGGATGGCTGGAAGGATGGATGGGCATACGGGCCTTGTAAAGGATGGAAATCAGCAGACTGTATCACTGCCATAAAAATAATGGAGTTGTATAGCAGTGTTTCCCAAGCCGGTCCTCCGGGACACCAAGGGGGACCGGGAGCTGGGAGCAGTCCTACCAGGAGCTGGGAGGGAGCAAAAACGTGGACAGCCTGGGGATCCCCAAGGACCAGGTAGGGAAACACTGTTGTAAAGACCTGAAAACCTGGAGTCCCCCCCCCACCCCCACCACTGCAAAAGAGCTCCACACTCACATGCGATCTGGACCCGGGCTTTGCGGCTGACTAGCATGCCGAAGCGGTTCTGAGCAGCACAGTCGTACTCGCCGGCATCCGCCTCGCTGCTCTCGCCGCGTTTCTGGAAGTTTCTGATGAGCAACGTCCCGTTGGCAAGCACGCTGACCCGCTGCCCCGTGGGCACTGGCACCCCATTGCGCCGCCAGGTGATAGTGATGGGCCCCTCCCCCTCCACCTGACAGTCCAGATTAAGGGGGCGGTCCCTCACTGCGATGATGTCACTGGGCTCCACCAAGAAGGCCAGCTCTGAAGCTCTGCTCGTATCTGCCAGGAGAGGAGACACAGGTCAGTGTCATCAGCAATGGCAGATGCTGTAAAAGATGGTTAGCTGAGGAAGGTGATGATGATGATAATGATTATGATACGGAAGACATGGAAAATGTCATTAGAAGGATAAGTGTCAAAAATAGTCCAAGTCATATAGTATGAAAAATAAAAATGCATATGGTAAGGATAAAAGTAGTCTTGGCCTCTCCATTTTCAGAAAACCTTTAATCATCTAGAGAATTATCACACCTTTCATTCAATATTTTTGCCTAATGCTTTCTATTGTTGTTGTAGAATGACTTATACATTTACTTTTCATTTGTTTAGCAGATGCTTTCACCCAAAGCAACATACAGCTGAGACAGCAGGGTCAGCCAATCCCAGGAACAGCTGGGGGGGGGTATGGGCCTTCCACAGGGGCCCAACGCCAAAATCAGAAGGAAACATTCACTACTAGCCAAATGCACGTGGGCTTGCTCATGATTCACACCCAGGAACTCTCCCATCCTAAACGAGACTCGTACCCCTAGAGCAGCGTTTCTCAACTTTGTCCTTGGAGACCCCCAGACAGTCCACGTTTCTGCTTCTTCCAAGCTGGTAGACTATCGAGGGATCTCTGAGGACCGGTTTAGGAAACATTGTCCCAGAAGAATAAGCTTCCTCAGGTTATTAAAAATCCAGCTTGGCACAACCAACAAAACCTCTGTAGTTCATCCAGATGACTTCTTTGGTTGACCCCCTTCCCCCCCAAACACTGACATGTCTCACACCCTATTGTTGCTAAATCGGATCAGGAACCTTTTTCCACTGGTCCACCTTGTATACCCAGTTGCAACGAGCTGCTTGACTGATTCGCACTGAGTTTTCATGCTATGCTAATTTCACAGGCTGGCTTGACATGGGGTCAGATGTGCAATTGTGGCGTTTGTGCTTGATGGAGGTGCAGTGGAGGATAAGACTGAATATGTGGAATGTGTGTGTGTGGGGGGTGCAGAATCATCAGGGCAGATTTGCAGCTGGTATTTCCCCTGTCTGATTGATAGCTTTCTTAGTCTCAGATCTGGGACACCTCTGAACCACACACACACCCACACATGCTCAAACAATTGGTTGAGAGCCACTGAGCCTTGGCGGCCAGCACAATGAAGGGTTGGGAGAGGGGTCAGGTTAGACTGACTCCTATTGAGTTTGGTGGGAGAGGGACAATGGCTCAATGACGGCCTCCCCTCCCCAAAACTCCCCTTCGCCATCACACTACTCTGAAACAACCATCTGCCCCCTGCACTCCCCATTCCAGCTTTTCTTTTCAGTCCAGCTTGGAGGTCACTTTCCCATGCTATTAGATCACTCAAACTTTGCCCTTGGTCCCATCTCAAAGCCACCCCCCCCCCCCCCCATTTTGGTCAATCCTGACCTGCTCAATGTCCAACTCCTCTCTCACAGCTGTTGTGGGGGGCAGGGTTTGGAGCAACAAGAAAAAGAAAACTCAGCTGAGTGATATTTGCTCTTAAACTTGACCATTGAGATATGAGTCTGTGAGGATTTTCCATCATTGTGCTATTCAGCTGGGTGCACTTCCTAACACCTACAATACATTCCTGCATCTCTCGACTTCCTTCTCCCCTCACTGGTCCCTCAGCTACTTCCTTCTGCTTCTACATCCACAAGCATCCACCCGCCCGAAACCTCGAAGCCGAGCCTGACCCATTTTCTTCAAGATGCAAGATGCAGAGCCAAATGAATTTCATTACAGTATCCGTTCGTTTCCACTCCTTTTCAAGCATAAAACTATTACATATAGCTATTACAGTCAACCTGTCAAAAGCTTCATGAACTTGCATACCAAACCACCTGTCAGCCAATTCAAAATGAGGAGTCATTTTGAACTGTCAGAAACACAATTGAACTTCCACTGGTGAATGCGCTAATTCAGAGGTTCCTTCTAACATGAATAATTATTAGTATCTATAGATTACTGGAAGTGTAACTGTATGTGTGGACATATACTGCTCAGGCAGGTATTTCTGCTGGAGAGGAATGCCTTCTTCTGTGGTGATCTGTGATGTCACCAGCAGCCCTGCCCGTCATTTGCATGGCTGATACATCCCGACCTGCAGCACCCGCAATGGCCGGCTTGATTAAAGCAGCCCTTTAAAGCCGTGCGCCTCTCTCGTGCTCCCTGCTTGTGCAGACACGTCTCTGCTTAGCCAAACCTGTTTAAGGACCTCTGTGGGCCTGGGTGCGACCCCTCCCCCTCCATCTGTGCACGAACAGAGGTGATCAGAACAGAAGGAGCCAGGACCACCCCCACCCTCACTAGGCTGTGACCCCAACCCTTCAGGGGTCATGAGAGAGTTGGTGGGGAAGATGGGGCGGTAGGCAGCTTGTGTCCGGCCACCGAAGCCCCCGCCACGGCCCCCGCTCCCATTGTCCCCCTGGGTGCCCATGAACCCTGCAGCCCATTGTGGCCACGGCACTAAGCCATCTACCAAAGTGAAAGGGGGTCCGGAGAAACCAAGAGAAAGCAGACGTGAGCAAATCCCTTCATTGACTGGAGCCTATTCGAGTCCCCCCCCCCCCATCCCTATGGCCTTCTGGGTGTGAAAGGGGAAGCCAGCAAACCTGGACTAGGATCTGAAACTGAGAAAAGCCCTCATGACAAGCCAGCAGGCTCAACATATGCAGCACCTGACGGGGTGCACCTGTATGTGAGGGACAGATGGACGATGACATCCGCCTACGGTAAATGTACCGGTTAATGGCCAAGGCGTGATGTCACAGTGAGCTTGGAGGCTCCCGGCATCACCCAGTGCCACAGCTATGGTAAATTATAGCACCCCAAAGGAATTGTGGGTAAGATGGGCATAACATCAGATCTGGCAACTATGAACGGTTGCATTTGCACATTCATATTTAATATTTCATGTCTCATTTTCAAAAGTATTGGTTTCTGAATCCCGAGCTGGTTTGTCGAGTTATTATTTTCACGGGTGACGAGTATTCATTATAATTCAAATTTCAGGGACCAAGGAAACAGGACAAAAGATGCAAAAGGCCGACTGAAACTTACTTTTTTTTCTTTCTCCTCAAAGACATATCGCTGGCCCATTGAGACCCCCCCACCCATTATCTCCATTACAGCGGCAGGAGGCCCAGCATAAACAATGGCTGAATGTGAATCGTGGGCAGAGGGCGACACACAAGGCCCGGCTTGGGGGGGCTAGCGAGAAACGAAGGCCCAGGGGCCACGCTTTTGTTCCGCTAATGGGAGTTAAACTCCCCCCCCTTGTCGGCCACTAAGAACCCTTAAAAGCTTAGCACAAACATGTTCTCCCAACCTGGCCAGTGCTTGGTGCGGCCCATTGTTTAAAGGCCGCCCGTCATTAACTCGCACGTGCCAAGTTCAAAGCCACATAAACAACTGCTTCCAATTACGAGGTAAACAAATGGACGCCGGGGTTTGCTCCTTCCACCACTGCAAAGCCATTTCAGGCTCAATTAGTTGCTCAGTAGTTTATCACTTCCTTACAATTAACACTGCTCTGCTCAGCCTGTGAAGTCCTGCACCAATCAACACCCCAAACCCGATTTGCTGATTAGCTGACAAACATGTCTCCTCCAAATATAACCAGCTGCCAGCATTTCAAAGTAAAACGGTAGATAACTTCAAGGATTGTGTCAGCTGCATTTCAATAATCACCAAGACAAATTAAAAAACAACAAAATAGATTTACTTCTTATATATGGGCAAGAATGTAGAGGTATTGATTACCTGCTTGTAATTAATAACTATGGGTAAGTATGCATACTGACTACCTTCCTGTTGCTAGTAACTTGACAGTAGGTCAGTGTCTCTCCAAGGACAGAAAACAGATTTGATGAAAAGAAAACAGTGAACGACACACTGATTTAACGTGCTAAGACTTCCTGCCATGGCCTTGTGCGTCTGTATGTACACACATGCCTCCACAATTTGATAAAAACCTATTATTTTGACCTATAATCTGTGAATGCAAAAAAACTAAAAATGCCAAAAGTCTTGTCTTTTGTTTGTTCACTAACGGTTAAGGTTGGGTAGGGGTTAAGGTGGTCATAGCTGGGATTAGGGTTATAACCAAAGAAATGAATGGAGAGTCCCTGCAAAGATATAGATCTGTTTATGTTTGTGTGGTTTCCATGTCTTCAACATGTTGTGTGAGGTTCTTCCAAGCATGCCAGTTTCTTCACATCCATTGTGTGTGAGTGTGTACCCTGTGATCTACCTAGGCTGCCACTTTCCTTGTGCCTTAAACTTCCTGGGAATATAATCCAAGCTCACTGATTTTATTACCTGGATGCACCTATGTTTGCCAACAACCAAAGACATTCATTTTCATGGGCAGCACTTTTCAATGAAACCGTCACCTATATTTATTAGGCTGTGCTACCCTCATTTAGCAGCTGTGCTTGATTGCAGTCTGATGAAAATGCAAGAGCCTGCTCTTTGATTAAAAGATTGCAGTTAAAGGTTTCTCCATTTCTTAGATTACCTGTGGGACACGGCCATCGCTTTCGTCAGTGCACCTGCACTCTCATGTTTACGACTTGGCAACTATGCTCACTTTCTCGGGACTGTGGATAAAAATATTTTGAATTGTGAAGATGATCATGCAGGCTCTTGGAATATAATTCATAAAATATCAATTAATTGACACAACAAACATAATAATTGACCCCAATAAAAATAACATGGCTGCAAGCACCGACAGATACTAGAATCATAACAGTTCAGCACAATACCTTAAATCAGGTGGCAAGAATCTGCAGTTCCTCACCATACTGGACATTTATCTACACCCCACAAATACTATAAAAGGTATCAACAGTGTCTACATGAAATTAATTCGTTTGATATCAAGAAACTGGCTTGTCCGAATAACATGAGCACTACATTGGTGTAGGTGTTGCCGGCTGAGCACTGGACATGTGGTTAATATCTATCAGCCCTAAATGTACTTATAACAGTAATACTATATTGATCCCCATGGTGAAATTCCCTTTGCCCCATCTAGCTTTCCATACAGGTGAGAGCAAGCTTTGGGAGGGAGGGGTCAGAGTGAAGGGGCAGCCACCTTGTGGTGCCCAGGGAGCTGGCGGTTAAGGTCTTTGCATAAGAGTCCACGGACTGTTTAAACGTGCTTCTCTGGATGTTCTGATAAAGTCCTAAAACTGCTTTGAACGACAGTTGACACAACTCCTTGTATTTACTGGAGGTTAACCTCTACGATGCCATGAATCCAGATGGTTAGAGCATTATATAAGTCGACTGGTCCTTAATCTAACAGGAAGCTATGAATGAATAGTGGCCCAAGATATGAGAAGCTTACTTCTCTGCAGGACATGCTAATCCTATAACTGCCTCTATTGAGCCCCAGCTACACGCTGCAAATGATAGTCTAATCCATTTTCCAGCAGCTCCCCCTAGGAACAGAACCTCAAGGAGCAGGGAGAAAAAGTGAGCTGAGTACTGGTTTGGGGATGTGACCACTGAACACATCTGTGGCTGCCTACTGTATCAAGTTAAAATACTAGCAAGACATTCAACAGCTGCTACTGTGGTTAATAAGGATGTGATGACAACCCATTGGTTGACACATCTTTAATGAATGAATGTTATATTTATATAGCACTTTTCAAGACACCAAAATCACTTTACAGAATCAATGGGGAGCCGCTTCAACCACCACCACTGTGTAGCCCCCACCTGGATGATGCGACGGCAGCCATTCTGCGCCAATACGCTCACCACACAGTAGCTAAGGTGGTGATGGGGCAGGAGAGAATTCACCAATTAGATACATGGGATGATTAGGAGGCCAGATTCGAAAGGGCCACAGTGGGCAATTTTAGTCAGGGCTTTGGGGAGCCACCCCTACCCTTTAAAAAAGGTACCCAGGGATATTTTATGACTACAGAGAGTCAGGACCTTGCTTTTACATCTCATCCAAATGTTGGTCCCATTTTTACAGCACAGTGTCCCTGTTACTGCACTGGGGCATTGGAATCCACGTTTGTCCACACCAACACCTTTTCCAGCAGCAGCCCAGCTTTCCTAGTTGGCCTCCCATCCAAGTACTGGTCAGGCTCAACCCTGCTTAACTTCAAGTGGATTACCTAGTCTCAACTGCACATGGTATTGCTACTGACAGGAATAAACCATCATTCATTTATTCATTCATTCATTTATTCATTTCCTGTACCGGCTTGCCCTTGCTTTGGGCACAAGACAAGGAATAACCCAGGATGAAGCACCAACACATCTCAGGACTTTATTGAACCAAAAAAATAAATGTAGAAAACACACTCCTACAAAGTTAAGGAAAATACTCGAGTAGGGTGGGGGAGGCATGTGGTTTCGTGGGTTAGGGTGCTGTGGCTGCGATTGTCACTGTTATCTTTCTGCTGGGCTCGTAAGCAATGCCTCTAACGCTAATTGGACTGTCTGACCCTGCTTTCTCACTTATACATTAGCAGCTGCCAAATAAAAAACATGATTTTATGCATAAATAAAAACTTTGCATGAGACACAGTCAGACTCCTTTGCTTTGACCAGGTTTGTTCCTTAGCCCGCTGAGACACCTTGCACACATGGAAATGGCATGTGGAAGCTGGGGGGTGGGAAGGGCTTGGGAATGTGGCTCTGGGCAGCTGTGTGGAGATTATAACCCCCCCCCCCCAATGAGATCTACATCAGAAGGGCCTCATGGAAGACACCTGCAGTCATAGGGAAATGAAGGTGTGAGTTTATGCTTGGACGGGGGGAGGGGGCCAGACTGCCATCATTGTCCACCCCCCCCCACCCTGCTTCGCTGCTGACCATGAAGCAGGAGAACAGGGTCTGTGTCTATAAGCCTCTGCCCCCTCGCCCCCGTTCACACATCTCCACTCGTCCTCCACAGTGGGAAACTTGCACACCCTCCCATTCCACATGCAATGCTAAAGCTGGTTCTTGGGTGGGGGGGGGGTTGCCACAATAATTGAGTTACTCTTTATTCAACATATAGGCAAAAATCTTAAGGTTGAAGAATCTGGTTAAGGTACTAGGGCTCTGATGAAGAGGTCGAAGCTTGATTTCCAGGAGACGACTTTCTGTTATACCTTTGAGTGCGGTTCTGAATCTCGACTGCTTCAGTGTAGGCAATGTAAGTAATAAGCATAATGTTAAGTAAAATGTCCTCAGTTTACATTACATTAGATTACAAGTGTGCCGCTCTCAGCCAGATCTGACTACCTGATTTCGAAGAGGCAAAACTGGGAGAGTTGGCATTGTTATAAAGTCTGAATACATAATCAGGTAATTCGGTGCCTGCTCTTCTGTATTTGCAATAGTTTTTTAGAAATTCAATAGCATATAGAGGTTAATATGTTGAACTGGGAGCTCAGCTTGGCTAATATTCAGTAAGAACAGCATATGACTGACAGCTGTTCAGTCAGGGAAGATCTGATGGCCTTGTCATCACCACCCTGAAATGGAGCAGCCAGGCTTTCAGTGCTGGGGAAACCAAAGATACGACAGAGGGACCCAAATCCAGTCTGACACAGAACCTGATTCTCATTCTAGTTCAAGAAAGTTGACAGTTTAATTTTGAAAACCATACCTAAAGTCCACACTTTATTCCCAGCATATACTGTAGTTTTAATGAGTCTAGTATTCTTAAAGACAGTGCCATTACGTCAATAGTGCTGTAATCAATTACAGTAACCTAAGAATTACTGCCTAAATGAGCATATAAGTGTTTTTTTTTATTATTATTTTTTTGAAAATGACCAGTCAAGCACCAATCAAGATTTTGTCGATATTTCAATTTGTTTTCATATCCATAATTTTATTTTATGCCTAATGTTGTACAAATTAAATTAGGTTTATTTAAAGTACTATATAATGTTTATAGAATGTGTGGTTCGCAATGAAAATGCCCTGTTCATCATTACTCTAGGTTCAATGGCCGTGTTAATTAGGTCTAATTAGCCTCATTCAACAAGAAGTACAGCAACTACATTTATACTGTTTTCATCAGTAATTGGCCTGATTATACGGAGTTTTGCCCTCATTAACCAATGCTCGAATTGTTTAAAAGGGAAATGAATAGCGGGGACACCCACCAACAAAATATCAACGGATAAATAACAATGAATATGCTAATTTGATTCATTCATATAAGATACCAGATATTCATTCATTCACCTAAGACAAAACTAACATTACATATACAGACATTTACAACTGTTTATGGTGTGAAAAAATAAACCCAGCGTTACAGAATATAACGTGACCCTTAACCCAGGTAAAGACTTTATTCCTTTCAACTTATCGGGCAACTTTTGGTTGCGGACGATACATCTTGATGTTTGTGAACAAATCCGAATGATTTTATTTATCTAGATAAGATTGTCTTAATAAAAGCAAAAAAGGACCAAAACGAATATATATTCCTAATCGGTCTAGAGAAAACTATTTATCGGGTAAAAATATTTGTCAGTAAGGTAAGTGCGGGTGGAAGATGTATAGAAAATAAAATTTAACCAACAAAGTCCAAATCTATCTTACACCACCCTCTCTGAGAATTAAAGAATTCCAATACAATAATTATACCCAGACACTTAATATATTGTGGTTAATAGACTATTTGATATGAACAATATAAATGGGAATGCAGAAAAACACCGATTCACCTTCTTTTAAACAGACTACAAATCATCCACCGTGACTCTCCAAAAACGTTCACCAAAATATGAAATTTACACCCAAACCAAAGGATCATGCACGTATATAATTCATTTTATATGTGTTGCATTATTATTTGCAGAACAGGTGAAACAGTCATATAAAATTAAATCTAAATATGACATAACATGTGGCAATAGCCACTCAGTTTACTTTTTCTATATTCCTGTATCATTGTATTGTATTAATAGTGCTTAAATCATATATCATTAATTGCATAGCAAGTGTACTGTTTTATCTGCTTAGCAATTCGTAGTCCAAGCGAAGTTCCAAAATCACCACCCATAAGCCCCGAAGTCTTTTAAACCGCACTTACCTGAACAAATAATCATTGTTAAAAATGATAGCAGCATCCGTGGTTGGTTCATGTTTTAAGAAAATCCGTTATAAATGCTCTCTTCTTAATCTTGAAAAACGTTGGATTTTATGTTGAATAACGTTTGTTTCCTTTATCCTCCCGAATATAAGTAGGCTAAATTCTGAATCAAAAATTTAAACGAATGAAAAAGCGGAAATAACTTTATTCTGCAGAATAGGATATTTTATTTAAGAAATCATTTCTGCATTGATTTAAAAACCCCTTTCCAGCATGTGCCGGAGTAGGCTACCGTTCGTCTGCACAGCTCGCCTACTTTAAGTATAGTCCCAGTTCTTCCCACTATTCCGGACCCCTTCAAATTAGTTATACAGCGTTATTGTCGTCCCCGTTGTCACCCGCGGTCAATGAATGGACGCTGACACAGGGTTCTATCGCAGGCAGAAGCAGGTTGGCCATGATGAACCAATGACCGTCGACCCGGCGCAAGATGGGAGGCGTTTTAAGGAAGATGGACGTTCCGTTCAAGCTGATTCCTGAAAGCTTGTGGACGACTTTTTGATATATCACTATAGCTGTTTTCATTAGGACGTCAGTTTAGACCTTTTGGTCCATATGCTCACAATGCATAAATGCATTATGGGGTACCCAGTGTTACACTTGGTAACACTTTACTTAAAGCTGTCATGTATAATGTATTATACATAACCTTAATAGCACATTCTTAATGCATAATAAACATGGATATAATGTTGTTTTAAAATAATATTTATAGCCATGTCTATAATGCTTTATCAATGCATTATAATGTGTTATTAATGTGTTCATACATTCTTATACACATGGCATTCATAGTGTTAAGTTTGCCTGTCACATCCACCTAACCCTCCTGTCTCCTCGGTAACATGGCCCTGATTGGCCAGGACTGTCGTCTGTTGCCTCATTAGTCTTTGTATTTAAGTGTCTGTTTGTCTTGTCAGCCTCTGTCTGGTCAGTGATGTCACTCCTCCTGTCCACCCATGTCTTTCCCCATACAAGCCTTCTTGTTTTGACCCTTTGCGGTCTTATTTGTTTCCCTGCTCCCGTTCAGTTCAATAAACACCTTGTTGTTGACCAAACACCTGCCTTTCGGTCTGTAACAGCAATCCTGTGACATATAGAAAGTTTTACCAAACACTTACATTATAGTTCTTCCATCCTAATTTGACTGTCCTTTATGCATTACAGTTTTTCTGGATTGCTTTGGCACATTTTATGAAACATACTTAACACTCTGAAGACTTAAACAGTATTTCCCAAAACAGTTCATACATATAGCACAACACTATAATTTAGTTGCAAAAATTAACCAAGCTTTTAAAATTATTTAAAAATACGTTCCATAAATTGCAGTGATATGGCATTATTGCATTTTTGGTTCCCACAGTACATGATTTTGTTGTTATTTTGTTGTCCTTGTATTGCCATTTTGCTGTTTTTGTGTTATACAGTGCTGTGTGACTTCTTTGTTTACTGTTGTACTGTGTCTTGATATCTGCAGAAGTAACATGAGCATGCGAGTCCAAGCTCTTGTCAGTGAACTTCACATACTGTAATGTAGAGCCTGGCAATGTTGAAACTGGTGTCTTTGATATGAATAAGTATCAGTTTGTTAAGCAAAAATGATCAGTCAGTGACAATGAGAAAGTGGGAACCGACTATCATTCAGAATTGTGGAGCTCAGGAGCAGACTTACACTGACATACTGACAATATATCTAAGCATTTTGACTGACATGGTTAAAACGATGCTTATTTTACTTTTAATTTTGGTGCCACTTGCTAATTCATTGGTGGAATGATTTGCTTTTAAAGCATGAGTTAATTGTTTTGAGTAAATTACAGGCTTTTGCAGCTAAACTATAGTGTTTTGCTGTATGCATGAACCATTTTGAGAAATGATCTTAGAGATAGGGTGAGAAGCTCGGTCATTCGGGAGGGACTCAGAGTAGAGCCGCTGCTCCTCCGCATCGAGAGGAG
>JAODLD010000052.1:18539149-18559249 GCA_026781065.1 Mormyrops boulengeri | reverse complement strand
CCCCCCCCCCCCCCCCCCCCCCCCCCCCCCCCCCCCCCCCCCCCCCCCCCGGGGCCATGATGTCACAGGAAGGAGAGTCAGGTGAACATAGCTTGCGTGACAATGTAAGTTCAGCGGGCTAAGCCTCTGCCTGTGATCAGAAGATCGTCGGTTTGAGCCTCAGCAAAAGTGGCAGGTCCGCAGGCCACTGAGAAAAGCCTCTCACCCCAAGCCCTAGAGGCGCTGCATGCTGCTGGCTGACCCTGGGCTGTGACCCCCAAACTTGCTCTCACCTGTATTTGCGTCTCATAGGGCAAGATGGAGTAGAAAGGTAGTTTAATTTCCAAAACAACTTGATGTGCTTCATTCCAGTAAATAAGTTGTACCATTTCAGATGTCGCTACCCGAATGTCCAGTCAGGGTCACTCATTTCACAGTTTTACTTTCTTCACATAAGGAAATGGTTCTATTTTCATGCTTTTGGGTCGGGATCAACGCATCCCATTCCACAAAGCAGCAAACTGAAAGTCCCTGACAGATTCTAGTGCAACATGGTCCTGTTAACATTTGTGATTCCTACACCTTAAGAAAGTCTGGGGGAAGAAGGCTATCGACGACAACACAGAGAGAGAGAGCGAAAAATAAAACAGCCCCCGGCACGCATTTCCCAACCTGGATGGCAGCCTGCAGCTGTGAGATGAACTGCTTGTGTATGCTCTCTGTCAGCTGGGGGCTCTGCTTGTAAAACGGGTGGAAGGTCTTGGCAAATCTGTGAAAACTACAAAAAGCAAATTTAGTTTGAAAAGCCACTATTCCCCAAGAGTAAATCAAAGCATGAAGACTAGGCACAGGGAAATGTGATACTCAGGAACAATGGACTTTCTAAAAGCGGTCAGTCTCTCCGTGGACTAAACAACAGTTTAATTGACAAGGAAAATAATTTAATTGGACATTCCAAGTGAAAAACAAGTTGGAGAACATTTCAATATTTTCTGAAAACAGCATGCCTAAAATACCCTTTTAATATCACTGATATGTCTTCCTCATTACTTTTTTTCTCTGATATCCAACCATCCATAAATCCAATAATTACTTATCTAGTACAAAGTTAGGCAAGAGTTCTGCAGCCCGTTAGATGACTGCAAAACATATTAAATATAGTTATACTCAACTAACGTGCGAAAGCAAAACTATGTGAGATTTAACTATCCGAGATGTGCTCCTGGTTACATCAGACAAAGGGCTGTCAACTTTGGTCAGCTGGCTGCATGAGATTTTCAATTCGAGACAAGTCTGCACACACATTTAACTGTATGTAAGAGTTTTATTACCTTGTAAATAGTCTGCAGGGATTGCAAACTACCCCTACGCTTTTGACGTAGCTAACTTTAGGTTTATAATGGAATAATACAGATTTCCGTAAGATTTCTTGCGTGAGAGTCCGGAACCGTGAGCGTCACGCCAAATGCGTGAGATCTGGCAACCCGAGATACAGTTAGTCTTATTTCTAGATCGCAATACGCTTGACATCAGAACTGTTTTGTTTTCATTCTCCGCGCCTCGTTTATCGACGTAACATGTCTTATAGGTGAGTTGAAACTGCACGGTTGATTTGATCAAAAACGATGTTTCAAATAGTGGATTAAACCGGACTAATAATATTTAAAGTTTACACCATTACTGTCCGAGGATCAGCGTCTCTAGAAAAGGGGCAGTCCCGTAGTTGGCTACGGCTAGCTACCTGGCATCAGCTATCAGTCTTTGCAAGCTCTTTTCCATAACTTTGTTGAAAAGCTTCAGTCGATTCCTTCGTGGATCGGCGGCATTGTTTTCACTGGCACTGCTACGCTCCGCAGATTGGTCTGAGGCGTCTCCAGCACTTGCCCGATCTCCGGTAGTGCCCCGCTTTTCCTCCATGCTGCTTCTTTTCGGTCGAGGTCGCAAAAAACCCGCCAACAATTCAACTTGGCATCTCTGCTGTCAGTAACTCAGAAAGGGTTTCGTTATTCAATCCAATTGGACAGCGTCCTTTCCATTTTAACCAATCGCGTCGTCGTGGAAATCGCAATCACGCTCAGCATTTGTCCATTCAGTGGGAAGAAGCTGTCACACTAACCGAACGCCCGCCTTTTAAAAACACAGTGCACACCGACTTGGATAGTTCTGTAAAAATGAAACGCTGCCGTATTACAGGTCTTCCCCACGATGGACTTTGACCTGCCCTCGTCTGTCGCATTTTTATTATTACCAATAAATGACAAACCCCGACAGTTTTAAAACAGCTCTAATCCTCAATAAACGCAATGTGAGATTCAGTCGAATATTGCACAGACAAAAACAACTTCTTTATTAACATCACAAAAAGGAGATTTCTCCAACACGTGCCAGACTCAATAACGTGGCTGATCTCTTCCAGCACCGAGGTAATTTTAACAAAATAGCGACCTCTACTGGTCAACTGAATCTGTACTACAATCCACCATTTAAGCAAATTCCAGTAAATGTCAGAGTATTTTAACGAGTTAATAGATAAACTACTACTACTACTACTACTAACTACAACTACAAAAAAACGCATGTAAAACAAATATAACAAATCTTGGATCGGAAAAAATCTAGAATAATACAATCAGGTATAAAATCCAAGAAGTACCAAAGAAACATCAAAAATTCTCTCGCACTTTATTGCCAGGGGGTGGGCGGGGATGCAAATTTGTCCCGCGCTGCTTAGAGGAACAAACATTTAACAGATATTACATGTCACCCCATTGGGCTGCATCTCGCGATTGTCCATATTCTGGACAAATGCTCGACCAGGCAGTCCTTGGATCCGATGCCCCTTCATAGTGGTGGACTAGATAATAAATCCTTTCCAGCACCTGGCCCTTAGCTTCCTCCCTCGACCTCCGGAAATCCATCATCACACAATCTTGGAGAAGAGCCTGGAATTCCTCCAAAGAAAGATTAGCTATGGTCAGTCTGAGCTGAGTCATACAGCTGCATGCAGGCATAATGAAAATGGCTGATCTAAACACTCACTGCAGTTTTATATCTAACAAACACATGTATGACAAGCTAAGGCAGGCTTTGCTGCGCCTATATGCAATCTGCATTTTCTCACACAGGTTTAGTTCTGTGGAATCTGGGTGATGTGGCTAAGTGGTTAGCAATGTAGCCTCATGACTCCAGATACATGCCATTAGGGGCACTGGTGACTCAAAATTGTCCCTTGTGTGTGCAGGTGTGCTGTGTGATGACCTGATATTCTATCCAGGGTGACCACCGCCTTGTGCCCTTTGGAATAGACTTCATGCTCATTGTAACCATGATCTGGATAAGGGATTACAGAAGATGGACGATATTGTTACCTGTAGAACTCAGATAAGAAGTAACACATTAAAGGAGATTTCCAGCACTTTTAACATCTTCACTAAATACTGTTGTTTATTAAAACTTGGTAGGGACCATTTTGGAACAAGCTTCCATATAGCATAATAATGATACATTCTTTATATTCATTCTAGTCAGCACTAGATACATTTCTAACAGTTCTTGGCAAATGAGTACTACTTTCATTTAGTGATTATTGAAAGTCCACTTCGGTGGAGGAAAAAATCTGTTCCATGAGAGAGCAAAGGGCTAGTCTTCATTTCCTTAAACTGCCGAGTCATTTGGAGAAACTGGGTACAAATACAATTTGTTTTGTAAATGGTTTACAGAAAATTAAGATGTTACATTTGGCAATGAAATTGCTCTCATTAGGGAATCTGTTGATGATGTTGTTAATAAACTTTTGTTGGTCCCCAAAGGAGCATGACATAAAATCAAGAATGTGTCATTGTAAATGTTATTTCATAAGCAGCAAATTACAGAAGTTGTAAAAGTACTAGCAGGTGAACCAGGTCTAATACTACTTTTAGTATTTTTTAGTGAAGTATTTTTTTATGCTTAGTCTTGTTATGGATTTTCTCCTTAATAGTTACATAGTATTAAGTTAATGCCACAAAAATACCTGGCGGATCGCTCTATTTATTGCTCTTTTTAAAATTATATTGATCCTGATGCTGCACCCAATAACCCAAAAATATATCCCTCCTGTCACATTATAGTTTCTGTGTCTCTTATTTCTATCTCTACAGATACTGATCCCCTTGAAAATGACATGACACTAACAATAACATGGTACCAATGACATGTTGACAATCACTTGTTCACTATAGAATGGCAGAAATATCTAAGGCTAAAATGTCATAAACTAAGTTTAGGCCACAGTGGTCCAGACGAATGTGTTTATGATAAACAAATGAAGCATGGTTTAATGGGTCTTTTATTATTTCTTGAAGAGATGGTTGAGTTCTGCAGTGTTTGAAAAGTAGGGGAAATTTATTGCACCATAGAAGCATAAGAACTGTAAGCAGGATTCTGATTTCCGGCTCTTCAGAGAGGGGACAGGCAATCCTGAAATTAAGGACTATAAAAAATATTTCATCTTTTCCTGGAGGTAAACAAATGTCAGTCTGATTGGATGCACCCACCCCCCAGGCAGGCTCTTAAATCTTAAAAGATCGGCTGGCCCACAGTACTGGGGTTTTTGCAGGTAGGCGGAAATACCAGGAATGGACAGAAAGGAAAACAGGAAACACAGGAAACCAGTTTCACACTCATGTGTGAAAATTTCCTATGCTGTTTTCCAGATTATATCGGCGCAAAGAACAAAAGGAATAGAACAGAAGCCTCAAAATGCATCCCACATGGATGTGAAAACAAAGCCAACTTCTAATGAAAAATAATACCCCAGGAACTTTTGTTACAATAAACATCCTTTCTGATTATGTAAAACTCATGTACTTCCAGTACAAAAGGGCATAAAGATGCTTTAACCTTTTTTTTCCCTTTCAATTAATAAGGTAATTTAAGACACACTATGACTCCAAGAAACATTGCAAAACTAACTCCAAGCACAATGTATGCAAAAGAGGTAAATAAATTAAATAATAACAAAGTACAATTGAGTAACTGTGGTACAAACTTGATACAACTTTGTGTTGTTCACTGCAAGTTCCTAAAATTGCAGAACCATCAGAGAACTACTTAAATGTTGTATCAGAGTTGTTCCTGAAGTCTCTGATGCAAAGAGTAAAAATGAATAATATCATTACTGTCCCTTGGTTTGCTATCAGAGATGCAGACTGGTGCAGACAACCTTTGGCCAGTTGGTGAGGTAACCATAGTGTCCCTAATCACCTCAAGCTTCTTCCCTAGCAGGGAAGGTTGTTACATACACAGAACAAGTGAAAGAAGAAAATCCTTATGATTTTGCTTGACTTGCCCAGGTGTGTAGGCTCTGTGGAGCCATTTGCGCCTAATATAGAAAGTCTTTCATGAGTGGTCTGAGACTTTGTCAAAATGTTTTTATTATTAGGAATCCATCTGGTCTGTAGTCATTGGGGGCACTGGATCATCTATTCTATGTGCACCGGGACTGCGTGAGTCTTGAGATCTTCCTCTTTCTATACCTCCACCATGCCATTATTCTCCAGCAGTTATACCCCAGTTTAAGAGTCAATGCACATTGTATTAGTTATCAATGGGAAATTCCATCCATCTGGCCACAAGTCTCCCATGATGCTTACTCAGTGCAGGGTCATGGTTAGTCAGAAGAAAAACTGAGGAAGAACAAGAGCATAGGACAGGGGACCACCTTGGGCAGGATTCGAATCCTTCACGAGGAAAGCACACAATCACAACCTAAGGGCAATTTACAATCACCATCCATCTATTCAACCATCCATCCATTATCCAATAACCATTTAGCCTATGCTAAGCTGTGGAGGCTCCTAGTACGAGTTATGAGCAGCTAGTACTACTAATGAAAAACCATTTGCAAACCATTTTATTTGCCATTTGGACAATATACATTGGAATGCTTCTCTTTGTCTCCTCCAACTTGCTCTTCGTGAGACACAGAAACATAGACGGGTGAGGGCAAGCTTGGGGATCACAGCACAGGGTGAGTCAGGGTGCAGAACCCCTGGCACTGGGGGTTAAGGGCCTTGCTCAGGGGCCCATGGACATGTGACTATTCTGCTATCCTGCTTGGGCTTGAGCTGGCCATCTTCTGATCATGCACGCAATGGCTTAGCCTGCCACCCCCACACTCACCACTTTATTTTTAGGGGTTGCAACATGTCTAAACCGCTGTCAGCTTTTCACGCTAGGCGTCAGCAGCATGGATCCCCGAGAGTCCTGGGTAGCGAGAATTACACAGTGTTTAGCAATTAATGGAGATAAACATGTCGCAGAATATCCGGTAGTGATCAGACCACACTCATACCCAATCCATGTTTGTCTGAGCAAAATGCTCATTTTGGACACAAATCATTTTGTCATGCCTAGTAGTACACAGGGATCTTATGTACATTATGTGTCATTCTCTGCTTTCCTCATTCTGTGGGATTCTTGTTCTATGTCTATTTAAATAAAAGTGGAGATTTGCTGAAATGAAACTGAATGCAGAATTCTCAATGAATTTTGCAGACAGTTAAGCAACTGCCGAGAAAACAAAATAGCAAATAAATTAAGCATATAAAATGCCTATGAAGCTTTTTTTTATAATTGGGAAAATCCCAGTGTTTCGGAAGGGGTCTATTCAAGCCAATCAATGGGTCATGGGATTTGGTAGTAATGGTGTTTGTCTGCTAGTTAGATAAGCAGTAGTTTGGCTGACAAGCCACATAAATGAATAAATAAATAAATATAAACAACACGCCAGAAATCATTTTTTTAAACACTGCATTCTCATCCAGTTAACAAACTAGGTAGCTGGACGAGAGAAAGTAACATAAGGAATTAATGAGGCTGCGGTAGACTGAACTGCAGGAATGTGAGAGTGTAACAAAGAGGTATCATGCATGTATACTTTTTGTGTTGTACTTTTGTTTCGGACTTATACCATTTTCAATTCCAAGAAATCGATGTATCTGTTCTACTTCACTTTTGTTTTTCTTTTCTTAAAAAGGAGGTCGTCTGTGTTCAGCATTGGGCATGTAGACCATTGAACATGACACTTTTTTTATTGTCAAAACCTCATAGATCTTGCCTTTATTTCCAGAACGAATAATCTTAAACAGTTACCATTCAAACTGTACCGCAAACAGTCAGTTTGGTTGTGTCTCCCATAGGAAGGTGCACCCTACCTCTTTGTCCTTATAAACCACGTAGCCCCTATGCTATATGCTGCTGCCTTTTCACTAACTTCCTTCCATTATTTCCATAACAGCAGGGCGCATCACAACTGTCCTTTGGACAGACGAGACAGGTAACATTCACATGCAAGGAGATTGGAGATTTTTAAGAGGTGACCATTTTACAGCTAAAGATTATATATATTCCGGATTTTCATGATCCTATTTAAAAAGCATTTTCAATGGCAGTTTAACCTTATTTTTAATCTGATCATTTAAGAGAAGTAATACAGCTTAATTAATTCATTCTATAGCAACCACATCTTGGTTAGAATTATGGAATTGTGTTACCTGGTTTGTATAGAAGTTGTTGACAGTGCAAACTTTGAGATAAGACTGCAGGACTAGAAAATCATCCCACTCCTGTTAATTCATTTTTTCTTGATTGAGCAAACAAATCAAACACGAAATTATACTTATTTAAACATAGTTCATTTTATGAGCTGATATGAAAAATACAATATTCATTTCAATCACATTTTTTTCATGTTCTTATTTTAATATTGGCTATAGATTTTGGAAGGAATGGCAATATATGAAAACGCCAAAGATCTACAGTAAGGCACAAAATTGTCTCCTGGGAGCAACTGGACTTTACTGTGATTTAAGCAGAATGTCTGAACTGGACAAGGAGTAGATTGCAACAAGCCTGGTGGTTTCGAGTTATTTAATTCAAAATTCTCCAAAATGGTCTGATACAATTGAACTTGGATTTGGGTGGTTAGTTAATTATTTAGACTTTTCATTGGGTAGTAATAATGAGTGTGGATATAAAATGAGACTATTTTCAAGCAAGCTCTGGAAGAACATGGGAATGGTGAAAACAGAGGAGGCCACTGTGAGATGAGTGAATTACTGACAATGGAGGAAGCTGACTGGAAAAAAGGGAGAGAATACAAGTTACACCAGTATACAACTGACAGAGATGCTCACTGGGGTTAGTGGCAAGGCTGCAGGCCAAAGATCGATGGGCTTCTTTCATACTGTGCTTCCAGAATCCTGGCTGATGCTCAGCCTTTGGCTCGGGGCTTAGAGGCCTTATACCTCAAAACACTACACAGGTGCACTTGGTGGTCTTGGGACTCATCTGGTCAAATAGGTTGGACGCCTGTGTCTGGATCAGTTTCCAGAAGCTGGAGAAGGAGATCTCCTCACCGTCCTTCACACCCATGGTCTGCAGCATTGTAGTCAAACCCTGCTCACCTCCTGAGCCCTGTGAGAGAACAACAGGACCGCCCTCCTCATTTACATTGCAGTAATATTCAAGGGGGTGTGGCTAAATATCAATTACAAAAAACACAACTGGCCAAAAAGACCAAAAAACTTTACCTTTTTTAAAAATAATGGAACACACACCATTTATCTTTATTGCAAATTTATAATTCAGTCCATACTTCTGAACAGTCAGATAATAATTTGCAATAATTGAGAAAGAGCTAAGAAAGTATTAATTCTACAGAAGGCCAGTTCTTGTGAATACTGCTGAAAACTTTTGCTAAACAACATGCCATGCTGTTATGGGGGAATTGGCCTTTCCAGAAATGTAATGTCTGAAATGTAATGTAAAAATCTGTTTGACAGTAATTATGTTTAAATGCACTTCTGTTTATTTTCATGTTATATAGATGTGTGAAACTATAACTGTGAATAAATAAAAATAATATTTAAAAACTTGAATGGGAACTGTATAGAGAATACCCTCGTCCCTCGGTATCTATGGGGATTGGCTTCAGGATGCTCTGCTGACACAAAAATCCATGGACGCTCAAGCCCCTTATATAAAATGGTGTATAGTATTTGCATATATAACCTACGCACATCTTGTATACTTTAAATCTTCTCTAGATTGCTTATAATTAGGGATGGGCTGATCCACATTTTTTCAGTTCCGATCCGATTCCGATATACACCTGCAGATATGATACAGATTCCGATACAATATTTCTTTTTATCTTAATATTTTAATATAATAAATAGATAATATATATTTATACTTTATAGATTCATTCTTAAACTAGTAAATACAGATGAAAAATCTATGCCAAAAAATCTTTAATTATGCTACCAGAAACATACATAACGTACTGTTCTACCTCGTTTGTACATCTTGTTTTAACGTTTTTGAGGTATTTGCAGTTCAGTTTGAATATCTTCCAGGAGAGTACATGCCGGTAGCGAATGCTTAAAATGCCACACAATTATTCTCCCACTGGCAACAGCATCACTTACACTGTATCACAAGCTGTAGGAGACTCGCAAATCATCCACTGCTTTTTTCTTATTGCTCGCGTTGTCTCGCACAATTGCATGCTATTGTTTAATTGGCTTTTCCACTAAACGCTACTCCCACCTCTTGAAACTTTGTTTTTACAAAGATTGCAAATCGCAATGTTTTTTGTTTAAGCGAAAATCGGGACCAGACCATTACTCTCACATCGGATCTTTTTACGCTTCTCCTGCTGCAAAGGGTACGCCCATGACGTCACATCACTGCGCTCACTCCCAATGAGGAGCGAACAGACTGAGTGGCAGTGTTAGCGTTCAGCTTTAATGCTGCAAAAACATATCTGAAATGGGAAAAAGTTGTTGAGCGATTGATCGTACAAATAGATTTAACGCGAAATAGGAGCCGTTTTTTTAGAGACTGCCAAAAACGAAATAAGTAAGTATCGCACATGGATCGATCACGTATGGTGGATACCATATCCGTCAAATAGGTCTGGATCGGCGGCGTTACCAGTCCGAATATCGGATCGGTGCATCTCTGCTCATAATACTTAACACAATGTAAATCCTATGTAAATAGTGTAATTATACCTCATAGTGTTGTTTAGGAAATGACGACAAGGAAAAAATGAACTTTCAAAGTTCTATCTGTGGTTGGGGGAACCCCAGCAGCGGATACAGAGGGCCAACTATACAACATAGGCCATCTGGGTCATTTTGTACAGTGCCCATTAAAAAAAAAAAAAATGTCTAAGATGTGAAATGGTGGTCAGAGCACGGAGGAATCACTTGGATGAAGATTCTAGATTTCCAGGAACTCTTAATGACAAAATGACTACAGAGTACAACAAGAACCTAAGGACATTTATTACTCCAGCACTTGATGAGTTTACAGTCATCAACTGTATATTTTCAAATAATTTTTGGCATTAAGCTATTGAACAGGCGTGCCAGAGGTCATTGCTTAATACTGTTTGTCTTCAGTAGAGTTGGTAAGAAGAGTGCAAGTAATAAGTGGCATCTCTAGATTCTGCGCAGTGTGACTGTTTACAAACACCCTTAATATTTTTGGTAATTGTCATACAGCTTTCACTAGCCCTTTGCTGACCCAGCTGATTCCAAAGATATTTGGTAGACAGGTGGTTATAATAAACTATTTGCAAGTTATTAGAAGACGTGTTTCTTCCACTGGAGGGCAGTCTGAGGATTAGCTGTCACCTTCTCGTTCTGTTGTGTGAATGGCAAGCATTGCGAATCTGGCGCCCTGCAGATCACTCGGTACTGCACCGCTGGTGCCGAGGCTGCTACTGCATACTGGAACTGCCTCCATAAGATCTCATGGCGTGACGTGCTGTCGAATCTCTGTGACATGTAACCCAAAGGACTCCATCTGCCTATAATCGCTTGCAGATGCAGGCATGGGTTTAGCTCAGGACATAAAACATTTGTTTTCACTTTGACGAGATTGCTTTTCATGTTTTTTTTTTCCCAGTAACACTTTTCTTGAGGGGGCATTAATGATGTAATACACTCTTAATGTATTAATTAACCAGAAACTAAGTGTTAGGTACTGATCCCATTGTGATCATGATTAATCGTGTTACCTGGTTGCCTTTATTTCCAAACGTAACAGTGGCCGTAACAGTTCAAAGATTTCATGCAGTTACCTTATCTGTTAATGATTTATACTTGAGTATAGTAACTGAGTTACCAACCTACTTGTGCCCCTTCAAGAAAAGTGTTACCATTCTTCCTTCTTGACTAACAACTTCTGTTATAGCAATGACCTTGGGGATAATTATTCGTTTTGTACAGCTTGAGAATTCGCTTAAACGAAGCGACCATTTTCAAAACGTACAGCTTATTAGTAGGTTACCATACTATTAATGTGCAGTTATTAATTTGCAAAGTCCTGGATGTGAATCTCGAGTGTCAGTTATGTCTCCCACAAATAGTCAGAGGTCTCAGAACAGTTTTCAGAGACTATGTGATAAGAGTCCCACGTTACAAAACAAAAAAGTCCTCTTAGAAAAAATTAACGTAACGGACACTGGTTTCCTGGCCCATTTAGCTGTGAAGGCAGTTGAGCTGAAGGTAGGGCCACACCTTTGGTGATGAATGGCAGGTGGGGCTGAGTACACTGCAGCACTGCAGAGAAGCTTACCTTAGCCAGGGTGGGCAGCTGGGCGGAGAGGAGGTTCTTGAACTGATCGGTATTCAGGCCTTTGCTGTTCTCACCACCAGCCTTGTGGAACTCTGTGACCAGGGTGTTGATGGCCTTCTCCAGATCTGAAACCTAAGAGAGAGGACAGAGCTGTCAGGGTGTACAACTGGACTTACTTAGAATAAGAGACCACACTCAGGTCTCAGACACAAACTGCTGAGAGCACTGCCAGGTGTACTATAACGTGTACATTGATTCAAGCCAAAATGCCAACATATTTCTAGACAATAAGTCTGTCTTGACATGCATACCAGACTTTTGCATGCCTCTCATACTTCAAGAGTAAACTGTGCGCAGCAATCCGCTTGACACGGTTTGCTTACAACTATTTTTTATATTTTTCGCAAGGGTCCGATTTTGCTGTTGAAATGTCAACATTCACAGGTGGTTTTTGCTTGCAAATTATTCCAATACGGAAATCCCATTTTCTGACAATGCACAATGTAAACGACCCCACCAGCCGGCAACATTTCAACATTTAGTAAAAAGAAGGCATGTATGAATACACAGCCATTATTCAGTATTATATATATTGAAAAGCTGGGTTAAGGAACATTAATTTGCCAGCAGGTAATTTTTTTCAGTACAGTAACAAGAACTATGGGTGTCCTTTAAAAGAGACCATGCCTGCAGTTTCTTGCTCACGTTCTGAATGGCGGTTCCCTCAGGTATAGACCAGTGAAGGAGGCACCTGAAATACCTGCTGGTCGAGCAGTGAGGCCTGTGATAGCAGCTACTATTTACCTTCAGGGAGTGCTGAAAGGACCGCAAGCTTCAGTTGAGCAATAACAGAGGAGAGACTGAATATGGGAGTACAGGTGACTAACTGTCGGTTTTCCATTCCCTAGAAGGGCGGAATGATCCAATCCTTAGTAATCCTGCCACGGACATGGACTGGAATGTCAACCACTTTCAACATATTTCAAAGTGTTTAAAATAAAAAAATAATTATATATATATATATATATATATAGGTGCGTGTCTGTGTGTGTTTCTACATGTACACACACACACACACTATAGGTTAGCATAATGCATAGTATATTTAAATATATGCAGAATGTCCACACAATGTACATGCTATCACACATCGCGCAGGACAGACCGATCTCCCTGCATACTGATGTCTGTATCTGGTCGCCGTTTGACCAGAGACCGCCTGGTCCTGGCACAGGAATGCCGAAGGAGGCTGATTGATTCCCCGTGCTTTCCATTCTACTCCGCGGCGGTCAGACACTGGAAAACTTAATTGCACTAAATATGGCCCAAAGCGAATTCTGCGGACGGTTACACAGAAATTAAAGTGCGTGCTTTAAAGCAGACAGTCATTTCTGAGACATCCATAAAGTGTACTGCCCCACTAATATTTGCTTTACTTGTTCTACCTTGCGGAACTTATAGTCACGTATTAAAATCGCCGAAACAACGTGCAAGCATAATCTTCAAGACACAGGCTAATAAAACACAAATGTCGTCCCGCGTCAGATTTTTAAAATCGTTTAAATAGGCCTATGCCTATTTCTACATATTTTTTCATATAATACGGTGTTTAATAGAGCTAACGATCCCTCAAGAAGTGACGCTCCTGGTGAGAGAATAGTGAAATGACGAGGTACGATACTGTATCATAAAAGTGCGTAAAATGTATCCTTTTAAGTCTATACTCAGTCCAGGTTTTCCTTAAGAGTTCCAAAAAGCTCCCCCCTACCTTTTCCGCCATTTGGAGTCGTTCTTCTGCGCTTTCTGTTAAAACTAAACGTTTCTTTCTGCGAAGATCAGTAATTGTTACGTTTCGCTCTCAGAGTTCCATTACTTCTGTCATCTTGGCTCGCATCCCGTATCCTCCCCTCCGACGCAAAAAAAAAAAAGAAACTGGATTCCACCTTCCGTGTCAGTCAGGGAGTCACAGCCCAGGGAGACAGTTTAAAGCTGTTGTCACACAGATCTCACTAACCGTTACCTCAACACTAATCGAAAAGAAAAAATTTCCAGTATATATATCTTGTTTTGCTGTTACGGGGCAGTGCTTTTTAATGTGTTAAAGAGGACTTTTTTTCATGGCAATCTCAAGTATGCGCAGTGAGTTAAGCCCATCTGGAACCTTTTAAGAGGAGTTGGAACACGTTGCATTTGAGCAACAGCTAGCTTGCAAGTTTGGACTGGTGCGCTGTGCTTTTATTCTTGCTGCTGTTAACCCCTTCATATTTGTCTACATACGCTTTTTTCTTTTTATGCGACCGGACTGAAGCATGATCGTAACTATAACTACAGCAGACTGACTCGATTTTAAATATGCGTTTCGGATAGAAGGCGATTTGCTTTATGTTCGCAAAGCCTGAGCTAACGATAACATCAGACAGGTAGTTTCACCATGTACGTCTGCAGAAACTGCCAGGGGAAGTGTGGGGGGAAAAACATGAACAAGCATTGCCGCATTCTGGAAAGCCGGTTATATTACTTTTAACTCGCGATTTTAGCTTCCCACATGTTTTATAACAAATTAATTTTTCCGGTAAATATACATACACGTGTAATTGTTTTTCGTTTTAATACACATGTCCACATATTGCGCCATTTTTATGTTTTTTAAAACACAAAACAAATCAAGGTTTCTCTTTTTTGGACGCGCTACTTTTAACATTTACAACGCACCCTAAAGGACACCGTCACAATGGCCCTGACCGTCAACGCTGCGGCGGCTTATTTCTTCACCTGCCGGAATCAGGATACCAGCAGTCGCAGGGAGATGGGAAAGGCAGCGCCCACTTGACACCTATAGGTCACAACATGCGAGACAGAAGGCTCTTGTCCACAAAACATGTTGATCCAGATGTCTTCGTTTTCCTCTCTATCACATGTTTCGTTCCTCAGTGTGTAATTACCTTAAAATAGCTGGTGTTTTCTTTCCAAATTAATTTGTTTATGCGGAGCTTCATAAAAGTCCCCAGTTACCTTTGTTCTTGCCTTTTGTTATTGTTGTAAAGATTAAACTCCTTTTAGCAGAGAGTGTCTGACATGCCTTAAATATCAAGATGGCAATCTGTCATTTTCTGAAGCATTTCCAACTCTGTAATGATTCTTGGGCAACCTTCTGACTTATTGCAAAGCTGCTTGTGGTTTCAAACATGCACTACGTTATTTTGGAAGAACTTTTCTCACCGCTCTGCCCCTCTTGTGTGTGTGTGTGTGTGTGTCTGCGAACGTGTGTATGGGTCAGGTATATATTACATTGTGGGGACCCAATGTCCCCACAATGTGATAAAAGAACAGTTATTTTGACATTGTGGGGATTCAAGGGGAAATTAATATTTATAAAAATCTGTGACTGCAATCGAAAAACTAATAATGACAAAAGACTTGTATTTTGTTTGGTTTCTTATGGTCAAGGTTAGGAATAGGTAGGGGTTAAGGTCGTCAGTGCTGGGATTATACAGTTTAGCCCATAGAAATGAAAGGATGGTCCCCACAAAAATGTGAATACAAGTCTGTGTGTGTGTGTGTGTCGGATGGGTGTGGGAGTAGCTTTTATGATGTTTTGTGAAAGCAGCAAATGACATCTGGCGTGGCCAGAAATGTAATCAGATTACTTAACCCGGTGGATTTCAAAACAAGAATGGGAAGGACTCGATTCTGAGATCCCAGGTCTCAATAGTCGAATGTAGAGTAATCATTCCATTGAAATTCGACTACCTGCAATGCACGAATGCCATTGAAAATAAGGATATTCTCTTAGTATATTTCAAATAATGATGTTAAAAAAGAAAATAATAAGGTCTCTGAACATCACTCTAAATGACGTCATTTTATAGATTTTATGTTGAAATATTTTATTTATACCTCATCCTAATCTTACTGATATATTCAAGTGCGATATTCATAATATCTTTGGACAGTCACATAGCTTTAACATCTGATGAGCAGTTGAAATATTTCATTATTTCAAAACCATACTAAGCCTATAACTTTCATATTGTTTGTGCTGAAAGACTCTCATTTCAAGGTTATTGTTATTAGTATTAGTATTAGTTTATTAGTTTATTAGGATTACTTATGAGGGAGGGTCTCTTACTAGTGAATTGCCTTTCCTATATGATTTTCCTCGAGGAAAGCGACGCATTACAGGTCCAGCCTTTTCTCAGTAGCAACACGCTTCTTTGCACGTTTCAGATTGACTGTTAAATTGTAGGAGAAAAAGAGAATTGCAAGCCAAAAATCACACATACCTTTCTAATCATTGTCCCTATTTAAGCCTGCCCAAACTTGTTAAAAGACTACGCTGAGGTATTCTAGAGTGTTTCCTATCCTTTTTATGGTGGACATGTTGAGAATACTGCACGATTATGGCGACACATCGACATAGCTGTTAGGATGCTTCAAGTACTGATTTCTTACTGATGTCACAGTGCTGTATTCAGTTAAAGCCACGTGATTTACAATATGAAGGAGCAGACTGTTTTATCTAACAAGCAGGTATACCTAATAGACTGCCCACATATATGCAGTATAAATTATTATAAATTCATTATGCATTCATATTATTATTGAGGCTTTGAGCAACAGTTAGTATTGACTTTTGAAAAATTCAGTGAGCGTGTGAATTATTTCCACCGTGTAAACACGTGGCAGGAGCTTGTAGCTACTCGTGTAATAACTTCCCATAATATAATAACATATGTCATAATAAAAATATAACGACTCATAATGTAAACACTCATGATGGGATAAAAAAAACCCTAAACCAATAACTGCATTAAATTCATGCACATAATGTAGTAAATATCATCTTATATTGCCTTTAATATGAGTTTTTATAAGATATTTGCTATTACATATTATGCATATATTACATTGTGAGCAACAGAGATTCAATACAGCTTATTGACCAATAATTTATTTTTAACCCTTTAAGTGCCACACCCAGAAAAAGGCATTGGAAATATTTTTTTTTTATCATTTCTGAGGTCTGTAGGCCAATACAAACAAAGATCAATAGTATTTTCAAACACAGAAAAATGCAGTTTATGTATTACAAAGGTATACCAAACGGTAGTTTACCATTTGGTGGAGCAGACACTTAAAGGCTTAAGGATTTGCCACAGTTTTTATGTCCACTAAATGGCAGTGATTTTTAACACTATTCTCGATGTCAATAGACCCCCATTGGCTTGATGGGTCCCTGACAAGGGGAATAGTGACCTTGGCTGTGGTGCTGAATGTGTTTGTAACGCTAAGCAGCAATGGGCCTCAAATACATACAATAAGTGCTGGGTGGGGCCGTGCCTATGTGTTCTTGCAGTGTTTGGTGAGACTTCACCTATATTTTGTAACAATGTGGGGTGAGGTGTCAACTATTTATAGTTGCAGGACTAAATGATGCCTTTCCTATATAAAAACAGTATTGGGTGAGGCCTTGTTTATAAAATTGTAACAATGTTGAATGAGCCCGTGTCTGGCTGAAACAGGGACAGCCACAAAATCAGCCTATCAATCTAGAGGGGAATGAAGTCTGTTCATAGGATTGTCCAGGTCAATGTCAAATGCTGTCAGCTTACTGAAATCTTTGGGTCAGGTCATTGAAAAGGTTCTTGTTTGTGTGGCTGGCTATCAATTATCTATGTTAATTAAGACATTTTGAAACCTCTAATAACACTGCGGGTGGGAACATACCAAACTGCACTCTCAGCCAACTAATAAACTGGATTAGTGGGTGTACCCTGGAGAACTAATTAAAAGTGATGACTTACTTTAGAGACAAAACGTGTGAAAACAGCCAAGAGGAAATATAAATCATACAGCTCATACCAGTTTGACTCCTTTCTAAAACATTCGGATTGTCAGTATTGAAATCGCAGGTTCTTCAGTAACAAAAGCTGCAAAATGATTTGACATGGGAAGGACAACTGTCACAAAAAACCGTGATGCATGTGAGACACGGACATACTATCGGCAAAGAGGAATGATACAAGCTGAAACTGTCCGGAATGGCTGTCAACGGCCACAGTAGTACGGCCTGAAAATTACAGACTTGAATGATGCTGTTTAATAATTACAAGATGATAATTCCAGTTTAGCACTGGGATGATGTCCAGTGTATTTCACGTCTCCCAGGGATTAGTGCTAACCATTACTGAACATTTATTGGCAGTGGTGTCAGTTTCATATTAACATTTAGGGGGAGGACCAGGGCATTTCTGTAGCTGTGCTGCATACAGTTCGTTTTTTTGTAAATTATTGCTGTTATAGTTACAATAGGCTATATAAAGTGAAATTTATCTTTCCATTTTACTGTTACTCATCTTCACTAATATGGTAGTTTAAATGCGTTAAGTCCCATATTATGGATTTGGGGGAATTATCACTATTATACACAATTTGCGAGAATCCGCCACGAATGTCAGGCCGTGCACTGCGGAAAAATTACCTTACCTCAGGGTCCACTATGATGCCGCTGACACTCTCCTGCAGCCTGCCTCTCTCACAAACATATCCTAACTTTCTAAAGAAACACAACACACATAAAATAGCGACAAGAAGATCTTCTCCTACAGACTAATAGAAGTAAATACTGGAGATTTACTGAATCTCTTCTTGGCAATAAATGGGACTTTCTGTCAGCACTATTTATGAAGGATTCTGAGTTTCTGATAATTTAATAACTTACTTTATGGCATTGTCCAAATAAATGCCAGACCTGGCCCCATTCTTTGAAGGGCTTCTTCCTCTTATGCCCTGACAGCAAACAGAGGGATGAGAATTGTCACTGACACAAACACTATGTACGGCTGCGTTATCAGAGTTGCTATTCGTGCTAACCAAGCTAGTTTGGTTTGCACAATCAAATAAGATAATCTTTATTGAACTTAATTGACACGAGGCAATGAAATCCCACCATTTCACATGGAATTTTTAAATGAACTGTTGGTTATGACACAAGGTTTTCCATGAGTTAAGCTTACATACAATGCCGTACCATGCTCCTGCGCTCACCAATCTCTATATTTGTTGTCTCTTTATCGCGTGTCTGGAAGTGAGCGTATGCCTGCTGGAGCGAGAGTTCAGAATAAACCGTTTTAACGGAGGGTAGGGGGTTCTCTGGATAAAAACTGTAAGAAAAAAATAAGTTATGTAGTGAGATATATTAATCGTACGTATTTTTTGTAAACCAGACATTATACAGTATGTGATATTATTGAAGGGGATGGTCCCTCCTCCTCCCCCAAAAAATCTATGCTGATGTTTATGGGAAGTTCTGTAGCGCAGAGTGTGATGTAGATTTCAACCTCCTTCATTCCTCATGGAACTGGAAGATTTTTTTTCATGAAGGATGTTCCAGTATCTCACTACATACAATTCAGGATTTGTATGACAGCATTGGAAGAATTTTTGTTTTGAAGGAAAAAGGGGAGTCTAATCCTTGTCACATCCTTGATTATAATATATTACCTTTAACACCCCATGTGACATTATTTTCATTATTTCTGTTAAGAACTTAGTGTCCTGCTTCCTCTTTTCTTGTTTAAAGTCATGGCCACCCCTGTTTTAATCCCAATAGCTTGTTTTTCCATCCACAACAGGCCAGAGAAACCTTGCTTTTACAACAAAAATAAAAAATGGAACCTGAAGCGGCCACAGAGCTATTTATTGAAAATGTGCTCCAAAGAGATGTTCTTTTAGAAAACCTCAAACAGTTCTGAACACCTGATTCTGAATTTGATAGCTAGGGTTTTAAACTCAGCTGTGCTGTACAGATGATCGTCTCCAGAAATAGTGTAGGTTTATTGCCTTGTCAGTGATAGATTCCTATAGGACTTGGATTTTCAGTTTACTGCTCCTGTGAGAAACCAGCTGCGAAGAGTTCAGTTGTGGATATGTTCTGCTGGGGCTCCATGATTCATGACTCAGTGGACCCCGGCCTGCTTCTGATGGGCTGCATTTGGTTTTAATCACTTGCAGGAACAGCTAACAGCAGAGTATAGACTTTAGGGCATTGGGTCTACTTCAGACAGCCACTTCCCAGGAGTTGTTATTTCTCTTAATCTTTCCCATCTTGACCAGATTTTGACCAGGTCACTTCTCCAGTGGTTGATTCCCAGAATACATTAGAAGGGGTGTACTGTAGGAACGGGGGTGGAGGTGTAACCCTCAATATTTAATTTGGCTTAAATGATTAATTTATGAAACTCTCTCTTACACCGTTGTGCATTAGCAGACTAAATAGAAATGCCGTCTCAATATTATATCCACAAGATTATTAATATTAGGATTCATTTTAAGATTATTATTAGGGTTAATCTTCCCCTTTCGTTTCCCTTAACCTATCAGTCCATCAGCTTTAATGCCTGCAGATTGGAGGGTACAGTTTGGGGTGGGCTGGGGTGGGGTGGGGTGGGGTGGGGTGGGGTGGGGCGGGCGGGGGTTCATTTCTAC